>CM034538.1:1335065-1395842 GCA_020002185.1 Paraescarpia echinospica | reverse complement strand
TAAGTATAAACAAATGATGTGGAAGTCATATAGATGTACTGGAAATGATGAAGACTACAACAGTTATAAAGAAGCACTTAACCAAGCTACAGCTGAAATTAGAAATTCAAAGAAGCTATGAACAACACTTAGCTAGTAATATAAAACATGACAGCAAGAGTTTTTATGCATATGTTCGAAGCAAACAGAAAGTTCAAGATAAGGTCGGTCCTCTAGAAGATAGTGCTGGAAATATAATATCAGAGGGATTCTTAATGACAGAAGACCTGAATGAGTACTTTAGTTCAGTGTTTACCAGAGAAGATATTAGTTCACTGCCAGTACCAGAGGCTAAGTTCAGGGGGGCAGATTCAGACTATTTAGGACAGTTGGTTGCTTAACCTCTCGGAAATGGTAGCTAAGAAAATAAGGGCTATGAAGGAAATCACCTGGAGTGGATGGATTCCACCCAAACTACTATTGGAAATTGTAGAACAAATTAGCATACCGCTTGCAACAGTTTTCAATTTGTCATTAGAAGAGGGAGTGGTTCCTTTAGAATGGAAAGAGGCAAACATTATACCGTTATTTAAAAAAGGTTCGAGAAACAAGTCAGAGAACTATAGACCAGTGAGTTTAACATCAGTGATTTGTAAATTATTAGAAAGACTAATTAAAGATCACATGGTGGATTTTCTTGTTAAACAAAACTTGATAAACCCATCTCAACATGGTTTTTAAAAGCGAGGTCATGCTTAACAAATATGTTATGTTTTTTTGGAAGACATCACTAAGTGGGTAGATGAGGGATCACCAGTAGATATCGTCTATTAGATTTTCAAAAAGCTTTCGACAAAGTACCACATCAAAGATTACTGCTTAAACTAAAGGCCCATGGCATAGGAAATGGTATAATAAACTGGATAGAAAAATGGCTGAATGACAGAAGACAACGTGTAGTAGTTGATGGGGAGGCTTCAAACTGGAAATCGGTATTGAGTGGGGTACCACAGGGATCAGTACTAGGACCTATATTATTCTTAATATATATCAACGATTTGGATGATGAAATAACAAGCAAGGTGTTGAAATTTGCGGATGATACAAAAGTGTTTAGAAGGATTAAAAGTGATGGAGATAGACAGCATTTACAAGATGATCTTGACAGGTTGATCAAATGGTCTGAAAAGTGGCAAATGCTGTTCAATTTTGGGAAATGTAAATGCCTCCACACAGGTCATGGGAATGAAGAGGTAAAATATAAAATGGGGGGTACTGTTCTAAGTACTACTGTAAAAGAAAAGGACTTGGGGTTAACCATTAGTGCTGATATGAAGGTTTCAGAGCAGTGCGGAATTGCAACGTCAAAGGGAAATCAAATCCTTGGATTAATTAGGCGAAATATAGCGTATAAGAAAAAAGAATTAATAGTACCGCTGTACAAAACAATAGTGAGGCCTCATTTAGAATATTGTATACAAGCATGGAGGCCATATCGCAAGAAGGACATAGATATGCTAGAAAGAGTACAGAGGAGAGCGACTAAAATGATACAAATCTGAGGGATCTTAGTTACGAAATACGCCTAAAAGAATGTGGTTTAACAACATTAGAGACCAGGAGATTGAGAGGAGATCACATAGAAGTGTTTAAAATATTGAATGGTTATGAAAATATTGATAGAAACATTTTTTTCTCAGTTAAGAAAAATAGAAGGACCAGAGGACATGAAGCTACATTAGTAAAGGAGCAGTGTAGATTAGATATAAGAAAGTTCTCATTCTCACAAAGGACTGTAAATGAATGGAACAGATTATCTCCTGATTGTGTTGGTGCTAGTAGCGTGAATATGTTTAAAAATAAAATCGACACACACCTTAAAAAGGCGGGATACATGTAGATAAAAGTATTGGACTCTCGATAAGCCAAAAGGCTTCCTTGTCCACCTGCCATCCAGAGTAATTTTCTGGATGGCAATCTTGTTAAATCTTGTTAAATCTCTAGAAGATAGTGCTGGAAATATAATATCAGAAGGATTCTTAATGGCGGAAGACCTAAATGAGTATTTTAGTTCAGTGTTTACCAGAGAAGACACTAGTTCACTGCCAGTACCAGAGGCTAAGTTCAAGGGGCAGAATCAGACTATTTAAGACAGTTAATTGTAACCCCAGAAATGGTAGCTAAGAAAATTAGGGCTATGAAGGAAAATAAATCATCTGGAGTGGATGGTATTCCACCCAAACTACTAGTGAAAATTGTAGAACAAATTAGCATACCGCTTGCAACAGTTTTCAACTTGTCATTAGAAGAGGGAATGGTTCCTTTAGAATGGAAAGAAGCAAACATTATACCGTTATTTAAAAAAAGGTTCGAGAAACAAGTCAAATAATTATAGACCAGTTAGTTTAACATCAGTGATTTGTAAATTATTAGAAAGACTAATTAAAGATCACATGGTGGATTTTCTTGTTAAACATAACTTGATAAACCCATCTCAACATGGGTTTCTAAAAGCGAGGTCATGCTTAACAAATATGTTATGTTTTTTGGAAGATATCACTAAGTGGGTAGATGATGGATCACCAGTAGATATCATCTACTTAGATTTTCAAAAAGCTTTCGACAAAGTGCCACATCAGAGATTACTGCTTAAACTAAAAGCCCATGGCGTAGGAAATGGTATAATTAACTGGATAGAAAAATGGCTGATTGACAGAAGACAACAGGTAGTTGTTGATGGGGAGGCTTCAAACTGGAAATCAGTTTTGAGTGGGGTTCCACAGGGATCAGTACTGGGACCTATATTATTCTTAATATATATAAACGATTTGGACGATGGTATAGCTAGCAAGGTGTTGACATTTGCAGATGATACAAAAGTGTTTAGAAGGATTAAAAGTGATGGGGATAGACAGCATTTACAAGATGATCTTGACAGGTTGATCAAATGGTCTGAAAAGTGGCAAATGTTGTTCAATTTTTGGAAATGTAAATGCCTCCACACAGGACATGGGAACGAATATGTAGAATATACAATGGGGGAACTGTACTAAGTACTACTGTAAAAGAAAAAGACTTAGGGCTGACAATTGTGCTGACATGAAGGTTTCAGAGCAGTGTGGAATTGCAGCTTCAAAGGGAAATCAAATCCTTGGATTGATTAGGCGAAATATAGCATATAAAGAAAAAGAACTAATAATACTGCTGTACAAAACAATAGTTAGGCCTCATTTAGAATATTGTATACAAGCGTGGAGGCCATACCGCAAGAAGGACATAGATATGCTAGAAAGAGTACAGAGGAGAGCGACTAAAATGATACCAAAACTGAGGGATCTTAGTTATGAAAAAAGCCTAAAAGAATGTGGTTTAACAACACTAGAGACCAGGAGATTGAGAGGAGATCAGATAGAAGTGTTTAAAATATTGAATGGTTATGAAAATATTGATAGAAATATGTTTTTTTCAGTTAAGAAAGATAGAAAGACTAGAGGACATGAAGTTACATTAGTAAAGGAGCAGTGTAGATTAGACGTGAGAAAGTTCTCATTTTCACAAAGGACTGTGAATGAATGGAACAGATTATCTGATGATTGTGTGGGTGCTAGTAGTGTGAATATGTTTAAAAATAAAATCGACACATACCTCAGAAGGGCTGGATATATGTAGATAAAAGGGTTGGACTCTCGATAAGCCAAAGGGCTTCCTTGTCCACCTGCCATCTAGAGTTAATTCTCTGGATGGCAATCTTGTTAAATCTTGTTAAATCTTGTTAAACATTCCGAGTGTCACTGGCGGAAGGCTGCCTCAGCCTTTGTTCGACACGTTGAAGGACAATGGAATTTGTGCGGTCACACGAGGTTGCAGAGCCGATCGTAATCGGCATCGTACAATACGTCCAGTAATTGGACGTCGGCCCGGCTTTACACCCACTTACCATCAACGCGGTGTCAACAACGCAAACATTACCGAGTGAAACTGTCGTCTTGTCAAACTGACGACAAGGATTTTATGAATCGTTACATCAACATCGCATTGGTCAATGCAAGATCTGTCCAAAATAAGACGCTGACTATAAATGATGAAATTATCCAACACGATTGGGATGTTTTGGCCATCACCGAGACGAGGCTAAAAAAACTGGAGACGAAGAGATTGTGGCTGAACTGACGCCTCCCGGCTACACATTCAATCATGTGAACTTGAGCAGCTATTCATCGAGGCATCCATCTCCGTTGTTCCTACTGTCATCATTGGTGACTTCAATGTTCATTTTGGCGATACCCTCAAATCAGAACCACTTCGCACTCTATGTGAATCGTCCAATCTAACTCAACATATACATTCGCCAACGCACCAAACTGGACATATAAAAAAGTATTGGATCTTGTGATCAGTCAAACTGATGACGACTTCATTACTTCCGTTACCGTGCATCCTGACTCTCTGTCTGACCACCATCGCATTGAACTCACACGAAGAGCATTGAAGCCTGCAATGAAAACTAAGACGATTGCAAAGCGGAATTTCAGGAACATTAAAACAGATGCACATTGCGTACATGCGCGAATGATCGACAATTGGTGGAGATGTACAACACCTGTCTCACTGAATGCCTTGACAAACATGCCCCGTTACGCAATGTGAAAGTAAGAGACAGCACACCACATCCCTGGTACGACTCTGACATCGACGACGCCAGGGATAAGAAGCGGAAACGGGAGAATGTGTGGAGAAGAACTAAACCGTAGATTTATCGGCAATTATATGTCACCGCTCGTGAAGAATGCACTGCTTTGATATCAGCACGCAAAGCGGATTATTATCAAAACCGCCTGGAGAAGGCAAACAACAAAACCATGTTTCGATTACTGAGATCGTTTGATGGCCACCGCACACAGGAACACCCTGAATTCCACTTGACGGCCCAAAATGCGAACAATTTTTACGTTTCTTTAGTGAAAAGATTGACAAGCTCCTTTCAGGTCTGCAGTATTTCAACACCATCGATAGGCCAACAGATGAAAGACGTTGTTTCACTGACTATATCCATGCGTTTGATCCAACAACGAACACAGAGATCACAGCGATGTGTGGTACTACTGGCAAAACGTGCGCGTTGGATCCTCTGCCTGCAATTCAGCTAAGAGACAATATCACAAGTATTGTGTCTGTCATCACACGGATTACGAATGCTTCGCTGGACGAGGCAGTCATGCCAAAGTCGCTGAAGCATGCAATTGTCCGTCTACGTTTGAAGAAACCATCACTTGACAAAGACATTCTGAGCAGTTATCGACCTGTGAGTAACCTTACACAATTATTCAAAGTAGTTGAGAAAGTGGTCGCGCTTAGGATAATGACGCATGTTTCTGACCAGCAAATGGTTGAGTGCTTTCAGTCGGCGTATCGAAAAAACATTCGGCCGAAACCAATCTATCGGTGACAGTATTCGAGCCCATGGACTATTCTTCCACCACTATACTGACGACTTACAGATCTACTCACATTTCGACCTGAATCTTTCCGCTTCAACGGCTGCGGTTCAGCAAATGGAGGACTGTTTGGATGAAATAAAGAACTGGATGGCATGGAATTCTATGTGCATGAACGACGGCAAGACACAGTATCTTCCGATTGTACCCAAGTCTGCGGATGCAATCGTTGATGGCACAGTGATTCGCGTTGGCGGTTCTACAATTACAGCTTCACGATGTGTTCAAAGTCTCGGTGTCTTCATTGACAGGCACCTATATTTGAAAAAGCAAGTGTCGCAAACTGTCAGCGCATGCTCATTCTACCTTCGCCACATAAATCAGATTAGCCGTTTTTTACCCAAACCGACAAAGGAACGCGCAGTCAATGCCATCATCACATCGCGGACTGCAACGCACTCTTGTACGGCACGTCTGCAGTTAACATCGCGCGTCTGCCACGAATACACAACTTGGCTGCCAGACTGATCCTGCGTCGTCCACCTAGAGACAGCGCCACGCCCCTTTTACGCGAACTTCTTTGGCTGCCTGTTGCGCGCAGAGTGGATTACAAGATACTGGTACTCACGTACAAAGCCATGCACAATGACGCGCCCGTGTACCTGTGTGAACTCGTGCACCCATATCAACCGGCAAGAGCACTGCGCTCTGCGAGCAGTAACATGTTGGAAGTGAAGCGCACTCGTATCAAGGCTGGGGACGGCTCGTTCGCTGTAGCTGCTGCGTCCCTATGGAACACTTTACCAAGTGTTGTTAAAACCTGTGACACAATCGCCAGGTTCAAATGTCGTCTGAAGGCACATTTCTTTTGTGTTTCATAGTAGTGTCACTCTAGATGAACACTGCCCTCTATTAAAACAAATTTTAATTAGTTATCGTATTCGTATAATGATTATTCCTTATTCCTCACGTAAACTATTTTATATCAAATGTTTTACTAAATTATTTATTATTATTAATCATACATATACATATTTATTCATTAGTATTATTTTTATATAGTTATTATGCTATATTGATTATTATTAATATTATTTAATTTTGATGAATAACTGTTGTTTATTTACTTCCTTATTTAGAAATTCTACATCATTCAATATGTATGTATTTATTTATTTTATTCTTTACCACTACTAGTTATTTTAAATTAATATACATATACATATTTATTGCAATTCTACCATTTTATGTATTTTAATAATATTATGTTGTGAAGCGCCATGAACAATACTGGATGTGGCGCTATACCAAATAAAATATATTATTGTTATTATTATATACGATTAAGGAGAGGTACTGATATCTCTAAAACAACATGTTGATTACTAATGACTTATTATCTTTATTGTATATTTGGTTTTGCATATTGTTTGAGAACATTGCTAAGCCTATTAAATTAAACAACTGAAACAACAGAATCAGCCGACTAAAACGGCTTCAGTGAAGACGGACGGCAGAACTAGGAAAGTGGTTAGGAGCAAATGTTTAGATAGATAGAAAATTTAATGTGCCTGGAGACTATGTGGCAGGCCAGAGTCACATCCGACCGAGCGGACATTTGGACGGAACGAGCTACCTCTTGCTCCCAGTTGGAAGTGTTTGGCGAGAGAAGCGGGGACAGCGTGGCTACACGAATTAGTATGCAGCTTCCAAAGTGATTGAAGTGGAAACTGCGGAGATTTGGACATAATCCGATCGTGGCACAGGCAGTTGAGAGGAATGACCCGCCTCTTACTTGCTCTCGGAAGAGGCTTTGCGAGGAAACCAAATAAGACATTGTCATGTCGGGTGTCTTCATCAGGGAAACTACCAGAAGTAGTATGAAGCTTCTGTTGTGTTTATAGTGAAGGCTGTATTCAATATGAACGCTGTTCATAGGGGGAACTGAGAACCCAGTAATATGACATTTATGATGTGTTCACTAACCAAGCTGCATGCAACATGGGCAAGCTTGTCTTATCGGAAGTATTCGTTGAGGACTCTGAGAAAATATGGTGTCTGGTGTTCATACAGTGCAAGCGACATACAAAATGTACGTTGTTTCTATAGTCGGAAGTAATGGTTGAAAAAAAAACCTGAAAATTCCGAGGCGACCGGAAGTAGGCACAAGTGTCTGATATTTTACTGTGAAAGCGATACACAACACATGCCAGATTTTGCTGCTTTCAGAAATGGCGGCCATTTAAAAACATGGCCACCAAATTCAATTTCCACATATCTTAATAACTGCGTTACATAGAGCAATACTATTTGTGTCTTGGTGTAGGTTTTAGGGATAACAGATTTCATATGTGTTACTCTTCAAATTTTACGACATTCACTTCCGCCATTTTTAAAGAAATGTAACGATATCGTAGTAAATACGATATATAGAACCGTGCGGTTTACGGCTTTTAATAGTTTGGAGGTTTGGAGGATAGCGATTTAAAAATTTAAACTTTTCACCTTCGTTGACATGCCTATATACGCCATGTTTAACGGTGGTGTTCGTTAAAGAATGCTATTCCCATATTTAAAGAACTACATGACATAGTGCCACAGAGTTGTTGTCAAAATGTATCTTTATAAAATGCGATTATTACAAATACGTTACTTTTGACCTTCGTTGACGTTAAGATATATCCGCCATTTTAAAAAGATGGCGGCAAACAAAGCCCGATATTCCCGTATCTTAACATCTACATATCCTTGAACCTTGAAGTTGGTGTGATCTATATATGTACAGCTCAGGTCAATATATTTTCAATAAATTACGATAGTAGTATATTAAAGCATAGTGGAGTACAGTTGTATGTACAAAACACTTGCCTGCACCATGCGGTCTCGGAAACTGTTGCGGTCCAGCTGAGACATCCGCGCAGTGTGGAGGAAGAACAGAGCTAAGTGGTGCTTGCTTTCGAAAGCAAACCGACAGTGACAGTGACTTGGTTATGGAGTCCAGGTATGGAATGAATATAACGACCCGATAAAACTCCTCCACCGTCTTGCTCTAGTAGTTTGGCCATTGAGTTAGACGTCCACGCTGGCGAGGCATACACAACTCAATTCCAAGTGCCTTTGCAATCTTTGCACCATTACGTCTTCCTTAAAGTGTTCTTCAGCTTCTCGTCTGTGAGTTTCCAATATGACCAACAGCTGCAGAATGTGGTCGTGAACTTTGAAAACATCGAGTTGAACAGCTTGCAAAACTTGTGTCACTGGTTCCAGTATCGCTGAATAAATGCCCCTTTGCCCCCTTGAGGACGCCCATGGTCTACCTGAATCAAACAAACGTTTTTTTATTAATTGTGGTAATAGTCCACCTATCACTGTGTACACACGAAGAGGCACCAGGATGCTGTTGCATGCTACAGATTGTATAAAGACAGAAGATTGTCATGAAAACAGTTTACACTGATGCTGTCGTGCTAGCTGTCAGCTTTGCTCGCATACTTGGCTGTGAAAGTCTATTGGTAGCGATTGGCACAGGAGAATCATTCCGATACGTTGATGCAACTGCTATTGCACACGAGCTTGGTTTTGACAAGTGCAAAGCACTGCCTGTCTTCCGGGGTGACAGGGTGTTTCGTTGGAAGAGACAAACGAACGGCTTGGGCATCATGGAATGCTTTCAGTGGTGTAACGCCTGCGCTGTTTGCTCTTGCAGACACACCCTCGACAGCTACCCTGAGAGAAGTTCTTCCAACTCTATCGATCGGGGTAGTTCTGAGGATGACGTGAACCGTGCCAGGCAGGTCCTCTTCACACAAGAAGGAAGGGAGATCGAAAAGATTCCACCAACACAGGATGCCCTCATGCAACACATGCTGCGAATGGGCTACCATGATGGCCTTGTCTGTGGCCAGGCACTGCTGAAAGCACCACACCTGCCCAGTCTAGTAAAGTTCGACTGGACGCAAAAGGAGGACATGTCTGAATGGGAAGTGCAGTGGATCACACTGCCACCTGCATAGGACAGTGTCGGTATTTTAAAGCCAACCTGCGCTGCACAAAGTTTTCTGAGGATGCCATTTCTTAACGCAGCAAAATCTGGCATGCTTCCAATCTTTAAAATGGTTCCCTTGATGTATGGAATAGATAAGCAAAGTGTCTTGCTTTTATCCAAAAGTGCAATTTTGTTTCACCTATCCGCTAGATTAAATATGTAAGGTGCAACAGCGTAGTGTTGGATTGATGCGAACATGTCGGAGGGAGTTGGACAGAAATAGCCGCTGCTCACTCGCTCTCGTGTGTCTTCTCGTGTGATCTGCAGATACTAAATGGACTGAAATGCAAGCTGGGCAGAAAGTGTGTCATGTCGGATGTGTTCGTCGAGGAACTTGGAACTCCGTGCCTACCGGAAGTGGTACGAAGTTTCCGTTGTGCTTACTGTGAAAGGGACACACAACACACTACATGTGAAATCATTGTGAATAATAGTTATTTTGGGGATGACGGCGACTAGTTTACGTAATCATTATCATCTTATATTGGAATAATTAAAACAAACTGGTTACAGCCTTAATTGGCTCCGCTGTCAACCTGGAATTGTATATCGTTTTGTCAATTGTTTTACGGATTGTTTATTTTTGTATGTATGATTTATACAATTCCAAATAAAACCTACTACTACTACTACTACTACTACTACTACTACTACTACTTCTACTACTACTACTACTACTACTACTACTACTACTACTACTACTACTACTACTACTACTACTACTACTGCTACTACTACTACTTGTCGGAAGTGACTTGTTGCTGAAACTGTGAATTAGGTGGGTGCCAGTAGCAGTCAAATTATCTGTTGTTCTCACTGAGGCAGCGACATACAACAAAACCATTGTATGTCACGTCGGAAGTGATCGTTGGAGAAACTGGGAACTGTGTGATTACCGGAGATAATGTAAAGTACACTGTCTTCTAACTGTAGAAGCGACATACATCACGGACTTTGTGTACCTTGTCAGAAGTGGTCGTAGAGGAAACTACGAACTGATACCGGAAGTGGTCATACTGTGGAAGCGGCACACAACAAAACCGTTATGTGCATTGTCGGAAGTGGTCTCTGAGAAAGCGGCTATTCCACACAACACGGACGTTGTCTGTCCCGGCGGAAGTGATCTTTAATGAAACCGAAGACACACAAAATGGACGCTTCTTCGGGAAAGTAGTTGCGAGCTAGGGAAACTGTACTGATGTGGCACTATGGATTTGGCGAATAATTTTACTATCGCACGTATGTTGACTACACAACTTCAAAGAAGTTGATTTGTTGTTGTAAGGTTTAAAACGGAGTGTTGGACTAATGCGATCACGCCGGTGCAGTCGGAGAGAAAGAGCCGCCTCTTGCTCGCTCTCGTGTGTCTTCTGCGGGGAGACCGAAGAGCATGGCTACCGGAATTAATCTCCAGCTCCCAAGTTGATTGAAGAGCAAGCTGCGCACGATAAAAACTCTGCCATGTCGGATGTGTTCGTTTGGGGAACTTAGAACTCCGTGACTACCGGAAGTAGTACGATTATACCGTTGTGCTTATTGTGAACGCTGCACAAAAATATGGACCTTGTGTTCATGATGGCAGACGTTCTTGAATACCAGAAATCTATGAAGGAGTATTGTAATAGCGATTGCACATGGGCATTGATTGAAGAAATGAAAGCCCTGCATCAGAAACGACAAAATGAAGCTGACGGCACAGCTTTCTATTGGGCCTATGTCAAGAAGGACAGTGAAGTAAAACGCAGCGCTCAAAAGGACAAACGCGAATGGTTCGATAGACAGGCGTAGTAGACTGATGACGCAGCTGCCCGAAATGACATGAAACAGGTCTCCCGCATTGACAAGAAAATCATTGGCAGCACAAAGGAAAGATCCGGGCCGATCAAAGCCAAAGAGGGTTCTCTACTGTCGAAAGAAGATGAGAAACTGGGGAGATGGGCAGGACACACACAGAGAAGGATAGGACGACCGATGATGAACTGGCGCCAGAATATTGACCGCGACCTAAAGACGGTCAACAAAAGATGAAGTCAGAATGCTTGCGAACAGCATATCTGGGTGAAAGTATTCAACTGCCTCGTGCGTTTATAGAAACGGGGGCCGCTACAACCCTTTATTGGACGTTGTTGCCCTGAGGCAACATACCAATTTTATACTTTTTGCTTGGTCTATGCCATTTTTGAGAAAAAAACTACACTCAATGCAAAATCAGTGCTGCCATATCACGTTAGTGTGTATTAATATTTATTTCATATATTTTTTCTGTATATGGTCTGTTGGATACAACATCATAATATAGGTGGTGAAGATTTTGTTTATTTGGAAAAGTTGAAATAATTCATCCAATAAAGGGTTAATTAAGTGTGTCCATTCGGATGTGTTCGTCTGCGAAACTAAGAGCACTACATGAACTAGTATAAATGTTCCGCTGTGCTTACTGTGCCAGCTGCATACAAGTGAATGTTGTGTTTTCTTTCGTATGTGTTCGTCGGGAGAACCGGAAACATCGTAACGACCGGACATACTAAACATTTCCATACTATGTAAACCATTCTACGGACAATAAAGGTTTTTCAATTCAATACCCGTGTGCCTTCTGCGAAAGGTGCACACAAGATGGACGTTGTCTATCCAACCGGAAGTATTCGTTGCGGAAACAGGGAAACATGGCTACCGGAAGTAATATAAAGGTATGATGTTCTCACTACACTAGCGGTACGTTGTCTGTTCCGGCTGAAGTGATAGTTCGTAAAATCAAGAACCAACAAAATATACGTTTCTTCTGGAAAGTAGTTAAGATGTGCATTGCTACCGGAACTGTATTAATGTATCAAGGTAGATTCGGCGAATAGTCTTGCTGCTCGGAAATATGTTGACTTCTCATCTTCACAGAAGTCGATGTGGTGTTGGAAGGAGCCTATGTCCTCCAGAACAGACTGATGCATAACGCGCTTTCAAAGTTTGGAAAGCTTAAAATAACCGAATGCTGTGCTATTTTATATAACCATTTACCTTTGCTAATACTGCGGTAGGTTTGATGCTGAACTAAACACACACGACTTTGCACCTTCAACAGGACGAACTGACAGTCACAATGTACATGTCTATATCTACGCATTTACTATTCTACATTATCGACACGTGTTTCAACACACTGTATCGTAATCAAAGACGCAATAGATGTTGTTATAACAATCCGGTCTTCTAACACCCGGCTACCGCGCCCCACAATGCATCAATGCAAACATAGATTACATAACTGTTTCTTCAATCTGAACATGTACTTGATTTTTATGTTTTCCTCTTTCTCCCTCTAGTCCGAGACTATGTGTCTGTTTTCAGTTTCCTGTTCCCGTTACTGCTGCACTGCCGTCTCCTCAACCCGTCTTCACTCCCTGTATATCTCGCTCTCGTTCTCGTTCTCCACTCTCAATTCCCTTCAAATCTATACCCAAAAAAATCATCCCATTTCAGTCGATATCTTCCTCATTCACTTCCGTCACTTAGCCTGGGTGATCGAGGCTACCTCTATTTCTGCCATAATTATCCAGGCTGCATGATGTGGCGTCACCGTTTGTCGCACACCAGTTGGAGACTGTGGAATCAATGTGGACTTTCCACTGCGACGAATGTCGTGTGTGTGGGGGTTGCGTTCGGGCGCGCGCATGCTTGCGTACGTGTATCGGTGCGTGTGGTGTGCGTGTTCGTGTGCGTGCGTGTATTTTGTATTCGACAACTTATATTAACAATGTTTAGCTTCTTTTGTAAGAGTTTATTTGTACAGCGCACCGATGAACCAAGTGGGAGTTAGCGTTATAAAAAAACATTATTATTATTAATACTATTTTGCGCGTGCGCGTATTTTGTATTCTTCAACTTATATTAACAGCGTTTAGGTTTATGACTTTATTCGTACAGTGCATCGATCCATCAACTGGGAATTAGCGCTATGAAGAGCATTAGCGTTATTAATAACACTAGTGCAGGAACACGATCGCGCACTACGGCACGGTTATTCGGAATAGTCGTTTTACTGGGAATAACCGATCGTTGTATAGTGACAGATACAAACAAAGTCACTGTCTTCGAATATAATGTTAACGAGAAGTCGCAAACTCTAAATCCAGCTGATCTTGATTTGAAGAATGTTTTATTAGAGTGTTTGTTGTGAATACTGCACGCGTCTTTGTTCGTCGGACAATTGCCACTGATAACGTTCCTATTGGATTACCCGGCAGTACCTCGTGAACAGACCCGACGCGTGGATTACAGAACCGCTCCTATTCTTTTCATTCGGAGCCACCACAAAGCGCTCGTTTCTCTAATGGTGTGAATGTATTGGTGTATCGCTTCACGCATAGTCGAGTCAGTGTCCTCGCCGGATTAGTTCCACCCAAACAGGCAGCAGCCGGCCACAGACGTAGAACCTACGGCGTCCTTCTCACGACAACGGCCATTTACCTCGCACGACACGGAACTTGTTCGAGTTTTCTACTGTACGACGCGAAACGCCGTTGAAGCACGGCATGTAAGGCACGTTCAGTGTTGAATCGTGCGATTGTTTTGTATTGCCACGTACACGCAAGATAGTCGCATGATTGGTGGAAGTTCTGTTCACAAATGGGTCAATTTCGCATGAAATGGTTAGTAATATTACATTTATTTTTTCTCTCTCTTTTTTCTCACTTTCCCTCTCTCCTCCCTCTGTCCCCCCTCACTCTCCCCTCACTCTCCTCTCTCTCTCCCCTCTCTCTCTCGTTTCCCGTTCCCGTTTCTAATTCAGCACCCACACATACATGAAACAGTTCAAAATCAAAAGCACTAAGCAAGGACATCCAACTTAGTTTTGTTGACTAGCGTGAGATTTTTATTTGGCCCTTATTCCTCGCTTGACACATGAGTTTGACAGGCGCCCCCGTGTGACAGGAAGCTGAATTGCTGTCATATAACATAATCGTGGTAAACTGTTGAACAGGCAGTCAAAATTATAGAGATCTATTATTATTCAAAGTGCACTCATATATATATATATATATATATGTATATACATGTATATGTATATACACACATATATATATATATACATATATATATATATATACAGGTGTATATATATATATATGTATATACATATACATGTGTATACATGTATATATATATATATATGTTCCTTCCAGTACTAATGGTGGATATTTGCAGAATAATTGGCGGTCATCTTAAAAATGGCAGTCGTTGTGTATTTGCATTTGTAGCAACATCAATATGACTATCTATGATACAGTTTAATGAATAATATTGTCTACATTTAATCATTTCTCCCTTCAATATGAAGTTATATTGACAGAAAATATTGGTTTGAGTGGCCATTTTTATTTATGAAAATTAAATATTCCCCCTACTTAGATTTTAGTCAACTTTTGATATGTTGATCGGTAGGTGTATGGGACTTGTTCATAAAACAGTTTATATTGCACCTTTGTCTAGGTCAAACCTTAGTGTGGACTGGTCAGTAATGAAACGCCTTCAATTTCACACTAGGGATGCCAATAAGAAGCATGTATATCGAACAATATGCATTAACAGGTGTATACTATTTCTAGCATGCTTTTGATAACTTGCTGTATCAGAAAGTCTAACATATGATTACGCTCAAACCGCCAACGCCAAACATGTCATTACTGTCAGCCGGATGTATGACTCAGAACTCGTTTTCAGATTAGCTTAATGACGTCTCGTTTCTCAAAGGATAATATGAAAGAGTTGTTAACACATTCATCGCAATTGACCAAAGTGCGTTCTTTTCTTTGGCTTAATCCCTTTTCAATGGTGCCAGGACTTTAGTCGGTATACGGCTACGTTTATTGTTCAACTGAAAATATACACTTTCAACACTCTTTCTATGACGCATTGGTTAATAATAGTAATAATAGTAATAATAATAACGTACACATGGAGTCGCTGCTGACAAGGTGTTCACTTGAGATAGATCTGACCATGAAACGGTTTCAGCGTCTCTTTCCAATGGACAGGCAAAGCAGGGTGAACGAGGCGAGCATGTTACAATATGACCCTACTGATGCGCACTCGAACCATGGTTTTTTGACCAGCATTCCGATTCTCTAATCGCAAGACCAATGTTGCCCTTGTCCACGTTTGACTCGCGTGTTTTGTTAATTAGACAGGTTTAGCAAAACGTGTTAAACAGGCGTTACTGATTGATATTGGTTGGTGATGTGAGCCAATAACACGCCGTACGTCGTGGCTGATACGGCACGCACGACAACCTCAGTTAAGCCGGCCCAGGGGATGGGTTGTCCTGGCATCTTCCTCTTCTTCCATTATATGACCAACATAATTTCGTTGATGAATCTGTGGTAGAGGTTTTTTTAGAATGAGACCTCCGCTCAGTGAGTCCACGACTTCCCTCCGTGGGCTCTTTTACTTCCCCTGGAATATACACCATATAAAAGGGATCATGGGCTCACAGTGTGAACGAGATTACCCAGATTTCGACACTGAGGCTGAACCAACTAGGCTGGTTGTGCAAACATGTAGCTGATTTGCAAATCAGTCAGATATGGCTGATTCTGCTAACATTTCACTGGCAGCTGATTATGAAGTTGGCTGGCTGGCTCGACACGCAGCTGATTTCGTTCGCTGGTGGTGTTCCAGATGACACAATCACAGTTTATCGTATCACTTCTAAGCTCATTTTTTCCAAAATCATCCTATCAATTGCTCGTTAGAAAAGGTTAGTATTATGCTATAGTAAATCATACCACAACGGAAACGTGACTACGACAGTTGTACAATGGAAGTGTTCACATTAAATAAGTTTCGTGTAAATACACTTGAGAAACTATTAACAAGTACAGTCAAATGCGCTCATGATCCACAAATATGTCGTTGCTTGACACACTGTTACACTACGGTCTTACGCGGAAACATCTATAGATAAATATAAACGTGCGTGCCTGAACAAAACGAGTGTATTAAACACCATTCTTTTGTTGCGCTTATTACCGCTGACAAAACACGCTCCCATTAAACTCGTCACGCGTTATGAATAGTAAACTATGAAACACCCATTAGATAATTAAATGCCTCCATAGTCAAAGCGTTGGTGTCACGCCATGTGCTTCACAAATAGGATGTTTCACCTGTGACATAACGACGGTATATTTAACAAATTCTACACTACTCACCAGGAGCATGCTGATACAAGTAGCGCCACACACAGACCGCTATTTGCGCCGATTCAAAAGAAGGCTGTGTTTAAGAGCAATCGAACCCAATGTTGAGTTCTGTTTGAAACTTTGGTCCATATACGGCACTTTTAGAACAATAGTATTGACGTCCTAACTTGAGAACCCATGCTATTTTCCTAATAGTTTGACTACCGCGTCTGTATTACTAGAGCTGTCTGATACACAATGATTATTGTGACTTATTTTGAGAACATGCCGCTGGAAAGTCCAAACATGCAATAATATTCTTGCAATGTCATATTGAGAATTGGACTAGTGGCTCGTTTTCTTTACTATATTCTCTGATCTATGTATAGTCCTCAATACAACTGTACATTTGCATTTCATAAAATCTTTGTCGGTTGTACTTATTTTAATCGTCCGATATATGTATTCTATTCCGTCCAGAACTTGTTGGGTCCACGATCGTAGACTACGGAACATTGTACTCAGCCGAACCATGTCAGCGGCCGCGTCCACGGAGTTACTCAGTCTCGAGAACCTGCGGCTGTCCGACCGAAACGAAGAAGTGACGCCGTGTCCGACGTCTCACCAACTGAACCAACAAGACAGTGTCTGGTGCTCCCCGCGCACGGTCCGTCAACAGCCCGAAGTACGCCTGCTTCTGCGCGAGCTGACGCGAGCGAGGACGAGAGGAGAGGGTCAAGATTACGGCACACCAGGTCGAGTGGTGTCGAAGGTGCGGCCTTTCAGGGCGGTGAAGTTATCGTCGGCGGGCTCGAGTTCGTTTGACGAACACACCTGCCACAAGACTCGTCCGACGACGAGTCTCGGCCGGTCTTCCGGCAGCTTGAGCGTCCCATCAACGCGGACCTCGGCGTCTAGCGCGGACACTTCCTTCGACTCCAGTGGCCCGTTCTCGGTCGCCACCTCGGGCTCCGGGTCGGGGACGAAGCAGGCGAAGGTGAGACTACGACGGGGCACGCGTTCACCGGGCAGCTTCTGCAACCGGGTACTCTCGTCCACCCTCGTCAAGGGTGACGAGTGGGCCGCCAGCAAGCATCGACAGATGGTTTTCGACCCCGTCATGCAAAAGGTCACCGTGCACATCATGAACTTCCGGAACCCGGCCGAGGAGGTGGGCTCAACATACAATTACATTTATGATTTCCGTTTGAAACAAAGGTAGTCCTCGCTAAGTATGATGTTGCCCAAATGGGTTAGTTTCATTCGAGTGGTAAGATTCGTGCTGTTTAACAAGATTTAACATGGTTGCCACCCAGAGTATAAAACTCAGTTGGTAAGTGGACAAGGAAATTGTTGGCTTATTTAGAGAAAATTTAATATTAGTTTGATCTATATGTAAACTACCATTCTGAGATATTTTTTGGATTTATTTCTGACACACTGCAATAGCACAATCAGCAGGTCATTTGTTCCAATCATGTAGGCTCTTGTGATACAATGAATACTATTTTATACTTAATCTATACTGTTTCTTCACGACTTCTAATTATTCCATATTTCCTAAGGGAAATGAATAGTCTATCAATATTCTTTAGAACCACCCAATGTCTTAATATATTACATTTCCTCTTAATGTTATTTTCTGTGTTGTTATGTTACATTAATTTGATATGAAATTAAATAGTGGTCTATTCCCGGGTGACGGTTTTTACTATGAAACTAAATAGTGGTCTATCCCCAGGTGACGCTCAGCATGTCGTACTCGTCGTCGGTGACGTCACATAACTCCCGTGTCTTCACGGATGATATACAGCGCCTAAGCGGCCGGAAGGAGCATCTCACCCGGGAGAAGGCTCTCAAGGTAGAGCAGCGGCTCGCGATGCAGCGCAGGCGCAGACAGAACATGGCGTACGCGCGCAGCATGGAGATGCAGCGGGCCACTAGAGGGAGCGACCATGACACGCACAAAACGCAATCTGCGCAGCTATCGGCGCCATGTCTACTCGCGTGTGACCGCACCAACGCCAGACAGGACCGTATCCATACAAGGACGAACGCTTTGACGTACACCAACACAAACACACACACGTACTTGGAGTTAAATAAAGACTGCTGAATATCTTAGCACGCACAAATAGATCATTGTGAAACTGCTACACTTTATTATTCACTGTCTACAAAGAACACATGTCTTTAAATCCATTTATCTACAATAAACATGATCACAATAATGTGCTTACAGAACCTGTCAACTATTACATTACTATTGTCATGTTACATATAATCTTAACAAATCTGAGTAAGCATTATGCGAACCTCACAGTTCATTGTGTGCGTGTGTGTGTGTTTGTGTGTGTATGTGCGGCGTGCGGCTTGCGGTTTCGGCGTGCGGCGTGGGGCGTGCGTGCGTGTGTGAGCGTGTGTGAGCGTGTGTGCGCGTGCGAGAGTGTGTGCGGCGTGTGTGTGAGCGAGCGCATGCGCGCATTAAAGTAACAGTACAACACATTAAAAGATGCAAGCGTTTTCTTCTAAAAGTGAACTTACACAGCACGACCTGTTGGTCGTCAAAAGGCTGAATGACACGACGTAGTCAGCACATTCACATGCGAACATCCAAGATAATGCCCAGCAGCTCGCAAAAAATATGAAGATGCTCGAAACCGGGGTGTTCGCAAAACTGTGGCACAGGCTTTTGAAACGCATGGATATGACAAAAATGGAAGAATCCAACGTCATCAGGCAATGTGCGGTCTCTTTGTTATCTTCACTGCAGAAGCTCATTGCATCGCTGCCTCCGCAGTTCGATTTCTTTGAACATCGTGGTGAGGAACTAACTACAGTTGACTCGTTCCAAAGGTAGCGGAGAACAAGAACCACCATAATCACGACCAGGCACTAGATTTAGTGTTCGGCACAGTTTCAAAGTCACGAGCAAACTTGCCATCATTATCAATTTCACCAGTGCACTGTAGGACCGCACCAACGCCTACAGCGCAACACGATTGGAGGTTCTCGATGAATAAGAACACAGGCGAGCTGCCGAACAGCTAGATGGTGCGCACCTGTACCAGTACGATCTGGAGGAAACTGACAGACGAACTCGTGCAACTTGCATACCTGCTGCGCTCACCAGTATTAAAGCATGCATGCTACCTAAACGCAAAACATGCAAAGAACACGTTTCACGAGCTTGTCAAACAGGATATGGCGCTCCCATCCTTGATTGTTAAAATTGAGAGATATCGCTACCTCTGTCCGATGGTACATATCTACGTAACAGCAGCTAAAATTCGCCACTAAAATGGATAACTAATGAGTTGAGTCCTACAATAGAATACAGGAGACTAACAATTCATTTCGTCCATATCAACCGAGTGCGACAATTTTCAGACACTTGACACTACAACCTTCCTGGGGCACGTGCCCCAATAGTCCCTATGGTTATACGCCACAGTGAATCAACAAGCATTGGAACTCGGCGATATTGAACGGGTAGCGCCATCTGTTGCATTGGGGTAGTTTTATTACGCTGTGTTTGAGAATGTTGTTGATTTACCAGTATTGTTTCTGTTCTAATGCTTTACAATGTCACATCACTTAACCTCGCCGATTCATTATGACTATAAAAGGTGCTTCCGCGTGCTGTTGAACGGTGAATATTGCTTGTAAAATGGGTATCCCCAAAATAATATTTATAATTACAATATACATAATAATGCTACCCCAATGCTCAAATCGCGATACACGTTCAATTTAAATATGTCGTATCTCCGAGAAACTGCAGACTACCTCTTTAACGACTCGATTCGTATATGGGATTTATAAACACAGGTAGACACTGATACTTTTCGCCGGATTCGACCAGACTAGACCAGACCAGACCACATTAGGCCACGTCAGACAACTTCAGACTCTCTCTACTGCAGTGCTCCCACTGCACCAGCGGTATTTAACTTGGGGGTAATTACCCGCTTGGAGGTAATTCGGACATTTTTGGGGATACCGCAAGCTTTTTAAACAATGGTTATTTCAGTAATCAATTCATCTCGACTACACTCTTGTAGCACCTCCATTGAATATACGACATGGGATGACGTACAGGAAGTTAAGACCTCCATTACGACTTGAGAGGATCTCATCAAGCCAGGTCCAGTTGAAGCACCGAGGATCGTCCTTTGCGTGGTACAAGAGAGACAAATGAAGCAGATATCACTCACAACCGTGAACATGGAATATGTGAGACGAGTGAGGTCAGTTTGTGATCAAACTATTTTAGTTGCAAAAGTATTGGCAAACCCCTAGCTGCTTCGCGCTTCAACTGAGCGATTCGCCATGTTGTCAATTCATTGTCTAAAGGCGACAATATAAAACGGGACTCTTTGTTTTTTTAATGCCACAAACCACAGAATTATAAGTGAATGTGAAGAAGCCGGAGCCGATTTCAGTGTTCTCCTCTCCCATGTGGAGGATCGTTGACTATCACATTTCATTTCATTGTGTGTTCAAATATAGATCATGTTCTTGGAAGGACCACTAGAGTCCAACATTTCAAGTGACGATGTCAGACCAAGAGGCAATACATTTATTATAAAGGTGGACTATATTGCACTTACTGTGCTCAGTCAGCTGAGCATCTTATATGGTTGACATTCTCCTAGCTCAAGGCAACGTTGCCAGCTCCATTCGCAAATCGAGTATTTACCAACGTGAATTTCAGGCTAATTCGGTATCCATGTTCTCCAAATTGTCAACGCCACTCGAAGAGAACGAAGAATAGTGTCCGTTTGTTGATGATATCATGTTACACATACTTCCCATGGAAGAGGTCATGGATATTTCCAGGGTTGGGAAAACTGTGAGAAGAATGCTTGGATAGTGTTTTCAGTGGACAAAGGAGACGTCAAATATGAAAGACAAGTTCTTTGGTTTACGAGAAGATAGGACGTCATATGAAGACTTTCAGGATTCTGACTTGGTAACTTTCCGACAAAAGGCAGATGTTGAACACCCATATTACCATATTCGCTCTGACAAACTCGCTCAGTCCTCACCACAAAGTATTTCTGTGAAAGACTGGTATTTCTACAAGGATCAATATTATAAACAAGAAAAGAAATACGTTGAAATGTGCTCTACCTGTGACAGCCACACAAATATACTTTCATCCGACATCAAATTAGAAAACAGTATTTTTAGCATAACATTAATAACTGAAATTAAGATATGACATTCCGGCTTTACAATACATGCATATCACGACTTACTACTATTTCTGCATTACTTATGGTAGCTGTATAAAGAGAACAACAACACACAAAACATTTACTCAAAATATTTATACATTCAAATCCTACAAACACGTGCATTCTGTAACTGGCACTAGTGCACTGTGGGTAATGCTAGGCACAGTACTACGGGTGACCTACTTAAGTAGGGAAATGTGTAGGCTGAATACTAAGCTTGAATAAATAATGGTTCTATTCAAAATTATTGGGGGAGGCTTCTTCTCTCTCACACAAAGGGAATTAGCAGACAGGTGCCCCTAATTGGCCATTTCTGGAAATAAACCTTGCACACTGTGAAATACAATGAGATCAGACCTGACCAGTCTGACTTTGACTTTACTGTCCGTTGGCAGAGCAGAAACTTAGCACTTGACGAATAAAGAGTATAGTGAGTTTAGCGACATCGTTATTTCAGTGAAAAACAAACTATAAGTGCCACTGGCAGCCGGAGAGTCAGTTAAGGACCCGGTCAAGGCAAGGTAGTGTTTGTAAACACGTTAAAGTGTAGACGCTAGACATCACCAAAGAACTAAGTTATAGCTAGCTACTAGTTTCGTTTGAGCTTACAAAACTGACAGGAAACATGCATTAACTGTGCTGAGTACTCCAGTCACAGTGCTTTGGAAATGCCAGTAGATTATTCAAGGGTAAATTTTCAAAGACATGGTTCTAAAACTAGGAATATATTTCATGGGTCGTATTGTATGTGAAATGTATAATTACCTCTATTAAACGAATTCACCCTATTAAAATTATACCTTTGCTTTGGAAGTCATATTGTTTAAAACCTGAAAACACTAATAAAGCACTCGTGTCATTCATAATTCCATGCAAGGTGTTGATTTGCAAATATTGTATGCAATATTAAATAACCATAATATTAAAGAACATGGAAACAAATCCGTATTTAACTATTACATATAATATTTTTTTGAGAGTAAGTTCCGGTTCCGTTTTGCGTATTGCACATGCTCGCGCAAACGCTTCCCGTTAATGTTAAATCAGCAGAAAATATTGTTACATTTTGTCGTCACCTCAAAACCTATCTTTTCAATATCGCCTATCCTCCCTAGCTTCCTAGCACATCCATCCATTTGTTGACGACTTTCGCCTATCACACGAGTACGAGAATGCTTAATCCTTTGGTTTTGGTGCGCCACTGAGCTCGGATTGTCTGAGGATATTGGCGCGTAAGAAGTTATTTATTATTACTATTATATCAAATGCGACCCGCGGTGAGCAACGAGACCTCAGGTGACCGATCAACTTTGACCCCCGTGCCAGAAGTATGCGGCGACTGAGTTACATCGCAGTGAGCAACGTGACCTCAGGTGACCGATCAACTTTGACCCTAGCTCGACGCACGCGGCGACTGAGTTACATAATTAATCATTTTTCGTTTGCAGTAACGACCGTTACTCCACTGACCGACGTGCCCCCCTATGGTGCTGAACAGTGAACGTACATCTGCGCGTGACTACACTGTCTACAGGCACAGCAGACTTAGTAGTTCCCTGCTATCACTAGTATCAGTACCTAGCTATCACTAGTATCAGTACCTAGCTAACAGTAGTATCAGTACCTAGCTATCACTAGTATCAGTACCTAGCTATCAATAGTATCAATATCAGTTGACATATCTTTTGAGACAACGCGGTGATACAGCGGGATAAACTCGGAGATGAGTACCGACGGTACATGGCATGCATAAGTCACCAAAAACACTTTGTGTGTGAGAAGCGTACGCGCAATGCTGTCTTGAAGGCTACACTGCAGCTCTGTCTGACGAAGTCGTAAGGTACATAACGCTCTGAGACAATGACATCAAAATAAAACACATATTTTTTGCAAACAATTACAAGTTATGCTAATTATGAGGTTGTGTTATGTATACTAACAATTACAACAGTAACCGAATCATTAACGTAAACTATAATGTAATTGGGTCACACATAGTTTCAGCAAACACCGTGTTTAAGCTGGCCAAAACTAGGCGCTAACCTTTGAAATGTACAGTGTGTACGCAAAACGGAACTGGAACTTACTCTTAGACCGGAACTTACTTCCAGGCCGTGCAGCTGCGGACCGAAAGTAGGCGCTAACCTTTGACATGTACAAGCGCATGCGCAATGCGCAAAACGGAACCGGAACTTACTCTCAGACCGGAACCTCCTTCCAGACCGGTACACCGGCCCTGCCCGCAAAAGTCAGATGAGGCCCGGCTTGGCCCGGATCGCGGGCTGGGCCGGCCCGCAGGCCCAAAGCCCGGCCCGCGCAGGGCACTAATACACATACATACATATTCTGAAATATAAGTATTACAGAAGCATTTTAATAATGTCTCAATTATCGAAAACAATTCTTGAAACTACGCGATCGGTTTGTAGAGGCTACCCGATTTTTCACGAAATATTTACAGGCTAGGATCGGGCAAGAAATGCAGGTAGAAAATATGTCAACAAAACATGATATATTGTTATATTATCCACCAGAGGCGCCACGCGTTATTTCAAAACCGCCGATTTGCTTCTGGTAAACCAATATGCGCACTCAGATTAGTTAATTAATATTGTCTAGCTAACTGATCGACTAGATGCGAGACTACACGGTTTTGTGATATACCTGTAGTTGCACAAGAGACCGCACACGGGCATATTGCCAATACGTGCGTTATAGGCGCTATACCATTATTGCCGACAGGGGCGTATTCGTAATTTACATTGTGCATGCATAGTGTCCATTGTAGCAGTTTTACAGTAATGAGTTTATGGGGAGTTATTATGCGGGAAAGTTTCCCTAAAACGGAGGTACACGAAAATGCCGAAACTATATAATGTGAAAGCATCTGCACCGCCTCAATCCTTGCGAAGTTCCAGAGTACATTCCGTAAAAACTAAAAACTAAACTCGTACTCTCAGAACATTGCCTTCCCCGTGCACCTCTACTGCTCGGAGAGCACCTCTACTGCTCGGAGTGCACCTCTACTGCTCGGAGCCGGTGCAAGATACAGCAAATGAAGACAGTAATCAACCTGCCACGTTCCACAAAATCTGCGTAAGAAAGACACTAAAACCCAGGAAACCACCAAACAACATAACACAGCAACATTTGCATCATCTCAACATGGAGAAGGGGTGAATGGTCCGGTCGATTCTTCATAATGCCAAATGACATACACAATAAAAGAACATTGGCTTGCACACAAAAGGAAGACAGGAGGCAGACCAAAACCAACAGGGAGACGGACAATGGAAGAAGACAGGACGGCTGCTGTGCTGACCTGGGAGACAGCGACAAGGGAAGCCCAACACAGAGAGTACTGGCGAGATATTGTGTGAGCCTGTTGTCACACTTGGATCCGATTGGTTAAATAAATAAGTTGTATGAACAGTCAGAAGGTCGACCCCAGTAGGTCGCCAGTACGTGTGCATCTCGAAGTCTGTGTTGGGATTTAGCAGTCTTTGTTTAGCGATATGTACGTGTCCCTGCATGCGAAGGCTTGCATGTTGTAAGACCTCGTGCGGATGCGGTCCTGTCTGGCGCTGACTCGCTCACACACGAGCAGACCCGGCGTCGACAGGCGCGGGGATCGAGTCTTGCGCGCGTCCAGGTCACTTTCGCGGTGTTCCTGGTTCTTCCGTCTCGCAGCGCGCTGCATCTCCTTGATGCGCGCGTTCGCCAAGTTGTGTCTGCGCTTGCGCTGGATCGCCAGTCGCTCCTCGATCTTGTACGCCTTCTGTCGCGTCATGTGTTCTTTTCTTCCGCTGAGTCGCTGGATGTCGTCAGTGACGACACGGGAGTTGTGTGATGTCACACACGACGAGTAGCACATGCTGAGCGTCACCTGCCCAGTAAAATAAAAACAAACAGCAAAAGTGAAATTACCCCAGATTATGTGTATTGATCAAGTACCAATGTACGTGTTCTGCTTTTGTTATATGCTGCGTGTGAAATAATTAAGATATATATGTAAAATAAATATGTTTGTCAACGTATTAATGCCTATAAAATACACATACGTTGCCTCTCAACTAAAATCAACTAATTCGTGTTGATGCAAAACATCGACCATATAAAATACACGAAGCATGCAGCACAAATTCGGCCAACACACTTCGGGATTGCTACATTGGTGTAAAATGGAAACAGAATGTGCGATAGCGTTAACGTTTTGAGCCTACCTCCTCCGCCGGGTTCCGGAAGTTCGTGATGTGTACGGTGACCTTTTGCAGAACTGGGTCGAAGGTCGTCTGTCTGTGTTTGTTGGCGTTCCACTGACGACCCCTGATGAGGGTAGACGACAGTGCCCGCTTGCAGAAGCCGGACGATGATCGGTTTTTGGGCCTATCTCGTTGTGTGAATGTCACACGTTTGGCCATCGACTCGGTGACCGAGGACCGTTCACTGTCGTCGAAGCACGAGCTGTCAATGTTAGACGCCGAGTACATTGTTGACGGGACGCTGAAGCTGGCAGAAGACTGGCCGAGACTTGTCGCCGGACGCGTCTGCTCGTATATGTTCTCACCAAGCGAACTCGAGCCCGCCGACGATAACTTCACTGCACTGAAAGGCCGCACTTTCGTCACCATTCGACCTGGGGTGTCGTAATCTCGACATTCTCCTCTCTTCCTCGCTCGCGTCAGCTCGTGCAGAAGCAGGCGCACTTCGGGCTGTCGACGTACCGTGCGCGGTGAGCACCAGACAATCGCTTGTTGCCTCGGTTGGTAGGACGTCGAACTTGGCGCCCGAGAGTCGGCGCGGAGGTCTCGGCCCGAGGTTTCGCTGTCGACACGTTCTCTCGTCACGACCTCGTCTCGGTCGGACAGCCGCAAGTTCTCGAGACTGAGCGACTCCGCGGACACGGCCAGTTCGGGGCTGTCCGTCCCCGCTGACATGGTCCGGTTAGGCCTTGCTGACACGGTCCGGTTGGGCCCCGCTGATATGGTCCGGTTGGGCCCCGCTGACATGGTCCGGTTGGGCCCCGCTGACATGGTCCGGTTGGGCCCCGCTGACATAGTCCGGTTGGTCTCCGGAAGTGTTCTGAACGGACCAGTACAGAGATATCGGACAATTAACACCAATAAATAAAACATTTTCAAACATCACAGCAAATAGGCTGCGGGAGGGCGATATGTAAGTACGCACCCGTCCCCTCTGAGGCAAAAGAGTTCCACTTAAAAAAAACGAAATCTAACACTACCCATAACACTACCCATAACACTACCCATAACACTACCCATAACACTACCCATAACACTACCCCTTCGACCGCGAAAAATCTCTAACATAAACCGTCGACCAGGAAATTCTCCAACACTGTCTTCCTCGAAGCTCTGATTCAAATGTGATGGGTGTTTGATGGAAGTGGGGAAGTCTAGACCGAACCCCCACAAAACCAACCACGCTACGGGCAAGTTGTACAAGTATTCTGTATTATACTATTTATTATTATTATAGTTTGTAAACAGCTATTAAGGCTACAATTTCTCAAGTGCAAACATAAATCAATCTCTGTAGACGATTCCTGCTGAATAATACAACACTACGTCGGACGACAACAGAATGTTGAGCTACAAGTAGGTAATGTGTATTGGTTGTTACTCAAGTGCATTCACATAATACACACGCGTATGCACGTGTTTATGAGCACACCACACACACACGCGCGCGCGCGCGCGCACGCACGCACACACACGTCGTTGAACTGACACAGCGGTGTAATAACACTGTTTACGTCAACTTGTGTCCCTAGATCACATGGATGACTATAGTATCGCACAGTGTGCATTGGCATAAATGGCTCATCTGAAAACGATTTGTGAGTGACTCTGGCAACCAAATACAGGACATACTTAGACTACGGCACTGCAGCCAGTCGATAACATACTTAGACTACGGCACTGCAGCCAGTCGATAACATACTTAGACTACGGCACTGCAGCCAGTCGATAACATACTTAGACTACGGCACTGCAGCCAGTCGATAACATACTTAGACTACGGCACTGCAGCCAGTCGATAACATACTTAGACTACGGCACTGCAGCCAGTCGATAACATACTTAGACTACGGCACTGCAGCCAGTCGATAACATACTTAGACTACGGCACTGCAGCCAGTCGATAACATACTTAGACTACGGCACTGCAGCCAGTCGATAACATACTTAGACTACGGCACTGCAGCCAGTCGATAACATACTTAGACTACGGCACTGCAGCCAGTCGATAACATAGATGGTTGCGATGTTTGAAACTGTCCTGTTTAATTAAATTAACCACCCGAAGCTGTCCTGATGTATGGGAGTCAGGGTTGCAGCCAGTCGATATGGGGTTAGACTACGGCAGTCAGGGAAGCATAGACGGCACTGCAGCCAGTCGATAACGGAGGGGCAGGGGGGCAGCTGCCCCCTGGAATTTCTCGGGGGGGGGGCAGAAATATGGTTCTGCCCCTCCTTTAAATGTGAGCGTGAATGTTTGTTTTTGTGGCGAGAATCCATGGCGGGTGAATAGTCGGGAGGAAGTGTAAATTTTATAAGGCGATTAATGTTTAGGTCTAATGTGAAAGGTGTGTGCAATTGAAGGGCAGACATATTGTTTTCTGCCCACCCTCCCTCAGTGATAGGCGGTGCGGTGGCGAACAATTTTACCAAAGCACCCCGTCTTCGGATGTCATCATTTCAGCCGAGATAGCGGAGAAAAGCTGAAAATCTGAAGGTAAATTGACAGCAGCGGCGCGACGTAAACAAATTTAACAGCACGGTCGTGTGTTCTGATGTCACAGCGGAGACAGCGAAGAAGCTGAAGTTACAGCGGCGCAGCGGCGAAACATTTTTAATAGCACTCCCCCCTCCCTCCGTCTTCCGATGTCACAGTCGAGCCAACCGATATGCGCGGCGACGAAAATTTCAGTGGTGCTGAAGCTCCGGTAGCCCCCTCAATATGAATTTCGTTCCCGCGTCACTGCAGGGGAAAGTGACGGCTCAACATAACCAAACCTATTATCCGGTTAGCAGAGTCAATCACGCGAGTCTGACAAACAGACGCTGCCACGTATGACGAGTTATCACGACTAATGGTCAGCAACTTGTCGTATGTTCCGCAAACCCCAAACCAAATTTGGCCGGCGCAGTTTCCAGCTGACCTGCGAGCCCCGCACTAAGAATTGGAAATTGTCAAATATAACAGACATAAATGATTGGTGCTTCTTGGCAGCATTTGATTGAGCGATATCGGAATTCCCAACGACGAATGACGCTATGGACACCTTCGATATAATTTGAAGGTAGAAGGCATAATTTGAAGGTAGAAGGCATAATTTGTAGAAGAATAGACAGCGTCACCATTTTGTTTAGAAGTAATTTTTACATTACGTTTAAATAGTGTGATTTATTTGTTGTTTATATGTGGTTCGTGGTAGCACAAACACACTCTTTACGAGCACAAACACACTCTTTACGAGCACAAACACACTCTTTACGAGCACAAACACACTCTTTACGAGCACAAACACACTCTTTACGAGCACAAAAACACAGTTTGTTATGTTTTACCTAATCAAAAGCTTTTCCCGTGGTAGATCAAGGTTAGTTAAATTCCTCATTTATGGTAACAAACACCACCTGAAACAGTCTGAGCATACACTAAAGGCGGCTAAGCGTCTGACGTAACTTTGCTTGTAATGATTTAAATAGTATATCACCAACACCAAACATTAACTGTGTTTTGTTATTGATATTATATTAATGTTGTGTATTAATGTAGAACCCATGCTAAGAAGTAACACATTTTATTCATGCATGATTAGTTTTCTAGCTGCATATACATGTACCGTGGGTAGACCGACCGTCTAATACAAATTCAGTTTCTGTAAGGACATTGCTGTGAAACCCCGTAGCACAAATAAATAGTTTACTTTTACAACAGACGACATGTCTCACTAGATTACAATTTTGTCTTTAAAATATACACGCATATGGCGTTAGATAGTTGCCTGAAAACAACAAAACACGTACGTTAAATTATTATGCTAGTATTAACGTCATACACCAATACATGAACTAACCTGGCTCCAGCGAACTTGTTCCTTCGGTAAGTCACACTTGCGGGTTTACTTGACATTACAAACTTTTACGGTGCATTACAAAGCTGCCAAAAACGTGTTGTCCTTCCGGTGATTCACTGCGAACTACAACCACTTCAGTGTCGTGGACTTAAAAGTGGTAGACGTCGAGAGAAGGACAGCGGAGGAGATCTACGTCTGCCGACCGGGGTCGAGAGTGCCCGCTGCTGCTCACTTGGGTGGAACTGATCCGCCGAGGACTAAACGTTTAACGATTAACGCGAGCGGTGCGAGGCACGGTCAATTACATAAATTACTATGCGAACACAATTAGAGTAGGAAACGCTTTGTGATTTTTCCGGGCGAAATTAATTTCATACTGTAATCAACTGATGTCTGTTGACGAGTTAGGATGCCGAGTACAGCAATCGTATCAAAACAAAACATTGTCCTACCAGCCGCAATTGTTCTAAGAATAAAGAAGCATGCATGGTTCACAATAAAATATTATTCAAACAACAATCACCCGGCTTTCACACACACACGCGCACGCACGCACGCACGTGTATGTATGTATGTATGTATGTATGTATGTGTTAATTAATCATGTTTAATAATTAACTAATTAATGTATTTTTTATAAACAAATGGTAGATATTAATTGAGAATATTTAATTTTATACAATATACAGTATGGTCACTGAACATTATTTCATCTTGTTTTAATATTTTTTATTTAATTAATAATAATGATAATGAAAGTTTATTCTACAACATAAATATCTGACCTAGCTGAGAGCCGTGTGACTTGCAAGGTGCTAATTCAGTTTGCATAAAAAATATTATAAAGACAACAATCCTGAAATAATATTGTAATACAACTGATACATCACAAATCAATATACAAAAAAGGAGTGAGAAAATTCACACACAAATACACAGTCTGTATACACTTGTATATATATATATATATATATATATATATATATATACATACACACACACACGCATATTTTGTCAGTAGTTCCTTCAACTTCTCGAATGCGACTTGCTATTCACTCTGCTGTGTCCATTCTGTATTCTTCCTTGTAACTCCGCGAATTGGCTATGACAATGTGATACATGACAATGAAAATGACAATATTTCAATATTTTGTTGTCCCTTCGGAGGAAATCGTGTGGAATGTCAGACCATAAAACTAATGTACAGGCAGTATAAAAGAACGTCAAATACGTACGTACGTACGCGCGCGCGCGCGCACACACACACGCTCACGCACGCACACACAGAGCAATCATAATTTAGACGTAATAAACGTTATATAAATTAAATAATTTTAAAACGGCGGCCAGATGAAAGTATGTATATATATATATATATATATATATATATATAAAACACTATCTACCATATTGCCTGTACAGTGCCTAATAATACCACATTTTCATAGAACTCACTGGCGTCCGTGTTTTCTGTGACTGGTGTAATGTCGCACGTAATTGTTCTTACTTCACAATGGATCCCTGGTCATAGTCGACAATGCTACATTTACATTTCCCCCCGGCATTATCCTTTCTTGCTAGTTACACAACATTAATGCTTATTGACTGTAGTATTATGTTTAAAGCGATTCTTTGTAAGCTAATATGCATTCGAGCTATACTGCATCAAAACGCGATCATTTCCCAAAAGTACTTTCTTTGCTACTTATGTCTTGCATGTTTATGCATAATTCCGAGGTGAGTTGATTCAAGCAATGGCATTGTAAATAAGTAATCTGTAGACATATGCATATTGACAGTTACTATGTTAGTGTAGGAAGCATATGTATTGTTTATTTATCCTGCTTCTCAATGCCGACAGCAGAGTAACGTTTAGATTAAATAGAATTAAAACATCCGCCGACGAGGACGGCTACAGTCGGTGTCAGCTGCCGCTGGGACTGTCACTGAGTCTGTCGAGCCTCTACTACAGTAACTACGCTAGCCTTAGGCAAGGGTCTCGCCTTTCTAACTGCATTATTCAGTATTTGACACGCGTTGAACGAAAATGCACACTAAAATATCAGTATATGCATAGCAAGAGGATTAACCTGGTCGTGGATGTAATTTTATTTGCCTAAACCTGGGATTTGGGTATATGTGTCTACGGGTCTTGCCTTTCCAAATTCCAGTCAGCCATTTTTGAAAAGTCCCCGTTTCCCCACTTATTTAAACCGAAACATGAAAATGCGAGATTCGTACGTTCACAGACTGTTTTAATGCTACAGCTACGTTTGTTAGTAAACCTGGCTGGCATGTCATCATTCAAGGTAAACGTTTTAGGTTTGTTAAAAGTTCACAATACCGTGTTGCCACTGAATTTTGCGATGCACGAATTTTGGACACTAGCAAATCTGCACTCTGGTATACATACGTTTTTATCCATGAATATATTTTTATTTAAATCTTATAATAGTCAGATCAACTTGCGCTGCTTCATGTGAATAACACATTTGATAATAATAGTACTCGCTAAAAACAAATTAAACATTTATTTTTTGGACATGTTACTTTACCGCCACTGTACACTTTTCACGAGAATGGCCCATATGTATAATTTTATACGACATTAATTATTATAGCAACAATAAAGGAAAATATACAGTGCACTCTGGATAAGGTCGAACCTCCAGGAACCCATGACAATACTGATAACTGGAATTTCTGATAACTAGAAAGTTATTGGGACCTTTGCCCTGGACTGAGGAAAAGATTTACTTAACTTAGCAAAAATTCACTTATGTGTGTTCGAGTTATCTGGAGTGCACTGTATATGACCAATGCATACAGGTAATTGTGTAGAAGCAAATTAAAAGTTGGCCAAAGTAATGGATTGGGATTTTAGTCTGACTGAATCAACATAACAAGGTTCTCTTGTATTTCTTTTCCGTTTAGCCAGCTGTACACTTGGTGATAAGTCCCATAATCCAATATCTAAACTGAATTAATCTGCACCGTGTTGAGTTAGTTAACTAATATTTAGGCTCAGTTTCCTAAACTCAACTGTGTTTATTTGCATGAACATTGGAAATAGCTGAGCTGACGGAAAGAGATAATTGAAGAGCTCTACTTAACAGTGCCATTAATTGGACAATGGGTCACCTGACATAAGATGGTGCCTGACTTTGTTCTGCCCCATTCTGTTCTGTGCGACATCTACTGGGAAGTTGTACCTCACTTCGAGTTTCAAATGGATGTGTGCATCTAAAAGCTTTGTGTATCAAAATGCATAGCAGTGCTATTGATAGGACAATATGTTAATTGACACAGTAGTGAGTAAGATGTCTGACTTTGTTCTGCCACATTAGTTTCGTGCTGGGAATATGTACATCGCTACATGTTTCAAATGGATTTCTGCAATCGATCGATTTGTGCATCCAAATGCACACCATCCCGTCATTATGTTGCAACGTAGGTGTACAAAATAAAATGTATGCTTCTTTAGGCTATTTTATTTGTTATCGAAACAGGATTTCGACAGAAACAAATTCAATATCTTTTACTCTAAATGATGGGTAGAACAAATAATTATTGCACTTCCAGTACAAAATAAAACATGTTTTTACACTGATGCAATATATTTTAATATTTTGTCGACAATAGTGTTATTATGCTCTTTATAGATCTACATTTTTCAAACTAAAATTAAACTTTATGTAGATAGGAAAGTACATAAACCCGTCTGCTATTTTAATATGGTAAATTACTGCTTATGGAAATAGCAGCTGGGTTCATGGTACAAATAAATGGTTTCTTTATTGAATGTTTCTCGGCTTCAGTAAGTTTTTGTTATCTAAACGTTTAATTAAAACTTCACTTCAAAATGTATAGCCAGATGTACCTAGTGAAAAAGAACATGATAGTACCATAGTTTTTATATTCCAGCAAAAATAATGCCAATCGTTCGATATGACATCGGTGTCACCATTGTCGGCTTCGTGCATGGAGAGGTGGTGTTTTTCTTTTAAATCAATCCGTCTGTCATGAACTGTCGCTATGTTCATTCAGTGCATGGGGTGATGGAAGGTGGAATGTCTGCAGAAGGATGTAGTTAGGTTGACATATATTGTGGAGATGAGAATTAGCAAGGAGAAAGGTGGAATGGAGAGAGACGTCAGGGATACAGTTGGGAATACTGTGAGACTGAAGGAGCAGAGTAGTGGCAAGAAGACTGAGGAAAGGAGACTGAGAAGAGGGAAGGTGTTTGAAGGGGAAGAAATTGGAGAATCAACGGCTGGAAACGTGACAGGCGTGAAGGTGGCAGGGGAGAAAGTGACCGTATAGAGAAGGAGGTAGGAGGGGAAATGAGATGGGAGAGGAGAGAAGGAAATTCAATGGGAGGAAAGTTGACGGGACGAAAGGAAGTGAGAGTAAATGTGACAGAAGAGAAGTCTATAGAAGGGATGATGACAGGAGGAATGGTGAGAAGAGAAAAAGCAACAGGAAAGAATGGAACGGAAGAAAATGTGACAGGAGAGAAGACGACAGGGGAAAAACAACAACCAGACAGATGCAAACCGGAGATGGGGCTACTCTGAGGCAGAGATGGGGGGGGGGGGTAAGAAAGGAGAGGGTATTCATGGGCGACTCTATTCTGGGAAAGACAGATAAAACACTAAGCGAGGGTAAAGACGTCGTTGTTTTTTTACCGGGGGCTAGGAAAGAACATGTGACTGAAAGGGTAGAGAATGTATTGGAGCATGGTAAGGGAGGGTCTATACTAGTACACGTAGGGACAAATAATGCAGACAGGGAGGGAATACCTGGGATAGTACAGAAGTACAGACAATTAGTGAGGAAGTTAAAGATGACAAGAGTTGAACAGATTATTCTCTCACGAATTTTGTCAGTAATGGGAGGAGGGGGGCCAACATATAGAACGCACTAGTTGAGCAGATGTGTGAAATAGAGGGGGTGGGATTCATAGATTTATGGGGATACTTTGTTGGAAGGGAACATATGTACATGAGAGAGGTGCCGAGCCCCTGTACAGGGCGTTGTCTCGGCCTCCATTTAAGTGGAAAGGGGCAGCAGTTTTCTCAGAGAACCTGCTGCATATGTTGACAATGGGACAGGTTGCATTTATTTAAACTAGATCCGCAGGGGGGATTCACAGAGAAGCCTGAACCGGAGGCATAGATGAAGACAGCACAAATAAATCCAAAAAAACTACTTGGGAAACTGTTCTGAAATTGGATATAAATGCGTTTGTTTAAATGCAAGGATCGTAGAAAATAAAAGAAGTGAACTAACCATTATGGTAGAAGATATTGTCCCTCACATAATATATAAGTAGGAATATGGTGGATGAATGACCTCAAAGGTAGTGGCATGGTGAAAACTCCTGACTCGACTTCCGGTTTTGAGGTCGTTGCTGTGACGTGACCGGAATTTGTTAACGCCCCCTGGCGGCACGGCGGGTAGCGGGAGGGTATGGAGGATCATGGGTCCACTTAGAGAGGGAATGCATGCGTAATCGGGGAATCTTATTAGAGGGATGCGTGTGTGTGTCATTGTATGCATGCGCGTGTATGAAAAACGAACAAAAACATGTTGTAAAGTTTTAAAATGTTTTTATTCTTTTTCAATTGTCTTTTTTCAGGAACTTTCATACCCGCTCTCATCGTCTGAAACACAGAGCGAGACTTCTTTGTCGCCGTTGTCAATGACTGGAGGTATATCGTCATTGTAGGGAAAGTGGTCGAAAACCCTTACTCTTACTCTCAATTATATGAGCACAGATCGGAAGACACACATCCATGTTCCTCTTTTAAACCGTCGTATCTTAAACGGATATAATACAAACTTGTACTGGGATATACAAGAAATGTCGGTTTGTTTGTCTGTAGTCATAACATGTGCTTTCCATCACGTCACTTGTCCCTTTAAAGTTGATCAAATGAAAGCGTATATTCATTTAACAAGATTTAACAAGATTGCCACCCAGAGAATTAACTGTAGGTGGCAGGTGGACAAGGAAGCCTTTTGGCTTATCAAGAATCCAACCCTTTTATATATGTGTATCCCGCCCTTCTGAGGTATGGGTCGATTTTATTTTTAAACATATTCACGCTACTAGCACCCACACAATTAGCAGATAATCTGTTCCATTCTTTTAGAGTCATTTGTGAAAATGAGAACTTTCTTATATCTAATCTACACTGCACCTTTGCTAATGTAACTTCATGTCCTCTAGTCCTTCTATCTTTCTTAACTGAAAAAAAATATTTCTATCAATATTTTCATAACCATTTATTATTTTAAACACTTCTATCTGATCTCCTCTCAATCTCCTGGTCTCTAGTATTGTTAAACCACATTCTTTTAGGCGAATTTCATAACTAAGATCCCTCAGTTTTGATATCATTTTAGTCGCTCTCCTCTGTACTCTTTCTAGCATACGTGTGTCCGTCTTGCGATATGGCCTCCACTCTTGTATACAATATTCTAAATGAGGCCTCGCTATTGTTTTGTACAGCGGTATTATTAGTTCTTTTTCCTTATACGCTATATTTCGCCTAATTAATCCAAGGATTTGATTTCCCTTTGAAGCTGCAATTCCACACTGCTCTGAAACCTTCATAGCGGCACTAATGTTTAACCCTAAGTCCTTTTCTTTTACAGTAATACTTAGTACAGTACCCCCCATTGTATACTGTACATCTTCGTTCCCATGTCCTGTGTGGAGGCATTTACATTTCCCAAAATTGAACAGCATTTGCCACTTTTCAGACCATTTGATCAACCTGTCAAGATAATCTTGTAAATGCTGTCTATCTCCATCACTTTTAATCCTTCTAAACACTTTTGTGTCATCCGCAAATTTCAACACCTTGCATGTTATTTCATCATCCAAATCGTTGATATATATCAAGAATAATATAGGTCCTAGTACTGATCCCTGTGGTACCCCACTCAATACCGATTTCCAGTTTGAAGCCTCCCCATCAACTACTACACGTTGTCTTCCGTTAATCAGCCATTTTTCTATCCAGTTTATTATACCATTTCCTATGCCTTGGACCTTTAGTTTAAGCAGTAATTTTTTATGTGGTACTTTGTCGACAGATTTTTGAAAATCTAAGTAGACGATATCTGCTGGTGATCCCTCATCTACCCACTTAGTCATGTCTTCCAAAAAACATAACATATTTATTAAGCATGACCTCGCTTTTAAAACCCCATGTTGAGATGGGTTTATTAAGTTATGTTTAACAAGAAAATCCACCATGTGATCTCTAGTTAGTCTTTCTAATAATTTGCAAATCACTGACGTTAAACTCACTGGTCTAAAGTTCTCTAACTTGTTTTCTGAACCTTTTTTTTAAATAACGGTATAATGTTGCCTCTTTCCATTCTAAAGGAACCATTCCCTCTTCTAATGACAAATTGAAAACTGTTGCAAGCGGTACGCTAATTTGTTCTACAATTTCCAATAGTAGTTGTTTGGGCAGAATCCCATCCACTCCAGATGATTTATTATCCGCCATAGCCCTTATTTTCTTAGCTACCATTTCCGGGGTTACAATTAACTGTCCTAAATAGTCTGAATCTGCCCCCTTGAACTTAGCCTCTGGTACTGGCACTGAACTAATATCTTCCCTGATAAACACTGAACTAAAATACTCATTCAGGTCTTCTGCCATTAAGAATCTCTCTGATATTATATTTCCAGCACTATCTTCTAGAGGACCGACCTTATCCTGAACTTTCTGTTTGCTTCGAACATATGCATAAAAAACTTGTTTTGTATTACAAGCTAATTTTTGTTCGTAGCTTCTCTTTGAATTTCTAATTTCAGCTCTAGCTTGGTTAAGTGCTTCTTTATAAATGTTGTAGTCTTCATAATTTCCAGTACATCTACATGACTTCCACATCATTTGTCTATACTTAAATTTTCTAATGGCTTCTTTCGATAAGTGTTTCTTTTTGGACCGTTTCCCTTGTTTTTTGAAGGGTACAAATTTATCGACTATGCACTTAATTTCACTCTTTAATACAGTCCAGCATTCTGTTGCTGTCTTATTTTTCAGTGTGTTATTCCAGTCTATCTTTGCTAAATATTTCCTCATGTCCATATACCTTCCTTTGTGGAAATTTCTCCTATACTGCTTTTTAGTATTCCTTTCTGATTTTACTTTTTGATGGTAAAATGTATCTGGTTGTGATCACTACTCCCCAGTGGCTCACATATCTTGACATTGTCAACTAATTCATTCTGTGTGGACAAAACTATGTCTAATACCTTCTCACCCCTGGTTGATTCTAGCACATGTTGAGAAAGGAAAGTATCTTGAACTAAACTTAAGAACCTGTGGTCCTCACTCCCCATACTCTATAGAGATTTCCATTGTATATGCCCATAGTTAAAATTCCCCATAATAATACAGTCCCGTTTGCTTACTTCCATTATAGCGTTTTGTATTTTTTCATTCTCTTCTATGCTTATGTTTGGACTTCGATAAACTAACCCAACTGTCAGTCCCAATTCGGCATCTGATATATCGGTGGTGGTCCAGGATTCGGTTATACCTATTATGTGACGGTCAATATCTTCTACCATGTTTAGTTCATTTCATTTGTTTACTATACTCCTTGCATTTAAACAAACACATTTATATCCTGCTTCAGAAGAGTTTTTCAGACTGTTCTTTGCTGATTTATTTGTGCTGTCTTTATCTATGCCTCTAGTTTCAGGCTTCTCTGTGAGTCCCCCCTGCGAATCTAGTTTTAATAGATGCAACATGTCCCACTGTCAACAGATCGCAGCAGGTTCTCTGAGAAAGCTGCTGCCCCCACTAAGATGGAGGCCATCTCTCATGTACATACCTTCCCTCCCAACAAAGTTTCCCTATAGATATGTGAATCCCACCCCCTCTTCTTCGCACATCTGCTCAACTAGTGCGTTGATCGCCATCCTCTTGCAGTTTATATACGTTGCCCCCCTTCTTCCCATTACTGGCAAAATTCCTGACAGACTAATCTGTTCAACTCTTGTCTTCTTTAGCTTCCTCACTAACTGTCTATAATTATGTACTATCCCAGTTGTTCCCTCCCTGTATGAATTATTTTTTCCTACGTGTACTAGTATAAACCCTCCCTTGACATACCCCAGTACCTTCTCTACCCTTTCAGTCACATGTTCTATCCTAGCCCCCGGTACACAAACAACGTCATTGCTAATTTCCATCTCCATCCGCTTCACAATATCTGTCAACCTAACTATCTCCTTCTGCAGACACTCCACCTTCCAACACCCCATGCACTGAAAGGTGAATCCCTCCTTCATGGTTTCTGCCCATGACTTCCCACAGCCGGACAATGCAAAATCTACCCAGCTGTGGCAGTGATCGCACACCAAGTGTCGCTTTGCCTTGACTTGCCGCTTGCAAGGCGCCATATCACTATCAGAATTTACTTAATAACTTAACTAACTTAGTCTTTATAAAGACTGTTTCCTGTGTACTACAGCACACTTTATGTTACAGATTTTATTTACACAGCTGACTATCTATCCTATCACGAACGCTAACATTACCGGTAGTGACCTAATTTAAATACAATCAATTACGTTACGTTAGGCTGCTTTATTTATTTAGGTTACGCCGCGCCCTAGCGAATACGTAGGACACTATCTACATAATATATTCTACCACATAATCAAGTTTGTTAAATCAACTTATCGAAGGCTAAGTTACCCTATTATCACTCACTATACTAAAGTGTTCTCAAATACTTTAACTAACTAACTTTAAGCACAACTGCTACTCAATATATGTTTACTGCAACTTTATGAATTATATTAAGGCAAGTATAATACTTATCAATCAGTAATTCCACTTGTTTATCAACTTTTCTGCACCACCAATTTCTACGATCTATCTCCGCCAAATATTGCCTCGAAAATCATTCGTTAATGTATACAAAAACTAATACAATTTACGTGTACTTCCATTTCTCCTCCTCCTCCTCCTCCTCCTTCTCCTCCTCCTCCTTCTTCTCCTCCTCCTCCTCCTCCTCCTTCTTCTCCTCCTCCTCCACACATTCGTCGTCACTGTCCCTCTGGTTTGTTTCATCTGTATCCTCTCTGAAAAGAAAGAATTATGTCAGTTAAGTACCTATTGTTTTAAAAACTGACAACAAGCACTGCGCAAGTTATAAAATGACTAACCGATATTGAAATAACCATATACTTATTGTTTTTTAAAACGACATCAAGGAACATTTTGTAATATTAACCGAGTGCTACAACAGTACTGAAATACCTTTCCATCCTTTGTCTTATTTCGTCTGTGTATCCATCAACTCGATCGTCTTTAACAACACAAGTGAACAATCTATTATATACATGGGATTGTTTTTCATAACACCCGAACTATGCAACCAACGGTTTATGAGGAGCCCACACTTATCACATTTCTTCCCGTTACCCTCTCACGTAACGATGATTAATGCACGCTAGTGTTTCAAACGTGCAAAGTGCAGTCTCCCAAACGTCGAACGATAACAGCAGATGGCGGTGGTGCAACGTGGCTTTAGAGTACATAAACGAGTTCCATCATAACGTACGTCGGAAATGGATATTAAATTCACAGGAAGGGGACATTATTTATACAATTTATTTCCGTGTAAAATCTACATGTAATAATAATAATAATTGTATTTAGAAAGCGCCGTATATCCGAAATATAATTCTGCTCAGAGGCGCATAAAAATACAACATTGTTAAAATATAAATATATTGTGGGGTGAGCGTTTCTCTAGTACAGGATCAGCTTATCAGTTCAGAAAAGCTATCTTTTATGGTGATGTCATCGCAGCTAGAACGATCCAGGCGCGCGTGTGTGTGCGCGTGTACGCGCGCGCACTCGTGTTTGTTTGTGCGTGTGTGGAACATATGCATTTATGAAAGGTGCGTTGTGTGTATGTGTGTGTGTGCGCGCGCGTGTGCGAATGCGCGTGTACGGATGTTTGCATATGCGCGAGTGTGTGCGTGTATGTGTGTATGTGCGTGTGTGTGTGAGTGTGTACGCGCGTGTGGTGTGCGCGTACGTGTTTCTAGATATTTGTTTCTTGAACGTGTTGATTTTGTTTGTTCCAGTGGTATTTTATCTCGTATGTCTATTGTTTCGTGTTTCATATCTGTTGAACGTTAAATTGTTCTAGATGTTTGTCTTTTGAACGTGCTGACTTTGGACCCCGTGTGCATAAATGTTACACTCTTACCCATTATTCATATCATAGTTTGACCTATTGACCTACCAAGAAGCGCCATCTAGTGAGTTTACGTCTTAGTTTGGGGGTGACCAGTTCGTACAAGTAATATGTTTGTCCATTGAACGTGTTGAATTTGCTGGTTTGTGGGTGTTTGGCGTTGTGTGTCTGTTAGAAATATAATCTTTTTTGTAGATGTTTTTTCTTGAACGTGTCGATTTTGCTTCTATGAGTGGTATCTCGTGGACCTAAGCTCTCCAGTCTCCAGTGGTGTGTTCTTATCGTTTTTGCTTGTATGTGCGACACGAAGTCCATCACTTTCAAGTGGTGTGTGCTTGTATGTGCCATTTTGATTGACAGCTAATGTACCGCCGTTTTGCCGTTCGCTGACATGTACAACATTTTCAGTATATGAGTCACCAAACGCTCTACAGCATGCTGTAGCTGAGAGCGCCGTTGGCGGGTGCTCCCTACGCCCTTTTTATAATGACGTATCTGTATAGCGAAGTTACCTTCGTTCAGAGACAAGTGATGGAGAAAAGTCACTATCAAAAGTGCATACGTAATCAACCACCACCGGCGCTCTCAGCTACAGCGTGCTGTAGAGAGTTTGGTGACTCATATACTAAAAAAATGGTATATGTCAGTGAATGCCAAAACGGCGGTACATGAACTGTCAATCAAAATGGCAAAGTCCTTTGATCTTTCGATACATATGAGGTCCCAACGCGAGTGGGCATGCATGCGTGAACGCGGGATGAACGAACCAATGAATGATAGGTGTGAACGTGAACAGTAGGTGCGCATGCGCGAACGTGACATGTCGGACGTGCGTGAAGGTGATATGATGGACTAAGGAGCACGACCTCACGAGGCACATACAAGCACATACCACTTGAAAGTATTGGACCTCGCGTCGCATATACAAGCACACAACATTGGTAAGTGTTGGGCTTCGCGAAGCACATTCAAGCAAATGCCAGTGGAAAGTGGTGTAACTCTCGAGGCCAACGCAACAACACACCACTGGTAAGCATAAGACCTCATCAGGGACAAACCATGGGTAAGTGTTTGACCCCGCGAGGCACATACAAAGACACAACACTGGTAAGCATAGGACCTCTGGAAGCACACACAAGCACACACCACTGCTAAGTGTTGGACATTGCGAGGCACACACAAGCACACACCACTGCTAAGTGTTGGACATTGCGAGGCACACACAAGCACACACCACTGATAAGTGTTGGACATCGCGAGGCACACACAAGCACACACCACTGCTAAGTGTTGGACATTGCGAGGCACACACAAGCACACACCACTGATAAGTGTTGGACATCGCGAGGCACACACAAGCACACACCACTGCTAAGTGTTGGACATTGCGAGGCACACACAAGCACACACCACTGCTAAGTGTTGGACATCGCGAGGCACACACAAGCACACACCACTGATAAGTGTTGGACATCGCGAGGCACACACAAGCACACACCACTGCTAAGTGTTGGACATTGCGAGGCACACACAAGCACACACCACTGATAAGTGTTGGACATCGCGAGGCACACACAAGCACACACCACTGATAAGTGTTGGACATCGCGAGGCACACACAAGCACACACCACTGATAAGTGTTGGACATCGCGAGGCACACACAAGCACACACCACTGCTAAGTGTTGGACATTGCGAGGCACACACAAGCACACACCACTGATAAGTGTTGGACATCGCGAGGCACACACAAGCACACACCACTGATAAGTGTTGGACATCGCGAGGCACACACAAGCACACACCACTGCTAAGTGTTGGACATTGCGAGGCACACACAAGCACACACCACTGATAAGTGTTGGACATCGCGAGGCACACACAAGCACACACCACTGATAAGTGTTGGACATCGCGAGGCACACACAAGCACACACCACTGATAAGTGTTGGACATCGCGAGGCACACACAAGCACACACCACTGCTAAGTGTTGGACATTGCGAGGCACACACAAGCACACACCACTGCTAAGTGTTGGACATCGCGAGGCACACACAAGCACACACCACTGATAAGTGTTGGACATCGCGAGGCACACACAAGCACACACCACTGATAAGTGTTGGACATCGCGAGGCACACACAAGCACACACCACTGCTAAGTGTTGGACATTGCGAGGCACACACAAGCACACACCACTGCTAAGTGTTGGACATTGCGAGGCACACACAAGCACACACCACTGATAAGAGTTGGACCTCGTGGGGCACATACAAAGACAAATAACTGGTAAGCATAGGATCTCACGAGGCACACAGAAGCACACACCACTTGTAAATGTTGGATCTCACAAGGCACACACACGGATACACCACTGGTAAGTGTTGGAACTTGCAAGACACATTCAAACACACACCACTGGTACATGTTGGACGTTGCAAGGCATACACAAGTACTCACACCACTGGAAAGTGTTGATTCTCGCAAAGCACGCACAAGCATACGCCACCGGAGACATAGCACCTGATGAGGCACACTCCATGTGTAAGTGTTTGACCTCGCGATGCACATAAAAGCACACGACACTGGTAAGAATACGACCTCATGAAGCACACACAATTTGTAAGTGTTGGCCCTCATGAGGAACATACAAGCACACTGACCAATGTTAAATGTTGGACACCGCGAGGCACATACAAGCACACTTAACATTGGTAAGTAGGACGTTGCAAGGCATACACAATTATACACACCACTGGTAAGTGTGGGATTGCAAGGCACACACAAGCGCATATACCATTGGTAAGCGTAGCACCCCATGAGGCACACACAAGCACATGAGACCACGGGTAAATGTTTGACCTCACAAGGCACACGAAAAAACACATCACTGGTAAGTATTCGACCTTACGAAAGTTTTGGAACTCGGGATGGACTCACTCACATCATCACATGTAAGAGTTAGACCTCACGAGGAACATACAAGCACACACCAATGATAAGCTTAGGACCTCACGAGGCACACACACAGTAACATGCACCAGTGGTATATGTTGGATTTCATGATGCACATACAAGCACACACCACTTGAAAGTGTTGTATCTCGCGCCGCACATACAACCACACAACATTGGTAAGTGTTGTACCTCACGCCGCACATACAACCACACAACATTGGTAAGTGTTGTACCTCGCACCACACATAGAACCACACAACATTGGTAAGTGTTGTACCTCGCACCGCACATACAACCACACAACATTGGTAAGTGTTGGACTTCGCGCCGCACATACAACCACACAACATTGGTAAGTTTGTACCTCGCGCTGCACATACAACCACACAACATTGGTAAGTGTTGGACTTTGCACTGCACATACAACCACACAACATTGATAAGTGTTGTACCTCGCGCCGCACATACAACCACATAACATTGGTAAGTGTTGTACCTTGCGCCGCACATACAACCACATAACATTGATAAGTGTTGTACCTCGCGCCACACATACAACCACATAACATTGGTAAGTGTTGGACTTCGTGCCGCACATACAACCACACAACATTGGTAAGTGTTGGACTTCGTGCCGCACATACAACCACATAACATTGATGAGTGTTGTACCTCGCGCCACACATACAACCACATAACATTGGTAAGTGTTGGACTTCGTGCCGCACATACAACCACACAACATTGGTAAGTGTTGGACTTCGTGCCACACATACAACCACATAACATCGGTAAGTGTTGGACTTCGTGCCGCACATACAACCACACAACATTGGTAAGTGTTGTACTTCGTGCCGCACATACAATCACACAACATTGGTAAGTGTCGTACCTTGCGCCGCACATACAACCACACAACATTGGTAAGTGTTGGACTTCACACTGCACATACAACCACACAACATTGGTAAGTGTTGTACCTCGCGCCGCACATACAACCACACAACATTGGTAAGTGTTGGACTTCGTGCCGCACATACAACCACACAACATTGGTAAGTGTTGGACTTCGTGCCGCACATACAACCACACAACATTGGTAAGTGTTGGACTTCGTGCCGCACATACAACCATACAACATTGGTAAGTGTTGGACTTCGTGCCACACATACAACCACATAACATTGGTAAGTGTTGGACTTCGTGCCGCACATACAACCACACAACATTGGTAAGTGTTGTACCTTGCGCCGCACATACAACCACACAACATTGGTAAGTGTTGTACTTCGTGCCGCACATACAATCACACAACATTGGTAAGTGTCGTACCTTGCGCCGCACATACAACCACACAACATTGGTAAGTGTTGGACTTCACACTGCACATACAACCACACAACATTGGTAAGTGTTGTACCTCGCGCCGCACATACAACCACACAACATTGGTAAGTGTTGGACTTCGTGCCACACATACAACCACATAACATTGGTAAGTGTTGGACTTCGTGCCGCACATACAACCACACAACATTGGTAAGTGTTGGACTTCGTGCCACACATACAACCACATAACATTGGTAAGTGTCGTACCTTGCGCCGCACATACAACCACACAACATTGGTAAGTGTTGGACTTCACACTGCACATACAACCACACAACATTGGTAAGTGTTGTACCTCGCGCCGCACATACAACCACACAACATTGGTAAGTGTTGGACTTCGTGCCGCACATACAACCACACAACATTGGTAAGTGTTGGACTTCGTGCCGCACATACAATCACACAACATTGGTAAGTGTTGTACCTCGTGCCGCACATACAACCACACAACATTGGTAAGTGTTGTACCTCGTGCCGCACATAGAACCACACAACATTGGTAAGTGTTGGACTTCGTGCCTCACATACAACCACACAACATTGATAAGTGTTGTACCTCGCGCCACACATACAACCACACAACATTGGTAAGTGTTGTACCTCGCGCCTCACATAGAACCACACAACATTGGTAAGTGTTGTACCTCGCACCGCACATACAACCACACGACATTGGTAAGTGTTGGACTTCGCGCCGCACATACAACCACACAACATTGATAAGTGTTGTACCTTGAGCCGCACATACAACCACATAACATTGGTAAGTGTTGAACCTTGCGCCGCACATACAACCATATAACATTGATAAGTGTTGTACCTCGCGCCGCACATACAACCACATAACATTGATAAGTGTTGTACCTCGCGCCGCACATACAACCACATGACATTGGTAAGTGTTGGACTTCGTGCCACACATACAACCACAAAACGTTGGTAAGTGTTGTACCTCGCGCCGCACATACAACCACACAACATTGGTAAGTGTTGTACCTCGTGCCGCACATAGAACCACACAACATTGGTAAGTGTTGTACCTCGCGCCGCACATAGAACCACACAACATTGGTAAGTGTTGGACTTCCCGCCGCACATACAACCACATAACATTGGTAAGTGTTGTACCTCGCGCCGCACATACAACCACACAACATTGGTAAGTGTTGTTCCTCGCGCCGCATATACAACCACACAACATTGGTAAGTGTTGGACTTCGCGCCGCACATACAACCACACAACATCGATAAGTGTTGTACCTCGCACCGCACATACAATCACATAACATTGGTAAGTGTTGGACTTCGTGCCGCACATACAACCACACAACATTGGTAAGTGTTGTACCTCGTGCCGCACATAGAACCACACAACATTGGTAAGTGTTGTACCTCGCGCCGCACATAGAACCACACAACATTGGTAAGTGTTGGACTTCGTGCCTCACATACAACCACACAACATTGATAAGTGTTGTACCTCATGCCGCACATACAACCACACAACATTGGTAAGTGTTGTACCTCGCGCCGCACATAGAACCACACAACATTAGTAAGTGTTGTACCTCGCACCGCACATACAACCACACAACATTGGTAAGTGTTGGACTTTGCACCGCAAATACAACCACACAACATTGGTAAGTGTTGGACTTCGCACCGCACATACAACCACACAACATTGATAAGTGTTGTACCTCACACCGCACATACAATCACATAACATTGGTAAGTGTTGGACTTCGTGCCGCACATACAACCACACAACATTGGTAAGTGTTGTACCTCGTGCCGCACATACAACCACACAACATTGGTAAGTGTTATACCTCGCGCCGCTCATAGAACCACACAACATTGGTAAGTGTTGGACTTCGTGCCTCACATACAACCACACAACATTGATAAGTGTTGTACCTCGCGCCGCACATACAACCACACAACATTGGTAAGTGTTGTACCTCGCGCCCCACATAGAACCACACAACATTGGTAAGTGTTGTACCTCGCACCGCACATACAACCACACAACATTGGTAAGTGTTGGACTTTGCACCGCACATACAACCACACAACATTGATAAGTGTTGTACCTTGAGCCGCACATACAACCACATAACATTGGTAAGTGTTGTACCTCGTGCCGCACATACAACCACATAACATTGATAAGTGTTGTACCTCGCACCGCACATACAACCACATAACATTGATAAGTGTTGTACCTCGCGCCGCACATACAACCACATAACATTGGTAAGTGTTGGACTTCGTGCTGCACATACAACCACAAAACATTGGTAAGTGTCGTACCTCGTGCTGCACATACAACCACACAACATTGGTAAGTGTTGTACTTCGCGCCGCACATACAACCACACAACATTGGTAAGTGTCGTACCTCGCGCCGCACATACAACCACACAACATTGGTAAGTGTTGGACTTCGCGCCGCACATACAACCACACAATATTGGTAAGTGTTGGACTTCGCGCCACACATACAACCACACAACATTGATAAGTGTTGTACCTCGCACCGCACATACAATCACATAACATTGGTAAGTGTTGGACTTCGTGCCGCACATAGAACCACACAACATTGGTAAGTGTTGTACATCGCGCCGCACATACAACCACACAACATTGGTAAGTGTCGTACCTCGCGCCGCACATACAACCACACAACATTGGTAAGTGTTGGACTTCGTGCCGCACATACAACCACACAACATTGGTAAGTGTTGTACCTCGCGCCACACATACAACCACACAACATTGGTAAGTGTTGGACTTCGCGCCGCACATACAACCACACAACATTGATAAGTGTTGTACCTCGCACCTCACATACAATCACATAACATTGGTAAGTGTTGGACTTCGTGCCGCACATAAAACAACCACACAACATTGGTAAGTGTTGGACTTCGTGCCGCACATACAACCACACTACATTGGTAAGTGTTGGACTTCGTGCCGCACATACAACCACACAACATTGGTAAGTGTTGGACTTTGCGAGGTACATTCAAAGAAAATCGACACATTCAAGGTCGGGAGACTCCCATTAAGATATATAATATCGCTAGCACAGGAGCCACCCCATAAATATAAACAACAATAAAATTTACTTGACAAATCAGAATAGCATATGATTTGTTTTTACAGTTGATAATTACTCGATGTGTCAACATGCATACATATTACAAGGACTGATTATATGTACTCGTGTACACATTGACGTACATATGGATACTTAGGTATACATTCTAATATGTTTTACGAATTAAAAATAAAGCAATTATGAATACGACAACTGGATTCATAATTTAAAATAAAAACCTTTTTTGTATATGTTGGAAAACCATATAGACTGTGGGTGTAAATTTTATTAATGATAATATTTGGTGTGTTGTTAACTGTCTCTACTATGTTGTGTCTAATGCATTTTTTTTCGCAAATTCATGATTGAATCTGGACATATACAGATTATTTATTTCACGTGTGCAGTGCTGATGAATATTGTAAATGTGTGTGCTTGGAAAAACATTGAAGTAGTAGGGTAAAAGATTGTTAATTAATTTATAGTAAAAGAGAAGCTATGAACACAAATTAGCTTAATAGCAAGAGTTTTTATGCATGTGTTCGAAGCAAACATAAAGTTCAGGATAAGGTCGGTCCTGTAGAAGATAGTGCTGGAAATATAATATCAGAAGGACTCTTAATGGCTGAAGACCTAAATGAGTATTTTAGTTCGATGTTTACCGGGGAAGATATTAGTTCACTGCCAGTACCAGAGACTAAGTTCAATGGGGGCGGAATCAGACTATTTAAGACAGTTAATTGTATCCCCAAAATGGTAGCTAAGAAAATAAGGGCTATGAAGGATAATACATCACCTAGATTGGATGGGATTCCGCCCAAACTACTATTGAAAATTGTAAAACAAATTAGCGTACCACTTCCAACAGTTTTCAACGTGTCATTGGAAGAGGGAGTGGATCCTTTAGAATGGAAAGAAGTAAACATTATACCGTAATTTAAAAAAGGTTCGAGAAACGAAACAAGTTAGGGAACTACAGACCAGTGAGTTTAACATCGGTGATTTGCAAATTATTAGAAAAACTAATTAATTTGAATGAAAATTGAGGTTGAAGATCACATGGTTGAATTTCTTGTTAAACACAACTTAATAAACCCATCTCAACATGGATTTCTAAAAGCGAGGTCATGCTGAACAATTGTTGTTTTTTGAAGATATCACTAAGTGGGTAGACGAAGGATCACCAGTAGATATCATCTATTTATATTTTCAGAAAGCTTTCGACAAAGTGCCACATCAAAGATTACTGCTTAAGCTAAAGGTCCAGGCTTAGGAAATGGTATAATTAACTGGATAGAGAAATGGCTACTAGTATGTAGGTCCATCACATACCTCAAATCAGGGTGCATGAAATCAGGGAGAGAAAATGCTGATTCAGGCCCGGTTAGTAAGCGCCCCCTAGCGACTGAGGGTCACGTGACCGGAAGTAGATAGCGCCCCCTGGTGGTACATGTGGGTTGTACCGCTTGTCGGGCGGGTGGTGGATTCATCAACGCCTCATAGTGGGTGCGTGCATGTGCGTGTGTAATTATAGGAGGGGGGTCGTCAGCGTCTTATTGAGCTATACAGTATGAAAAAACTAACTAAACACTATATTTGAAAGTTTTCACATTAAAATTTTTTTTTTTTCATAAGCTTCATCCGGTTCGTCTTCGAGTACCATGCTGAACAAATGCTAGTGATGGGAGGTCTATTTTTTTTTTAAAACAAATTAGTAAATTTTTCACATTTTTTTAATGGCATGTTCTTTATTGTCCCAATCAAGAAGCGCCCCCTAGTGACTTGACGTGTTATCACGATACGTAAATCAGGTTGCATGAAATCAAGGCCCCAAGCGACTGTTGCCTCACATCCGGTAACGTTACATCCTTAGTTATCTCCCACCCTAGCGACTGTTATGGGATGACGACCTCCTCTCAGTGCGTATGTACGTGCGTGTGTGTGTAAGTTAGGTGGTGGATGGCTAATGACCGCCTCTTATTGGGTAAATTATATATTTTTATAAACACAACACCATATATTTAAACTTTTTTCTCATTTTAGTTATCTTCCTCTGATTCGTATCTTTCATCGTTCTCATCAATCATCACCCATAATTGCACCTGGTGGTAGCCATGGTGGTGGCCCGTGGAAGTATTCCAACAATTCGTGCATTACAAAACACCAACTGTATTCGTGGTATTCCCGCCAGTCGATACTAAAACATATATTTAGAAAACAATTTGTACTGTGACATATATTTTAAAAAGTGACATTATCAACGAACGCTTTATTTACTCAATAAAAACGATCATTGTAGTATTTTTAAATGACGTCCTTTTCTGACGTCGTGTTGATGCGCTAATGTCGTTCGTTTTGTTTTCTATTACATATTATCAAAATATGGCTTGCTTACCATCAATGTCATCACAGCTTCCATAGCATCAATACCAGCATGGCTTGTGTATCATTAGTACGACCATGGGTAGCATAAGTGAGTAGAATAACGCCGATACCACCATGGCATTAATACCATCAATACATCCATGGTTAGCAAATCACTAATACCATCATGACTTGCATACCATCATTGCTTGAATACTAACAACGCCTCTGTGGATTGTCTAACACCAATACCATCATCATGGCATGGCCTGCATGCCATCCATACCAGCACGGATTCCATATCATCAATACCGTCTACAAATATGTTGTTAATCGATCAAGTCTCTTCTTTATTATCTGCTGCTTCGTGTTTTTCGTGTTGTTTAATCGTGTCTTTTTATGGTCCAGTTGTGTCTTTGTGAAGGCTTCTACCTCATTTGTTTTCCTGTTGAAAGAAACGTTGGTGCAACAGTTGTGCAGAAACATCATTTGTTAATGTGAATCAATTGTGCCATTGGATTGCCTAAATGTATATTGCATCATTTCATATATTTAAATATGCATTATTCTTTAATTAGTCAAAACCTCACTCAATGTAATCTTCCAATGTACATTTTAAGAGTATCACATTACAATTTTGAAGCAGGTGTATATCATTAGATCCATCCAAGCATCATCAAACTTCATGATGCCGCATCCTTATCACCTGGATCAATATAAACTGTTAGTAAAAAACAATGACATATTTTTACCAGTGTCACATCCATGAAATAATCATGTTAAATAGTAAAATGCCTATTTTAAAGCAATGCCAAATTCTCACCTCAATAACTATGGTAGGAATAGACTGTTAATTGTTTCACTAAAATACACCTTGGAGTATATATTCAAAATATAAAATAAAAGGAGGCATCCAGATATTCCTATGTTTTTGGTTTTAGCTCTGAAATGTTGTCATCAAACGTTTTTATATTTTAATGCCAAAATACCTCAATTTTTAGGTCTTCAAATAGCTACAGAAATGGCAAATCTTAATTAAACATGCTTAAGTTGTTTTTCCTGACAAATGAGACAATGTTTTATCCCTAAAAAAAGTAATGGGATATTCATATTAATAACTGAATAGCTAAGATCAGAATGTTTAGAAAATGAGTGTTCCACTTTTTGTGACCTCATTCACATATAAACAACATTTTCTTCACTTTGCAATATTACGTTTTGTGCCCAGATAAGAGAAAAACTTCCCAGTTGTATACAAGTAGAAATTTAACCAGATAATCTTTCTCCATATGTTATACTCTTTTAAATATATGATGTGGTTAGCGTGGTCTCCTCCTCACTCCTCCGTGTGTATGACCTTTCCGAAAGGGAAACAACAAATGTGACTCGTGGAAATAATTTCACAATAAAATATAATTCAGTGTATACGTGTTTTAACTTTCCAGATTAATAAAACAATGTGCCACTTAATTTCTAAATATTACTTATGTGACCTAATGTTCCATATACTTATGTACAGATTAGTTTTTGTCAGGGTAAACTATAAAAAAAACAAAGCATTAAGTGAAAAATAATCATGTGGCTTACAGTCTTAGCCAGGGGTATAGCCATGATTCGTGTACGATATGTAGTTGGGTAAAACTGATGTTGTTTAAATGTGGACTTTCAGCTTTTTTCCACAACACGACATGTTTATGAGGTTTTAGATGATCTGTATTTGACATTACAGGTGAGTATGCAATTGAAGACGCTCCATAGCCTACCGGTACGCATGGCATACGTTTGTTGATTTATATCATGTGCAATTTGGACATTGCATAGACATATTAACTGTCAATTGAAAAACATTACAATCACCTCGCAATGGTTCTAGCTGCTGTTCCTTGGCTGTGTGGCAGTCGAAGACCCTCCTAAGCCTACAAATATCATGTGCACACATCTAGTATTATACAAACAATATTGTTCATGCATTGGGAGAATTAATTATATTGCATGAGCAATAATTGAAAATTGTGTCATGTGCAATCTGGAGACTTCATACACAAATTAACTGTCGATATGTGACATTATAATTCCCAGTGGCTCCATTTGCTGCTACTTTCTGGTAGTCGAACAAGTTGTGCCCTACTTTGTACTTTTTATGCAACTGAAGCGCTTTGCCGGCCTAGCAATTTTCATGCATATTCCAGCAGGAAACTGCCATCCGGGTAATCTTGGTAATCTTGGTAATCTTGCATTGCAATTATTCCAAAACAATAACAAGTACAGAATGTATTTTATATCTGCCTGTTAATTAATGTAATGTCACTAATAGTGGAGCAATTATCTTTATTGTAGTTGTAATTCACTATGTTGTACCAGCTTGTGTATGCCCAGCAGTGCTGTTTAAGTCGTCAATACAAATGTAATGTCAGTAAGGTTGTATGAATAGCCAGGTGGAATAGAAGCTGATATGATTTGCAGCGAATACACACCATGTTTTGTAGAGATCATAAAGCTGTCTATATCAGTCCCAAACTGATACCATCAAAGCACTTCTTCAATGGGAGATTTCTTCTGAAATGTCTGGAATACTAATCATGATGTTATATCAAAACCAGAACATAATGTTGTTATCAAATGCAAACATATATGGTTAGGAATCCGGAGCCACATGCGGGTCCACACATGACTGTGCTGCACAAAGTCTTCCATGCCTAACGAGAGACTAGTATGACGTATACATCCATATATAGGTTACTATTATCATGCGATGGACAATATCAGATGAACAAATATTCTGGTAGACATTAATAAATACGTTACAATTTTACCTTATTTTTTAGATTCACAGAAAAATGTACTTAGATTACAGGTTCCTACATGTAAATTTATAAAATGTTATCAACACCTTGATAGACGAAAAATGGAACATTTGTATAGAGTGAAAGTGAAACATTTCTGTCCCAAAATAATTTTTTCCTATATTATATTGTAACATAGGCTTGAAAGTGTACCAAAGTGATAAGTAGAAGATAACTTATTGCCTGATGTTTATTATATAGGACGATGAAACACATCATTCACATTTTGATTTCGCTTCTGTAGGACTATGGTTTAATTCATGCAATTAGTGCAATTGTTTCTGCCCAAAGGATAGATTGGGTCTTGCTGATTAAAAAATATACTGAATTTTTTTCACCCAGTCTCATACCTCCATTCCCATGGTAACAAAGAAAATATGTGCATAGAAAATAAATGTGCTATGACTTATAATGTTTCTTAAATTTCGTTTTTTTTTAAATCAACTGAGGAAGGGTTCAATGGCAGAACAATATTTTTTAAATGTTCATTTAGCTAATTTCGTTTCTTCAGAGAGACTCGAGACTACCGCCCAAAACTACTGTCTTTTGAAAAACAATGCCAGGTTCTCACGTCAATAACTCAGCAAAAGGTGGAAGTAGAGAGTTAGTTTCACACCTTACATCTCGATATATTTTGTATCATCGGCGAAGATCTTGAGTCCACCGTTTATATCGTCTGGTAGGTCGTTGATGAACAGGATGAATAGAATGGGGCCGAGGACACTTCCCTGATGTATGCCACTTGTGACCTCTGCCCATTCTGTTTGCTTCCCATTCACCACTACCCTTTGTTTTATTCCCGTTATGAAAGCTTCGATCCACACTGCCTCCTCTCCTTGGATGTCATACGTAGGTAATCGTATTGATACTCTTGCTACTTCTGTATGGCACCGCATCGAATGCTTTCGCAAAGTCAATATATATATTGTGTCTATACATTCGCCCGCGTCAATGGTGGCAGTCTAAGTCTCCATAACTTCTAGAAGGTGGGGGGATGCAAGACCTGCCTGGTCTAAATCCATGCTGATCTCTGTGGAACATGTTGTTCGTAGTCAGGAGATGGTCTCGAATAATGTTTTCCATAATCGTAAATGCAATGCATGTCAAACTGATTGGCCGGTAGTTGGAAGCATGTCTTTTTGAGTTCTTTTTGTGTAGCGCTGTTACGTGTGCCGTCTTCCATTGAGCTGGGAGCACTCCATCTTTCAATGACCTGTTGAAGATCAAAAGGAGGGGCTTCACCAGTTCATTTCTCAGTTCATGTAGAACGTACGGGTGACATCTGTCTGGACCAGGTGACTTTTTTGTATTTAAGTTGGTTAATTTATCCAGGACTTCTTTTGCTGTGATTTCAATATTGATCAGCAGGTTTCCATTATGTCTGTCTTCGAGTGTCGGAATTTCCGTCAGATTTTCATGTGAGAACACACTTTTTTGTTTAGTGTGTCTGCTTTCTCTTGGTCTGTTTTTGCCGTTGTGCCATCATCCAGGTCAAATTCATCCATGGCAGCTCTAACCTTTCTTCCATCTTGGACAGAACATCTTAAGGTTTTTGCAAATCTCTGTCGCAAGCTTCCGCTCGAAGTCTTTTCTAGCTTTCCTTACAGCACTGGTCGCAATGTTTTTTACACATGAGTATTCAACATAGTCTCTGTACTGTTTTGTCTCAGTGTACCTCTTCCAACTGTTGTACTTCTTTTTCACTTTCTTCAATGCATCGTTGTTCGTCCACAAAGGCTTAATTGTCTTTCCTATCACTGTCCGTTTCTTTGGTACGTGTTTGTAAACCAGGTCTGAGAGTGTACTGTTTAGTTCTTGCCACATCTCGTCCACACTTAGGTTACTCAGAGTCTCTTTTCAGTTTGTTTCTCTGAGTTTGCGCTTGATGCCAGTGTAGTTACCTTTCTCAAACTGGTAACTTGTGTTCTCTTCACTCATTGTATCACAGTAGCAGTGACATTCTGTCTCAATGATTATAGCCACTTTTCCCTAGAGGTAGCTTTTGTTTTATGTTTTGTGCCATATTTTTATCCTTTGTGATTAGCAGATCGATAAGTGATGGTTCTTGATTATATTGATATCTGGTGGGGATATTGACATATTGGTGTAGAAAGCAGTCACTCAGTGTTTCGAATATTTCCGTTTCTAACGTGTATTGTTCTGGTGCTGTCCATGTCTCCCAGTCAATGTCTTTCATATTAAAGTCTCCGGGTATTAGGATATGTGTCACATCTTTACAGTTGCAGGCTTTTTTGATTAACTGGAGGAGGGTATCGTTGTTTTCAGAGTCACTGTTAGGACTACGGTATACTACCCCTAACAGTCGTATATCGTTGTTTTCAGAGTCACTGTTAGGACTACGGTATACTAGCCCTAACAGTCGTATATCGTTGTTTCAGAGTCACTGTTAGGACTACGGTATACTAGCCCTAACAGTCGTATATCGTTGTTTGAGAGTCACTGTTAGGACTACGGTATACTAGCCCTAACAGTCGTATATCGTTGTTTCAGAGTCACTGTTAGGACTACGGTATACTACCCCTAACAGTCGTATATCGTTGTTTCAGAGTCACTGTTAGGACTACGGTATACTAGCCCTAACAGTCGTATATCGTTGTTTTCAGAATCACTGTTAGGACTACGGTATACTAGCCCTAACAGTCGTATATCGTTGTTTTAGAGTCACTGTTAGGACTACGGTATACTAGCCCTAACAGTCGTATATCGTTGTTTTCAGAGTCACTGTTAGGACTACGGTATACTAGCCCTAACAGTCGTATATCGTTGTTTCAGAGTCACTGTTAGGACTACGGTATACTAGCCCTAACAGTCGTGTATCGTTGTTTCAGAGTCACTGTTAGGACTACGGTATACTAGCCCTAACAGTCGTATATCGTTGTTTCAGAGTCACTGTTAGGACTACGGTATACTAGCCTAACAGTCGTATATCGTTGTTTCAGAGTCACTGTTAGGACTACGGTATGCTAGCCTAACAGTCGTATATCGTTGTTTCAGAGTCACTGTTAGGACTACGGTATACTACTAACCAGTCGTATATCGTTGTTTTAGAGTCACTGTTATATATCGTACGGTATATCAGAGTCACTATTGGGACTACGGTATACTAGCCCTAACGTCATTATATCGTTGTTTTCAGAGTCACTGTTAGGACTACGGTATACTAGCCCTAACAGTCGTATATCGTTGTTTCAGAGTCACTGTTAGGACTACGGTATACTAGCCCTAACAGTCGTATATCGTTGTTTTCAGAGTCACTGTTAGGACTACGGTATACTGAGCCCTAACAGTCGTATATCGTTGTTTCAGAGTCACCTGTTAGGACTACGGTATACTAGCCCTAACAGTCGTATATCGTTGTTTCAGAGTCACTGTTAGGACTACGGTATACTAGCCCTAACAGTCGTATATCGTTGTTTCAGAGTCACTGTTAGGACTATGGTATACTAGCCCTAACAGTCGTATATCGTTGTTTTAGAGTCACTGTTAGGACTACGGTATACTAGCCCTAACAATCGTATATCGTTGTTTTAGAGTCACTGTTAGGACTACGGTATACTAGCCCTAACAGTCGTATATCGTTGTTTCAGAGTCACTGTTAGGACTACGGTATACTAGCCCTAACAGTCGTATATCGTTGTTTTAGAGTCACTGTTAGGACTACGGTATACTAGCCCTAACAGTCGTATATCGTTGTTTCAGAGTCACTGTTAGGACTACGGTATACTAGCCCTAACAGTCGTATATCGTTGTTTCAGAGTCACTGTTAGGACTACGGTATACTAGCCCTAACAGTCGTATATCGTTGTTTTAAAGTCACTGTTAGGACTACGGTATACTACCCTACAGTCGTATATCGTTGTTTCAGAGTTACTGTTAGGACTACGGTATACTAGCCCTAACAGTCGTGTATCGTTGTTTCAAAGTCACTGTTAGGACTACGGTACACTAGCCCTAACAGTCGTATATCGTTGTTTCAGAGTCACTGTTAGGACTACTGTTTACTAGCCCTAACAGTCGTATATCGTTGTTTCAGAGTCACTGTTAGGACTACGGTACACTAGCCCTAACAGTCGTATATCGTTGTTTCAGAGTCACTGTTAGGACTACGGTACACTAGCCCTAACAGTCGTATATCGTTGTTTCAGAGTCACTGTTAGGACTACGGTACACTAGCCCTAACAGTCGTATATCGTTTTTCAGAGTCACTGTTAGGACTACGGTATACTAGCCCTAACAGTCGTATATCGTTGTTTCAGAGTCACTGTTAGGACTACGGTATACTAGCCCTAACAGTCGTATATCGTTGTTTCAGAGTCACTGTTAGGACTACGGTATACGACCCCTATCAGTCGTATATCGTTGTTTCAGAGTCACTGTTAGGACTACGGTATACTAGCCCTAACAGTCGTATATCGTTGTTTCAGAGTCACTGTTAGGACTACGGTATACTAGCCCTAACAGTCGTATATCGTTGTTTCAGGGTCACTGTTAGGACTACTGTATACTAGCCCTAACAGTCGTGTATCGTTGTTTCAGAGTCACTGTTAGGACTACGGTATACTAGCCGTAACTCAGTCGTGTAATCGTTGTTTCAGAGTCGCGCTGGTGGGACTACGGTATGCAGCCCTAACAGTCGATATATCGTTGTTTCAGGTCGCAATTGGGACTGCGGTATGCTAGCCCTAACAGTCGTATATCGTTGTTTCAGAGTCACTGGTAGGACTACGGTATGCTAGCCTAACAGTCGTATATCGTTGTTTCAGAGTCACTGTTGGGACTACGGTATACTAGCCCTAACAGTCGTATATCGTTGTTTCAGAGTCACTGTTAGGACTACGGTATACTAGCCCTAACAGTCGTATATCGTTGTTTCAGAGTCACTGTTAGGACTACGGTATACTACCCCTAACAGTCGTATATCGTTGTTTCAGAGTCACTGTTAGGACTACTGTATACTAGACCTAACAGTCGTATATCGTTGTTTCAGAGTCACTGTTAGGACTACGGTATACTAGCCCTAACAGTCGTATATCGTTGTTTCAGAGTCACTGTTAGGACTACTGTATACTAGCCCTAACAGTCGTGTATCGTTGTTTCAGAGTCACTGTTAGGACTACGGTATACTAGCCGTAACAGTCGTGTATCGTTGTTTCAATGTCACTGTTAGGACTACTGTATACTAGCCGTAACAGTCGTATATCGTTGTTTCAGAGTCACTGTTAGGACTACGGTATACTAGCCGTAACAGTCGTGTATCGTTGTTTCAGAGTCACTGTTAGGACTACGGTATACTAGCCGTAACAGTCGTGTATCGTTGTTTCAGAGTCACTGTTAGGACTACGGTATACTAGCCCTAACAGTCGTATATCGTTGTTTCAGAGTCACTGTTAGGACTACGGTATACTAGCCCTAACAGTCGTATATCGTTGTTTCAGAGTCACTGTTAGGACTACGGTATACTAGCCCTAACAGTCGTATATCGTTGTTTCAGAGTCACTGTTAGGACTACTGTATACTAGCCCTAACAGTCGTGTATCGTTGTTTCAGAGTCACTGTTAGGACTACGGTATACTAGCCGTAACAGTCGTGTATCGTTGTTTCAGAGTCACTGTTAGGACTACGGTATACTAGCCCTAACAGTCGTATATCGTTGTTTCAGAGTCAATGTTAGGACTACGGTACACTAGCCCTAACAGTCGTATATCGTTGTTTCAGAATCACTGTTAGGTCTACTGTATACTAGCCGTAACAGTCGTGTATCGTTTTTTCAGAGTCACTGTTAGGACTACGGTATACTAGCCGTAACAGTCGTGTATCGTTGTTTCAGAGTCACTGTTAGGGCTACTGTATACTAGCCGTAACAGTCGTATATCGTTGTTTCAGAGTCACTGTTAGGACTACGGTATATTAGCCGTAACAGTCGTGTATCGTTGTTTCAGAGTCACTGTTAGGACTACGGTATACTAGCCGTAACAGTCGTGTATCGTTGTTTCAGAGTCACTGTTAGGACTACTGTATACTAGCCCTAACAGTCGTATATCGTTGTTTCAGAGTCACTGTTAGGACTACTGTATACTAGCCCTAACAGTTGTATATCGTTGTTTCAGAGTCACTGTTAGGACTACGGTATACTAGCCCTAACAGTCGTATATCGTTGTTTCAGAGTCACTGTTAGGACTACGGTATACTACCCCTAACAGTCGTATATCGTTGTTTCAGAGTCACTGTTAGGACTACGGTATACTAGCCCTAACAGTCGTATATCGTTGTTTTCAGAATCACTGTTAGGACTACGGTATACTAGCCCTAACAGTCGTATATCGTTGTTTCAGAGTCACTGTTAGGACTACGGTATACTAGCCCTAACAGTCGTATATCGTTGTTTTCAGAGTCACTGTTAGGACTACGGTATACTAGCCCTAACAGTCGTATATCGTTGTTTCAGAGTCACTGTTAGGACTACGGTATACTACACCTAACAGTCGTATATCGTTGTTTCAGAGTCACTGTTAGGACTACGGTATACTACACCTAACAGTCGTATATCGTTGTTTCAGAGTCACTGTTAGCATTACGGTATACTAGCCCTAACAGTCGTATATCGTTGTTTCAGAGTCACTGTTAGGACTACGGTACACTAGCCCTAACAGTCGTATATCGTTGTTTCAGAGTCACTGTTAGGACTACGGTATACTAGCCCTAACAGTCGTGTATCGTTGTTTCAGAGTCACTGTTAGGACTACGGTATACTAGCCCTAACAGTCGTGTATCGTTGTTTCAGAGTCACTGTTAGGACTACGGTACACTAGCCCTAACAGTCGTGTATCGTTGTTTCAGAGTCACT
>CM034538.1:1158269-1334065 GCA_020002185.1 Paraescarpia echinospica | reverse complement strand
GACACGGAGACCGAAGAAAGGAGACTGAGAGGAAGGAAGGTGACCGGTGTGAAGGAACAAGACATTGAGAAAACAGAGGGACGGAGGAAAAGTGTTCGGCAGAGGAAAAGAAAACGGGCCAGTGGGGATAGATCAGCAGGCAGTCAGACTGTAGAGAACGAGGAGAGACACGACAGCGATACAGGTGGTGAAGAGGTAGATACCACAGAGGCAGTTGGTAAGACTGTGAGACAGAAGACTGATGGAAGAAGACAGAGTGTTCAGCAAAAAACAGAAAACATGACAGGCGTGAAGGTGACAGGGGAGAAAGTGACCGTAGTGAAGGAGGTAGCCGGGGGAAAAGGGACGGGAGAGGAGAGAAGAAAATGTGATGGGAGGAAAGAAGAAGGGACGAAAGGAAGTGAGAGTAAATGTGCTAGAAGAGAAGATGACAGGAGGAAAGGGACAAGAGAAAACACGACAGGAAAGAAGGGAATGGAAGAGAATGTGACAGGAGAGAAGACGACAAGAGGAAAAGACAACAACCAGACATATGCAAACCGGAGGAGCTACTCCGAGGCAGTGATTGAGAGGGCAAGGAGAAAAGAGAGAGTGTTTATGGGCGATTCAATTCTGAGAAAAACAGACAAGACTATACGCGAGGGGAAGGACGTTGTTGTATGTCTACCGGGGGCTAGGATAGAGCATGTGACCGAAAGGGTAGAGAAGGTATTGGGGCATGGCAAGGGAGGGTCTATACTAGTACACGTTGGGACAAACAATGCAGACAAGGAGGGAACAACTGGGATAGTTCAGAAGTACAGACATCTAGTGAGGAAGCTAAAGAAGACAAGAGCGGAACAGGTTATTCTGTCAGGAATTTTGCCAGTAATGGGAGGAAGGGGGGCAATATACAGAAACTGTAAGAGGATGGCGATCAACGCACTAGTTGAGCAGATGTGTGAAGAAGAGGGCGTGGGATTCATAGATTTATGGGGTACTTTGTTGGGAGAGAAGATATGTACATGAGAGATGGCCTCCATCTAAGTGGAAAAGGGGCAGCAGTATTCTCAGAGAATCTGCTGAGATCTGTTGACAGTGGGACAGGTTGCATCTATTTAAACTAAATTCGCAGGGGGGACTCGCAGAGAAGCCTGAAATTGGAGGCATAGATAAAGGCAGCAAAAATAATTCAGCAAAGAACAGTCTGGAAAACTGTTCTGAAGCTGGGTATAAATGTGTTTGTTTAAATGCAAGGAGTATAGTAAACAAAAGAAATGAACAAAACATTATGGTAGAAGATATTGACCCTCACATAATAGGTATAACCGAATCATGGGCAACCACCGATATATCAGATACCGAATTGGGACTGACAGGATATGTAATGTTTAGGAAAGATAGAATAGGAAGAAGGGGAGGTGGAGTTATTTTATATATTAAAGAATCTATCCAGGCTTATGAAATAAAATTAGACAGAGAAGCAGATTGCGAAGAAGCTGTTTGGTGTAACATAGTTACAGGAAATTCAACGTTAACGGTTGGATTAGTTTATAGAAGTCCAAACATAAGCATAGAAGAGAATGAAAAATACAAAACGCTATAAGGGAAGTGAGCAAACGGGACTGTGTTATTATGGGGGATTTTAACCATGGGCATATAAAATGGAAATCTCTACAGAGTATGGGTAGTGAGGACCACAAGTTTTTAGTTTTAGTACAAGATAGTTTCCTTTCTCAACATGTGCTAGAACCAACCAGGGGAGAGAATGTGTTAGACTTAGTTTTGTCCTCACAGAATGAATTAGTTGACAATGTTAAATTATGTGAGCCTCTGGGAAGTAGTGATCACAACCAGATACATTTTACCATCAAAGTAAAATCAGAAAGAAATAATAAAAAGCAGTTCAGGAGAAATTTCCACAAAGGAAGATATAAGGAAATGAGGAAATATTTAGCAAAGATAGACTGGGATAATACACTGAAGAATAAGACAGCAACAGAATGCTGGAATATCTTAAAGAATGAAATAGAGTACATCGTAGATACATTTGTTCCCTTCAAAAAACAAGGGAAACGGACCAGAAAGAAATACTTATCGAAAGAAGCCATTAGAAAAATTAAGTATAAACAAATGATGTGGCAGTCATATAGACATACTGGAAATGACGAAGACTACAACATTTATAAAGAAGCACTAAACCAAGCTACATCTGAAATTAGGAATTCAAAGAGAAGCTATGAACATAAATTAGCTTGTAATATAAAACATGACAGCAAGAGTTTTTATGCGTATGTTCGAAGCAAACAGAAAGTTCAGGATAAGGTCGGTCCTCTAGAAGATAGTGCTGGAAATATAATATCAGAAGGATTCTTAATGGCTGAAGACCTAAATGAGCATTTTAGTTCAGTGTTTACCAGAGAAGACACTAGTTCACTGCCAGTACCAGAGGCTAAGTTCAAGGGGGCAGAATCAGACTATTTAAGACAGTTAATTGTAACCCCAGAAATGGTAGCTAACAAAATTAGGGCTATGAAGGAAAATAAATCACCTGGAGTGGATGGTATTCCACCCAAACTACTAGTGGAAATTGTAGAACAAATTAGCATACCGCTTGCAACAGTTTTCAACTTGTCATTAGAAGAGGGAGTGGTTCCTTTAGAATGGAAAGAAGCAAACATTATACCGTTATTTAAAAAAGGTTCGAGAAACAAGTCAGAGAACTATAGACCAGTGAGTTTAACATCAGTGATTTGTAAATTATTAGAAAGACTAATTAAAGATCACATGGTGGATTTTCTTGTTAAACATAACTTGATAAACCCATTTCAACATGGGTTTCTAAAAGCGAGGTCATGCTTAACAAATATGTTATGTTTTTTGGAAGATATCACTAAGTGGGTAGATGATGGATCACCAGTAGATATCATCTACTTAGATTTTCAAAAAGCTTTCGACAAAGTGCCACATCAGAGATTACTGGTTAAACTAAAAGCCCATGGCATAGGAAATGGTATAATTAACTGGATAGAAAAATGGCTGATTGACAAAAGACAACGGGTAGTTGTTGATGGGGAGGCTTCAAACTGGAAATCAGTTTTGAGTGGGGTTCCACAGGGATCAGTACTGGGGCCTATATTATTCTTAATATATATAAACGATTTGGACGATGATATAGCATGTAGCAAGGTGTTGAAATTTGCAGATGATACAAAAGTGTTTAGAAGGATTAAAAGTGATGGGGATAGACAGCATTTACAAGATGATATTGACAGGTTTATCAAATGGTCTGAAAAGTGGCAAATGTTGTTCAATTTTGGGAAATGTAAATGCCTTCACACTGCGGACATGGGAACGAATATGTGACAATATAATAAATGGGGAACTGTATTGGGCAATTACCGTAAAAGAAGACTTAGGGCTGACAATTAGTGCTGACATGAAGGTTTCAGAGCAGGTGGAATTGCAGCTTCAAAGGGAAATCAAATCCCGGATTGATTAGGCGAAATATAAAGCATATAAAGAAAAGAACTAATAATACTGCTGTGACAAAACACAATAGTTAGGCCTCATTTAGAATATTGTATACAAGCGGGAGGCTATACCAAGAAGGACATAGGATATGCTAGAAAGAGTACAGAGGAGAGCTAGACCAAAAATGATACCAAAACTGAGGGATCTTGCCATGAAAAACGCCTAAAAGAATGTGGTTTAACAACACTAGAGACCAGGAGATTGAGAGGAGATCAGATAGAAGTGTTTAAGATATTGAATGGTTATGAAAATATTGATAGAAATATGTTTTTTTCAGTTAAGAAAGATAGAAAGACTAGAGGACATGAAGTACATTAGTAAAGGAGCAGTGTAGATTAGACGTAAGAAAGTTCTCATTTTCACAAAGGACTGTGAATGAATGGAACAGATTATCTGATGATTGTGTGGGTGCTAGTAGTGTGAATATGTTTAAAAATAAAATCGACACATACCTCAGAAGGGCTGGATATATGTAAATAAAAGGGTTGGACTCTAGATAAGCCAAAAGGGCTTCCTTGTCCACCTGCCATCTGGAGTTAATTCTCTGGATGGCAATCTTGTTAAATCTTATTCAATCTACACTGCTCCTTTACTAATGTAACTTCATGTCCTCTAGTCTTTCTATCTTCTTAACTGAAAAAACATATTTCTATCAATATTTTCATAACTATTCAATATTTTAAACACTTCTATCTGATCTCCTCTCAACCTCCTGGTCTCTAGTGTTGTTAAACCACATTCTTTTAGGCGTTTTTCATAACTAAGATCCCTCAATTTTGGTATCATTTTAGTCGCTCTCCTCTGTACTCTTTCTAGCATATCTATGTCCTTCTTGCGGTATGGCCTCCACGCTTGTATACAATATTCTAAATGAGGAGGCCTAACTATTGTTTTGTACAGCGGTATTTTAAGTTCTTTTTCTTTATATGCTATATTTCGGCTAATCAATCCAAGGATTTGATTTCCTTTGAAGCTGCAATTCCACACTGCTCTGAAACCTTCATGTCAGCACTAATTGTCAGCCCTAAGTCTTTTTATTTTACAGTAGTACTTAGTACAGTTCCCCCATTGTATATTCTACATATTCGTTCCCATGTCCTGTGTGAAGGCATTTACATTTCCCAAAATTGAACAACATTTGCCACTTTTCAGACCATTTGATCAACCTGTCAAGATCATCTTCTAAATGCTGTCTATCCCCATCACTTTTAATCCTTCTAAACACTTTTGTATCATCTGCAAATTTCAACACCTTGCTAGCTATATCATCGTACAAATCGTTTATATATATTAAGAATAATATAGGTCCCAGTACTGATCCCTGTGGAACCCCACTCAAAACTGATTTCCAGTTTGAAGCCTCCCCATCAACAACTACCCGTTGTCTTCTGTCAATCAGCCATTTTCTATCCAGTTAATTATACCATTTCCTACGCCATGGGCTTTTAGTTTAAGCAGTAATCTCTGATGTGGCACTTTGTCGAAAGCTTTTTGAAAATCTAAGTAGATGATATCTACTGGTGATCCATCATCTACCCACTTAGTGATATCTTCCAAAAAACATAACATATTTGTTAAGCATGACCTCGCTTTTAAAAACCCATGTTGAGATGGGTTTATCAAGTTATGTTTAACAAGAAAATCCACCATGTGATCTTTAATTAGTCTTTCTAATAATTTACTAATCACCGATGTTAAACTAACTGGTCTATAATTATTTGACTTGTTTCTCGAACCTTTTTTAAATAACGGTATAATGTTTGCTTCTTTCCATTCTAAAGGAACCACTCCCTCTTCTAATGACAAGTTGAAAACTGTTGCAAGCGGTATGCTAATTTGTTCTACAATTTCCACTAGTAGTTTGGGTGGAATACCATCCACTCCAGGTGATTTATTTTCCTTCATAGCCCTAATTTTCTTAGCTACCATTTCTGGGGTTACAATTAACTGTCTTAAATAGTCTGATTCTGCCCCCTTGAACTTAGCCTCTGGTACTGGCAGTGAACTAGTGTCTTCTCTGGTAAACACTGAACTAAAATACTCATTTAGGTCTTCTGCCATTAAGAATCCTTCTGATATTATATTTCCAGCACTATCTTCTAGAGGACCGACCTTATCCTGAACTTTCTGTTTGCTTCGAACATACGCATAAAAACTCTTGCTGTCATGTTTTATATTACAAGCTAATTTATGTTCATAGCTTCTCTTTGAATTTCAGCTGTAGCTTGGTTTAGTGATTCTTTATTAATGTTGTAGTCTTTGCCATTTCCAGTACGTCTATATGACTTCCACATCATTTGTTTATACTTAATTTTTCTAATGGCTTCTTTCGATAAGTATTTCTTTCTGGTCCGTTTCCCTTGTTTTTTGAAGGGAACAAATTTATCTACGATGCAATCTATTTCATTCTTTAAGATATTCCAGCATTCTGTTGCTGTCTTATTCTTCAGTGTATTATTCCAGTCTATCTTTGCTAAATATTTCCTCATTTCCTTATATCTTCCTTTGTGGAAATTTCTTCTGAACTGCTTTTTATTATTTCTTTCTGATTTTACTTTGATGGTAAAATGTATCTGGTTGTGATCACTACTTCCCAGAGGCTCACATAATTTAACATTGTCAACTAATTCATTCTGTGAGGACAAAACTAAGTCTAACACATTCTCTCCCCTGGTTGGTTCTAGCACATGTTGAGAAAGGAAACTATCTTGTACTAAAACTAAAAACTTGTGGTCCTCACTACCCATACTCTGTAGAGATTCCATTTTATATGCCCTTGGTTAAAATCCCCCATAATAACACAGTCCCGTTTGCTCACTTCCCTTATAGCGTTTTGTATTTTTTCATTCTCTTCTATGCTTATGTTTGGACTTCGATAAACTAATCCAACCGTTAACGTTGAGTTTCCTGTAACTATGTTACACCAAACAGCTTCTTCGCAATCTGCTTCTGTCTAATTTTATTTCATAAGCCTGGATAGATTCTTTAATATATAAAATAACTCCACCTCCCCTTCTTCCTATTCTATCTTTCCTAAACATTACATATTCTGTCAGTCCCAATTCGGCATCTGATATATCGGTGGTTGCCCATGATTCGGTTATACCTATTATGTGAGGGTCAATATATTCTACCATAATGTTTAGTTCATTTCTTTTGTTTACTATACTCCTTGCATTTAAACAAACACATTTATACCCAGCTTCAGAACAGTTTTCCAGATTGTTCTTTGCTGAATTATTTTTGCTGCCTTTATCTATGCCTCCAGTTTCAGGCTTCTCTGCGAGTCCCCCCTGCGAATTTAGTTTAAATAGATGCAACCTGTCCCACTGTCAACAGATCGCAGCAGATTCTCTGAGAATACTGCTGCCCCCTTTCCACTTAGATGGAGGCCATCTCTCATGTACATATCTTCTCTCCCAACAAAGTACCCCCATAAATCTAGGAATCCCACGCCCTCTTCCTCACACATCTGCTCAACTAGTGCGTTGATCGCCATCCTCTTACAGTTTCTGTATCTTGCCCCCCTTCCTCCCATTACTGGCAAAATTCCTGAGAGAATAACCTGTTCCACTCTTGTCTTCTTTAGCTTCCTCACTAGATTCTGTACTTCTGAACTATCCCAGTTGTTCCCTCCTTGTCTGCATTGTTCGTCCCAACGTGTACTAGTATAGACCCTCCCTTGCCATGCCCCAATACCTTCTCTACCCTTTCGGTCACATGCTCTATCCTAGCCCCCGGTAGACATACAACAACGTCCTTCCCCTCGCATATAGTCTTGTCTGTTTTTCTCAGAATTGAATCGCCCATAAATACTCTCTCTTTTCTCCTTGCCCCCTCAATCACTGCCTCGGAGTAGCTCCTCCGGTTTGCATATGTCTGGTTGTTGTCTTTTTCTCTTGTCGTCTTCTCTCCTGTCACATTCTCTTCCATTCCCTTCTTTCCTGTCGCGTTTTCTCTTGTCCCCTTTCCTCCTGTCATCTTCTCTTCTAGCACATTTACTCTCACTTCCTTTCGTCCCTTCTTCTTTCCTCCCATCACATTTTCTTCTCTCCTCTCCCGTCCCTTTTCCCCGGCTACCTCCTTCATTACGGTCACTTTCTCCCCTGCCACCTTCACGCCTGTCATATTTTCTGTTTTTTGCTGTCTTCTTCCATCAGTCTTCTGTCTCACAGTCTTACCAACTGCCTCTGTGGTATCTACCTCTTCACCACCTGTATCGCTGTCGTGTCTCTCCTCGTTCTCTACAGTCTGACTACCTGCTGATCTATCCCCACTGGCCCGTTTTCTTTTTCTCTGCCGAACACTTTTCCTCCGTCCCTCTGTTTTCTCAATGTCTTGTTCCTTCACACCGGTCACCTTCCTTCCTCTCAGTCTCCTTTCTTCAGTCTCCGTGTCACAACTCTGCTCCTTCTGTGTTGTAGAATTCTCAACTCTCTCTGCGTCATCCCTCTCTGCTCCATCTATTTCTATGTTGAGTCTCGCCTCCATCTCCTTCACTATATCCGTCAACTTATACACCTCCTTCATCAGACATTCCACCCTCAAATACCCCATACACTGAAAGGTGAATCCGTCATCTTTGGTCTCTGCCCATGATTTTGGACAGCCAGACAACGCAAAATCCACCCAACTCTGGCATGTTATGGGCGAATAGTTCCTGCCGAGTGTAGGTCACCATGGGTACAGGTGTGCCACCGGAATAAAAGTAGCAGAAATACACACGCATATAAAACCAATAACTCGAACGAACAGCTCCGTGCATCCAGGGCAATTGTATCAAAATGATGTTCAATTCTCACCAGTGTCGTAGTAATACAAATGCGTAAAATTCAATTTTAAATACAGAGCAAATAAATAGCTGCCACTGGGGGCGCTTGTCACATAATCAAACATATATCTTATTAATACTATGTTAAACGTTTTAAACAATAGTACATCGGTAGCACGACATCGGTATTATTGAATCAATCAACACCTGGTTAGCGCTTGCACCTCGACTAGAAGGGGTCCCAGAGTCGTACTTGGATTCAACTTTGGTGTAATTATGCTGCACCTGTCGTTAAGTACAAGTCGCTGACCACGAGCTTGACGCCGGTCGGACACGTGCCGGACAACGGGGTGTCAAAGAGAGTGATTATAGAACAATACAAGTCGCAATCTGCTTCCCTTGTGTCGTGTACGTCAGTGTGTGCGAGCTCGTGCACGTGCGTGTTGTGTCTCTGCGTGTAAGCGTACGCGCGTGCGTGCGTGTGACTGAGTTACTGAAAACATGCAAATTAGTTACCTTTTAAATTGGTTAAATTATTTTTTACGGACATTATTTTATTGTTTTTAATACTTTCAATAGTTTCTAATACACATTCCAATGCTCACACCCGCACGCATGCAAGCACACACACACACAAGCACGCATACATGCGTATATACGCACGCACGCACACAAACAAACAGACACACCAAATAACACAACTGTGTTGGCAGAACAGCCAAATGGGGAGGCTTCAAACTGGAAATCAGTTTTGAGTACATATATATATATGGTATATATCAAACAGAAACACATGTTAATATTGGCGCTGTATTTGTATTATTACCAACATTAAACTAAAGGACCATGGCATAAGAAATGTTTTAATTAACTGGATAGAACAATGGCTAATTGACAGAAGACAACGGGTAGTAGTTGACGGGGGGGGGGCTTCAAACTGGAAATCAGTTTTGAGTGGGGTACCACAGGGATCAGTACTGGGACCTATATTATTCTTTATATGTATCAATGATTTGGACGATGATATAACAAGTAAGGTGTTGAAATTTGCGGATGATACAACATTGTTTTGAAGGATTATACGTGATGGAGAGAGACAGCATTTACAAGAAGATCTTGACAGGTTGATAACACGGTCTGAAAAATTGCAAATGTTGTTCAATTTTGGGAAATGTAAATGTCTCCACACAGGACATGGGAACGAAGATGTACAATATACAATAGGGGGTTCTGTACTAAGTACTACTGTAAAAGAAAAGGACTTAGGGTTAACCATTAATGCTGATATGAAGGTTTCAGAGCAGTGGGTTCAAAGGGAAATCAAATCCTTGGATTAGTTAGTCGAAATATAACTATAAGGAAAAAGAACTAATAATACCGCTGTACAAAAGAATAGTTAGGCCTCATTTAGAATATTGTATTCAAGCGTGGAGGCCATATCGCAAGACGGACATAGATATGCTAGAAAGAGTACATAGCTAAGAGAGCAACTAAAATGATACAAAAACTGAGGGATCTTAGTTACGAAACACGCCTAAAAGAATGTGGTTTAACAACGCAAGAGGCCAGGAGATTGAGAGGAGATAAAATATAAGTGTTTAAAATATTGAATGGTTATGAAAATATTGATAGAAATATTTTGTTCTCAGTTAAGAAAGATGGAAGGACTAGAGGACATAAAGTTACATTAGTAAAGGAGCAGTGTAGATTACATATAAGAAAGTTCTCATTCTCACAACGGACTGTAAATGAATGGAACAGATTATCTCCTGATTGTGTTGGTGCTAGTAGCGTGAATATGTTTAAAAATAAAATCGACACATACCTTAAACGGGCGGGATACACGTACACAAAAAGTATTGGACTCTCGATAAGCCAAAAGGCTTCCTTGTCCACCTGCCATCTAGAGTTAATTTTCTGGATGGCAAGCTTGTTAAATAAATTGCTCCGTTTTGTGCAGATTCTAAACAAATAAAACGAAAAGTAAAACTTGTCTTAAACGTTTAATTTACCCATGTTTTGTATTATGGTCTGGAACAACATACTCTTTTCTTAAACTGAACAGGGAACCTAGAGTTATGCTACATGGTGTGCTTATCGATTTACAACTGCAGGATTTCGCGGAGCAATCGTTCGATCTCGTCGTCCAGAAACGTTTTAGGTGGTAGCATGAATGTAATAAAACCGATTTATAAGAGGTCGGCCTTGCGGTGAATGTATATGACCTTCTCAACAGTAACGGATCTAGGTGCAGTGTCAAACAAATACGTTAGTATATATGACTATAGTTCATGGTTTGACGTTTGTCACTGTGTCTGCTGGAATATATATGAAGAAGGTAAGCTGCTTTAGTGTGAATATATTTGTCATGGTGATTGATGGAGATCAATTGCAGGAAGCCTTAACTATTCGGACACATTTGTTAGCCATATCGTTTTGTCTGGCGCTTTGTCGCTTATAAATTAACAAGATATTCTGTGGCTGCTGGACTAGTGTCCTGCTTTCCGTACGCCGATATTGCTCTGTGCACGTGGGCGTGCGGGCGTGCGTGTGCACGTGTGTGGGGGCGTTGTAGTGTAGTGTGAGAACAACACTTTCGAACCATCGATCGAATGAATCCGGGATCGAGTCTTCTTGCTGTCATTTTGAAGCATACATACAAACATACATACATACACACATACACAAACATACACACATACACACATACATACATACATACATACATACATACATACATACAATTACGCCGACACAAGGCCGACCTCCAGCTACCCCACAGACAGAGCATCTGTATACGGGCAAGAGACGTCGAAATATGACGATGAAAACGAAGGAGACGAAGGACACGAAGAAAACGAAGGAAACGAAGGAAACGAAGGAAACGAAAGAAACGAAGGAAACGAAGAAAACGAAGAAAACGAAGAGTCGGAGCAGTAACGGGAAGATGTTCACAGTTTTTATGTTGAGGTCGTGGGGACAAATGCAAATGTCGCTGTGTATTTACATATGTAAGCGCCTCTGTCGCCACAGTTGTATCCGTTGATGTTGCCTTCTTTAGTGTGTAAAAAGCAGACACATTTAAATATATTCACCTTGAATGCAATTTTTATGTGAACAGAATACATTGATTCAGGTGATTTAATATTGTTTTAGGATGTAGCGCGTTCAATGCAGTTTTGATGTCGAATGTTGCTTAGAGTGTTAACTTTAATGATCGATTTGTGAAAAGCTGTGCATTTCGACAGCGTATGACCAAACTAATGCACTCACACGTAACCGGATGTGAATTAAGCGGTTCCTTATAAGTCATCCTCGAGTTCGTCCTCGTTGAATAACGTGCTACAGAATTCACGACAAGTGCGCATTCCAGCGACACACCGTAGCTTGATGCAATTGTCGACGTACGCGTCTGTCTCACACTCTTCCGTGCACTTGCTGTCGTTCTCCATGCACCCCTCCATACAGTAGATCATGCTCTTCTTCCACGGTTTGAAAGACGTCACTTCCGGTAATGTTGCAGCGCAGACGAGTAGCGTCAGAACAGCGATACCGAAAAGCTGCAAGAAGATGCGTAATGAAACTGGATCAATCAGTATTTGAATCAGATGGCAACATTGCGAGTTCCGTGCAGCTGAAGGCGTAGTAGGCAGTAGCGGAGTAGCACACGGACTCGGCGTTGTCCAATTACGTATACTACTCCCCCATCGCCAAGAACAATTACAACGGAATGCAAGTCGCGAAGTTACCATTTGATATTCATTTCGCGCTCAAAATGATTTACGTTAGCTAATCCAAACTTGATTTTCGGGGCTGTGTTCTTTAATCGCCGCTGTCCGTTGCCAGGCGGTTAAAACGAAAAATTGAACGCGATGACCGCTCCATGACGCTACAAAATAGTTTCGGTCGTAGTTCAACATGTGTGATTATATTAAATCAGAACGACTCGACTGTATCGCACACAGCCTTTTGAACACTTGTGTAATCTATAGTATTATTACGCTATAATTGTGGAGGATTTTAAGTGTATCTCCTCCTAGGTGACGAGGTTTACTCGGTTCGTTCTATATTCGCTCGTATCCTTGAAGCATTGGCCTCTGATCTACCAACTGGCAATGCATTTGAAAAAGGTAAGTGTAGTTTTTTTAGTTACTTGTTCCTGTGGACACACTGAGTTGTTATATTCCCCTAGTGGCGTCACTGTCCAGTCATGTTAACATTATTATTGCCCACTGGTTGGCCACGAAAGAGGTCACACAAGACAGGTATAAGAATATTTATGAATGATCTTGAATTTATATATTGGGGGCTACTTATTTATCGACCTGAATTAATCTAAGCAACGTAGATCTAACAACATTGCCCATATTTTGACACGGCATCAAGTGGATTCGAACAGCGACACATTAGAGGCTTAGACACTTTAGAACTTACCTTCTGCATCGCAACGATGTAGTCAAAACGATTTTGTCCGGATACGTAAAATGCTGAAATCGAAACAGGTATACAAATCAATCAATCAGTCACCCAATAAATAATTAAATACATAAATAAATCAATTAATCAAAAGAGAATCAAACAAATTAAGTAACTTTAATAGTATATATTAGAAACGCTGAATTATAAAGAAAATGACATAAGGTTTTATTATTTACAATTTACTTGTAACTGTAAAATGTTTACATCGCTAAGAAGCACCATCCATCCATCCATCCATCCATCCAACCAACCAAACAACAAACCAACCAACAAACCAACCAACCAATTAACAAACTAACCAACCCACCACTCAACCAACACACCCAACCAACAACCAATCAACACACCCAACCAACACACCCACCCAACAACCAATCAATCAACCAACCAACCAATAAATCAACCAACCAAACCACCAACCAACCAATCAACCCACCAACCAACCAATAAATCAACCAACCAAACCACCAACCAAACAATCAACCAACCAACTAACCAACCAATCAACCAACCCACAAACCTATAACCTAGCAAATATACAAACTAACCAACCAATCTGTCAGCCAGCCAATCGACCATCTATCTAATCAGGAGGTCAACAAACTAACAAAATAACAAACCTATCTATCAGCAAGTCAACCAACCAATCAACACAACCACAGCCAGTCAACCAATCAAATACCCAACCAACCAATGAACCAACCAACCAACCATCCAACCAACCAACCACCCAACCAACCAGCCAGCCAGCCAGCCAGCCAGCCAGCCAACCAACCATCTAAGTGGGTCACTACCTCCGGGTTAGATTAAGAAAGGGGACGCATCTATCCAGAGACAATAATACATAGGGTGACAAATTGTGCACCAAGTTAATACAAGTTATCGATTGAATGATTCCACCACTACGCTGAACAAAATCAAGCTAACCTCGTAGACGGTCCTTTCGATCAACCTCCTTGTTTCTCCTGCGACGATGTCCGCCGATCAAAATCCGTCCGCCCTAGCCGGATATCAGAGCGGTGTATGCCACGTTTAAAACGGAAAACTTAACTATGGAATTTGATGTTGAATCGTCGTAGGCCCCTGAAGTGACCCACTCAGACCCGAGTCTAACTTGAACATGCCTGCCTGGACGAGAGTCAACATTACAACCTGGTCGGTAACACGAGTGATGTCAAGTAGTGTCTAATGCAGGCGTGTCTCTATAGGCTTGGCTGCGCGAAGTGAGATGACCTAGCTAATAACAACTCAGATAATATAATGTCCAATAACAGAGGGAGGGAGGGAGGGAGGGAGGGAGGGAGGGAGGGAGGGAGGGAGGGAGGGAGGGACGGACGGACGGATCGCTCAAAACCATCACTAGTCCCACACGACATATTGATGGAGGTGGGTTGAACCAGTAGGCTCTACGAAACTTTACACATTTTTGAACTTTCCGAACTTATAGGCGACATAAGAACATGTATTTGGTATTTTATTAAATGCGCAAACTCCAACTTCTGGTATGCGATATGTCGCGGAACTTCAGGTAAGCTTTACGATGCGAAAATCATGCCGACGTAAGAACTCAATCGTGTCCGTCCTCACACAGTTGTGTATACTTTAGACGTCGGCGTTGTTCATCCGTGAATCTAATAAAAGTTGTAGCAGAATTTGCGGCAGAGTCGGGAGGCAGGCATGCACACCCGCTTCACACACCTCGGCACGTCAGCATGCGTCCGGCGACACAGTTCCGTGCAGTTGTTGTTACCCTTCAGACAGCCGACCATGCACGAGATCATGTTGCGCGACCACGGCTCGAATGACGTCACTTCCGGTAGAGTCACTGCGCACAGAAGCAGCGCAAGTGTCGCGATGGCGGGCAGCTGTATATAAACAAGTCAGTTATTCATCGGGATGCTACTACTCGTCCATTTTCGAAGAACTCCATGCGGAATCCATTTTCGCAAGATGGCGCCGACACAAACACACCATACACAGAGTCTTATAAGTATTACCGCGGGGCAGCAGTAGGACCGGAAGTCTTCTAAACCTTCCTTTGGCTACGAGTCTCTAGCAAGACATTATTGCACCAATATTCCGAAATAAGTCATACAGTTTAATAACATTTATAATTATTTTAAACAGTTTTTTTTGTAAGACTAATTATGCTATTTCAATAAAACAAGTGTTTTAAAACCAAACTGATATTATGTAGGCTATCTAGGTATTGGCCAACCTGTCTTATTCTTAAGTTTTCTTTCATTCTCAGAGATGGAGGTGTGTGCGTGCGAGCGTGCGTGCGTGTGTGTACGTACTATTATTAGGATTTCCTTACATGACGTCATATTTAGCGTTCTCTGAATGTAGTGATATGCGTCAACATTGCTTTGAAAGAAATTCAGGGAAAAACACAATATCTAGGCCTGCAAGCATCACATGCTAACCATTTGAGTTCGGTATATTTGCACTGGTCGGAAGAGTCTCCTTCGAGAAATAAGACACTAAAACGTACCTTGTGGAACATTCTGCTCCGGTGTGTTGTGAGTGTAGGAATGTGTTGACTGCTGAAACAGGGCCACAAATTGGATTGGGACATGTCAGCTACAAGCGAGTAGTCTACGCGGTGAAAGCTACAACATGTCTTCTACATTTCTGCAGATATGCCACTAAATATAAGATATTTGGCGACAGAATGAGCCCCGGTGACTCATAGAAGACTAGTTAGCGCCAATGACGTTTGTACGATGATGAAAGGGGTGAAAAACCACCAATTAAGAAGAACTTTGATGGTCTTCCTATATTGAAGGACGAGGTTCGAAAAGCCATCAGATCAATGAAAAAGGGAAAAGCTGCTGGACCAGATAATATTACCTTTGAAATGATTGAGTGTTTAGATGAATTTGGTATTGATATAGTAACAGACTTCTTGAACAAAATATATGAAAGCGGACGAATCCCAACTGATTTATCCAGATCCATTTTTGTAGCAATACCAAAGAAACCAGGTGCGATTGAATGTGAACTACACCGTAGAATTAGTCTCATGAGTCACTACACCAAGATGTTGCTTAAATTTATTATGACCAGGATGAGAAACAAAATAAAGCCGGAAATTGCTGAAGAACAATGTGGATTTGTAGAAGATAAAGGTACAAGTAATGCAATATCCATCCTATGAACACTGATTGAGAGAGCACTGGAAGTGCAGAAAGATCTGTATGTATGTTTTATTGATTACACAAAGGCATTTGACAGAGTTCGTCTTGAAGAACTCATATCAATGCTGGAGAGTTTGAACATTGATGGGAAAGATCTGAGAGTTGTGAGAAATATGTACTGGGAACAAACAGCAGCAATACGAATAGAAAATGACTTCAGTAAATGTCAAGAAATAAAACGTGGTGTAAGACATGGTCATCTCAAAGAAAAATTACACTCCAACATGGTAGCATATGGCACAGTTTTGAAGCAAATCCGAACGTTTAACTATCTGGGATCACTAATAACATCCGACGGTCGATGCAACGATGAGATAAAGAGACGAATTGCTCAAGCCAAAACAGCTTTTCACAATATGAAAAACATTTTAACAAATAACAAATATATCAATTGAAGTGAGAAAACGTGTACTGCAATGCTACATAGAGCCCATATGGATGTGAATCCTGGACAATAACCAAAAGTTCACTAAAAAACATAGAAGCCACTGAAATGTGGTTCTTAAGAAGAATGCTGCGAGTGCCATGGAGTGCAGAGCAAAGCAATGAAATCATCCTTAGAACAGCCAAATCAAAAAGAAAGATCATCAACAAAGTTAGAACACAAAAGGACGATTTATAGGCCATGTCATGAGAAAGAAAAAGTTGGAACAAATAGTAACAACAGGAAAGATAGAAGGAAAAAGACCCAGAGGACGCCAGAGAATAAAAATAATAGATAGTCTCTCAACATGGTGTGGAAGGAGCACAACAGAACTGCTACAAACTATACACGACCGTGCGGTTTGGAGGGCCCTGATCGCCAACGCCTGTGACAGACATGGTACATAGAAGAAGACGCTTGTAAACACCATCGGGCAGGTGAACTTACAGTGGCCACTGCAACGATAAAAACATGTATACTCAACCGTTTCCTTTGTACGGCTGCACTGCGTGGCTCATATGAAGTACATGCTCATCAGAAAAGCTTCACAAAGTGGAAATCAGGGTGTTTCATTTCCGTGTGCGTACATGTACGTATCGATGACGTGCTGGTAAAACTTGGTAAATTACATTTGGGGCAAATTGAATTTTTGATACAAATCAGTGGAAAAAAACATTGCGTTTGTTCTCGTGTAATCATGTGCATGACATTCCTTGCATAAATTACACAAAATGCCCTGTTAAGAGACACACAACACATACAAAGATACGAAACGAAATATTTGTTTTGGTCTCATGCAAATTTTGTTTTCTGCTTACAAGATTTTACCACCACATCAAACAAATGGACAACATGTATATAAACCAGTTATTAAAATAACAGCTAGGACAAAATGACAACAAAGTGATGTACCAATGAATACATGCCCTATACTGGCCTACAGCCACGCAACTAGCTGGCAGCCGCTATCACACTTGACATAAGTTGATTGTCCTCGCTCGTGCCACGCACGCCTCGCATGCAGCTCAATGACCTAGTGGCACAACTGCCCCAAGTTCATTAATTCATCATTTCCATCGAATCGCCACTTACGGTATGCATAGTTCATTTTATATGACGCATCACATTGGTGATTATTCTGATGAAATGAGGTGACTGAACAAATACGCTAACATCGCGCGCGGCCGGTGCCGCAGGCGCATGCGCTTCAATAACCTCGATTTGCACCCCCTTGATGCAACAAAACCCCTTTATAACGGCGGTGTGACATCTACTAGTTCAAACATTCAAGCAGTATGGTTCTTGCTTAGTTTTCTTTTCCTTACGTTCTTATTGCAAAGAAAAACGTTTGAGTCAAAACTTCAACGAAATATCCTACGGAATATCTGACAGCAGCAAGTGGCAGCCATTTTGTAAGCTTGCCGAACATATTTGCTAGACAATAAGTCACGTGACGGATCCAACAATTAACCTCCTATGACACGAGATATTACGATAAAATCGTCATCACATTCATCATAAATTCTTACACTTTAATTCTACCACCCCCATCCTTTGTATAGTTGACGATGCTCTCGGTGGTTTTACAAACAACTGTAGGCCAACCCAGTTCAAAGTTAATAATGTTTTCACATTTGTTCAGACGAACTACTTAAACATGTCGTTGCAGAATCTACGGCACATGCGCGAGCCAGGCACGCATCCACGCATCACGCACATCAGTGCATCCGTCCCTGGCAATTCGCACTGCTCTGCGCATTCGATGTTGGCCTTCAAACAACCTTCCATGCAGTAGATCATAGACTGCGACCACTCGTGGAATGACATCACTTCCGGTAGACTCACCGCGCACAGAAATAGCGCAAGGGTTGCGATTGTGGACAGCTGTAACGACACAACTCAATTAATCATCGGGACAACAATTAAACCTACTCAAGTCACTATAATTATTTTGAGACATTTGTGTACGTAGAAAGTATGCCGCCAGACCGCACTTTGATGTATCCCAACAAGTGCGACTAGTCATTCGTCATTATCAGAGTATTTACTTGGCCTAGTACCTACTTTGTCTCGATGCAGAGGCCTACCATATAGAACGATACAGGTGGTTTAGCCTTTTTACCCCGTCACTAGCTATATTGTTAAATTGGCATGCGCACACAGCGTGTTTGCTCAATTTGCTTATAGATTTCCGAACAGAACACGCGCAGTCTGAACCAACTAACAAAGATGGCACCGGGATAAAACAGCGACACACGTAATATGTAAACTACCTTCAATACGCACAATACACAAATGCAGAATTGTTAATGAGTTAATTACTCTGATCTTCCCAGATGGCCACGAGGGATATAGGTAGATCGAACATCCTGCTCGATCTTTTTTTAATTGTTTTCAAAGCCTGTGTTAATTAAGACATTGTTACTCCTTAATTGTCATATAAAACTGCGACATAGATACTGACATTGGTTGATCAATAATTTAGGAATACACGTATTGTGTTTACGTATCTTCAACTGTGCGTGTATAAATACAACATAGGTGTAGACTCCTATATGTCATATATTATCTTTGGGACTTCCACCAACCTATGCCTTCTACGAATGCAGCTATGTGACCATCGTGTCAGCTTTGTTTGTAAAGAGATTCATGCAACCACGCAAATATGTCCGTCTCGGTGACGATATACCTGAGTCACATTTCAACGTCGTCGTCGAAGGTGCGACAGTGCATGCCGCCTCAAGGAGTCTCAAGGAGGCTGAGTGACAGGATCGATGCCAACGACGTACTGGCGAGGACATGTTGGCAACAACAATGTTTAGTTATGCAACAGTGAAAACAGTGACAAAGGTTTCACTCTGTTCCTTTTTTATCGCTGCACTCTTTCGTTCACGAACCCCAACAAAACATCGTTCAGAGGAGACAAGAGCAAGCTTGCCAGAAAACATATATTGTTATTTTTTACTTCTCGTTTTTAAACATGATTTTGTTTCGGTACATGGACATGTAATTTTGTCTGCTTTTGACTCCTTACGCACACTTTTTGCCATTTAAAAAATACTAAAGTAGGCGAACACTAACCATAACCCTAACACTAACCCTAACCCTAACCCTAACACTAACCCTAACACTAACCCTAACACTAACCCTAACCCTAACACTAACAATAACCCTAACACTAACCCTAACCCTATATTATGTCCTGCAAGCTCATAATGAGACCAATCAATGGCGACATTCTCGTAAGTCTCTCCCTTGATTTGTGGTGTATCTCCCAGTCTCCCAGAATACACGAACATTTCCCGGACTTTTGAAATAGGGAAAAGCGTGACACCACGGGAGACGTGCTGAGACGTGCTGAACCGCTGAATTTTGTTCCGTTCTGAAGCTGAATATAAATGTGTTTGTTTAAATGCAAGGAGTACAGTAAACAAAAGAAATGAACTAAACATTATGGTAGAAGATATTGACCCTCACATAATAGGTATAACCGAATCATGGGCAACCACCGATGTATCAGATGCCGAATTGGGACTGACAGGATATGTAATGTTTAGGAAAAATAGAATAGGAAGAAAGGGAGGTGGAGTTATTTTATATATTAAAGAATTTATCCAGGCTTATGAAATAAAATTAGACAGAGAAGCAGATTGTGAAGAAGCTGTTTGGTGTAACATAGTTACAGGAAACTCAACGTTAACGGTTAGATTAGTTTATCGAAGTCCAAACATAAGCATAGAAGAGAATGAAAAAATACAAAACGCTATAAGGGAAGTGAGCAAATGGGACTGTATTATTATGGGGGATTTCAACCATGGGCATATAAAATGGAAATCTCTACAGAGTATGGGTAGTGAGGACCACAAGTTTTTAGTTTTAGTACAAGATAGTTTCCTTTCTCAACATGTGCTAGAACCAACCAGGGGAGAGAATGTGTTAGACATAGTTTTGTCCTCACAGAATGAATTAGTTGACAATGTCAGGATATGTGAGCCATTGGGGAATAGTGATCACAACCAGATACATTTTACCATCAAAGTAAAATCAGAAAGGAATAATAAAAGGCAGTACAGGAGAAATTTCCACAAAGGAAAATATAAGGACATAAGGAAATATTTAGCAAAGATAGACTGGAATAACACACTGAAGAATAAGACAGCAACAGAATGCTGGAATATCTTAAAGAGTGAAATTGAATGCATCATCGTCAAATCTGTTCCCTTAAAAAAACACGGGAAACGGTCCAAAAAGAAACACTTATCGAAAGAAGCAATTACAAAAATTAAGTATAAACAAATGATGTGGAAGTCATATAAACGTACTGGAAATGACGAAGACTACAACATTTATAAAGAAGCACTAAACCAAGCTACAGCTGAAATTAGAAATTCAAAGAGAAGCTGTGAACATAAATTAGCTTGTAATATAAAACATGACAGCAAGAGTTTTTATGCGTATGTTCGAAGGAAACAGAAAGTTCAGGATAAGGTCGGTCCTCTAGAAGATAGTGCTGGAAATATAATATCAGAAGGATTCTTAATGGCAGAAGACCTGAATGAGTATTTTAGTTCAGTGTTTACCAGAGAAGACACTAGTTCACTGCCAGTACCTGAGGCTAGGTTCAAGGGGCAGTATCAGACTATTTAAAACAGTTAATTGTAACCCCAGAAATGGTAGCTAAGAAAATTAGGACTATGAAGGATAATAAATCACCTAGTGTGGATGGTATTCCACCCAAACTACTGTTGGAAATTGTAGAACAAATTAGCATACCGCTTGCAACAGTTTTCAACTTGTCATTAGAAGAGGGAGTGGTTCCTCTAGAATGGAAAGAAGCAAACATTATACCGTTATTTAAAACAGGTTCGAGAAACAAGTCAAATAATTATAGAACAGAAAGACTAATTAAAGATCACATGGTGGATTTTCTTGTTAAACATAACTTGATAAACCCATCTCAACATGGGTTTCTAAAAGCGAGGTCATGCTTAACAAATATGTTATGTTTTTTGGAAGATATCACTAAGTGGGTAGGTGATGGATCACCAGTAGATATCATCTACTTAGATTTTCAAAAAGCTTTCGACAAAGTGCCACATCAAAGATTACTGCTTAAACTAAAGGCCCATGGCATAGGAAATGGTATAATTAACTGGATAGAAAAATGGCTGATTGACAGAAGACAACGGGTAGTTGTTGATGGGGAGGCTTCAAACTGGAAATCAGTTTTGAGTGGGGTTCCACAGGGATCAGTACTGGGACCTATATTATTCTTAATATATATAAACGATTTGGACGATGATATAGCTAGCAAGGTGTTGAAATTTGCAGATGATACAAAAGTGCTTAGAAGGATTAAAAGTGATGGAGATAGACAGCATTTACAAGATGATCTTGACAGGTTGATCAAATGAACTGAAAAGTGGCAAATGTTGTTCAATTTTGGGAAAAGTAAATGCCTTCACACAGGACATGGGAACGGATATGTAGAATATACAATGGGGAGAACTGTACTAAGTACTACTGTAAAAGAAAAAGACTTGGGGATGCAACTAGTGCTGACATGAAGGTTTCAGAGCAATGTGGAATTGCAGCTTCAAAAGGAAATCAAATCCTTGGATTGATTAGACGAAATATAGCATATAAAGAAAAAGAACTAATAATACCGCTGTACTAAACAATAGTTAGGCCTCATTTAGAATATTGTATACAAGCGTGGAGGCCATACCGCAAGAAGGACATAGATATGCTAGAAAGAGTACAGAGGAGAGCGACTAAAATGATATCAAAACTGAGGGATCTTAGTTATGAAAAACGCCTAAAAGAATGTGGTTTAACAACAGTAGAGACCAGGAGATTGAGAGGAGATCAGATAGAAACGTTTAAAATATTGAATGGTTATGAAAATATTGATAGAAATATGTTTTTTTCAGTTAAGAAAGATAGAAAGACTAGAGGACATGAAGTTACATTAGTAAAGGAGCAGTGTAGATTAGACGTAAGAAAGTTCTCATTTTCACAAAGGACTGTGAATGAATGGAACAGATTATCTGATGATTGTGTGGGTGCTAGTAGTGTGAATATGTTTAAAAATAATATCGACACATACCTCAGAAGGGCTGGATATATGTAAATAAAAGGGTTGAACTCTCGATAAGCCAAGGGCTTCCTTGTCCACCTGCCATCTAGAGTTAATTCTCTGGATGGCAATCTTGTTAAATCTTGTTAAATATCCGGCGAGAAATCCCCCACAGCACTCCATTCCCTCATCTTCCGATGTAAGGATCGTAGACAGCGCGACGAGACAGCGCGACACGGAAAGCGGGCTGAACCGCTGCCGAATCTGACAGAATAAAAGAAAAGTTGGCAGGTATATAAGCCTGACTTTATAATTCACGGTGTGATAGGGAAAAGACACGATTTTTATCAATTGTAGGCCTATACATTTGTTGGGACATTGGCCCAATAGTATGCCTGTCTACATCTTCGATTCGTCACCTATGCGACACACTAGTACCTTGTGATCAATGTCGTATCATATACAAACAATTGTTTAAACAAACTGTTTGCCTTATTTATCTATAAAAATGATCTTAGTCAAACGTATGTGCTGACTTCAGTTCAGTCCAGTTCATCCCGAGACCTGTCAGGTCGTAGGGGAGACATGTGGGACGCAGTCGCAGCGAATGCTCTCCAGCCGGGGCGGTCTAGCGCAAGACTCAGTAGTGTTTTGGCGTCAAGGTCGGTCCACTCCCGTACGTTGTCCATCCAGGTCTTCATTTGCCTGCCTCTCCGTCTGCTGCCCTCCAGGGTGCCCTGCATGATTGTCTTGGCAAGGGAGTCGTGGCGTGTGACATGGCCGTACCATGCGCGCCAACTTTCTCCTTTTCATTGTTGCGATGAGTGGCTCCTGTTTGCCTGCCAGGGCAGTGATCCGGTTTCAGAGAAAGTCATTGGTATTGTGCTCAGTCCAAGATATGTGCAGCAGGCGTCTGAAGCACTTGGTTTCAAACACCTGTATCTTCTTCGTCATTGCAGCCGTAGTGCAGGATGGAGACAACAAGTACAGCTCTGTACATTCTGATCTTTGTTGCGAAACTAATGTTAACGCTTCTCCATATCTTACTGAGTTCGGTCATTGCTGCTGTCGCAAGGGCTATTCGGATCTGGATCTCTTTGTCCTACCGTCCATCTTTGGTGAGTGTGGAGCTGAGATATTTGAACGCGTCCACTTCCGCCACCTTCTGGCCGTTCATCGTGATGTCAACAGTGATATTTTCAGTGCTGCTGGTCATCACCTTGCTCTTTTCGTTGCTTACCTCCATGCCGTAAGCGCTTGCTCTATCGATTAGTATATTGGTGAGATCTTGGAGCTCGTTGCTGCTTCCTCCAGAAGATCTATATCGTCTGCAAATCGCAGGTTGCTGACAGATCTGCCTCCCACAGAGATGGTGGTGTTGAAGTTGTGGAGGGCTTCTCTCATGGTGTTTTCGAGGTAGATGTTGAAAAGAACTGGCGACAGCAAGCAATCTCGGCGGACTCCGACTGTGGTACGTCCTGAAGTACTCTATTTGGCTGTTGAGAAGAACCGCACTGCTGGCGTTGTTATACAGTGCGCTGATGACTTGAGTGATGCACGCCGTCTTCAATGTTGAAGCGCCTTAGCACTTGCCACATACCTTCGTGCTACACCCTGTCAAAAGCCTTCTTGAAGTGTATAAAGTTGTGGAGCAGGCTCTTCTGGTGTTGCAGGTGCTTTTCGATCAGGATTCTCCAGTTGCATATTTGTTCTGTGGTACTTCTTCCGGGTCTGAATCCGGGTTGCTCTTCTGCTAGTAGTTATTCTGATTGCTTTTTCAACCGGTTGAAAACGATGCGTAGCAGGATCTTGCTTGCGCATGGTGGCTAATGAGGCTAATGGTTCGGTAGTTTTGGCACTTCTGGAAATTTCCTTTCTTAGGTAATGGGATGATGAGTGACTGTGTCCATTCCTTTGGCCACTGTTTGAAGTCCCAGATCTTCTGGGAAATGGCTGTCATTGCAGCGACCATTCCTTCGCCACCATGTTTGAGCAGCTCCACTGGAATGTTGTCTGCTCCTGGTGATTTCCCTATACCAGATATACTACGGATGGCTTAATTTCTTCCACCTCTTCCATTAAAATAGGCAATCTTTCTGGTTCTCTCTCTGGGGCCAGTTCTGTATGCAGCACGCTGGTATCAGGCTGCAGGGGGTAATTGTAGAGCTCCTGACTGTACTTAATTCATCCACCTTTTTAAGACTTCGTCAGTCTCTGTCAGGAGTGCTCCCGTGCTATGTTCAATGACTGATGCTCTGTTTTGCTGCGGCTTGATCAGGTTCAACACACTGCTCCTCAATCCATTGTTCTTTGGCTGCTTTCATTTCCTTCCGTATTGTCCTGTTGACCTGTCAAAACTGTTCCTGTGAGTCTATAGCTGATTAATAAGGTTTAAAACCTGAGATCCATCGATCGATAAGAATGCTAAATCAGATGATCGAGGACAATAATTATGTGCGGTTTTATAGTGTTGAAAAATTTTGAATATACAAAACAAATATGTTGTTGTTCCATTTGATGTAATGCATGTACCCTGTAATACTCTAGTCTGAAATAAATAAATAACTGTTCTACTCTACATCTCACCCCTTACCAGCTCGATAAGTTATATATCTCTGGTAGCCACCTCATCTCTTCTTCTTCTTCTTCTTCCAATACACGCCTAGCCTCAACATGCTGAGGATACAGGCGGTGCCGTGGCATGGCAGGCGAACAGGAAATTTTTGTTTTGTTTTTAGAGTGCAATATATAAGAACACAAATTATCGTGTAAATAAACATAAATACGTGCAGAAGAACTTGTTAACGTCTAAAACATGGGGTACTGCAAAGTCTGGATGTTGCTTTTAAACGCATACAGGCTGTTTTGATTTACAATATATTGAGGGAGGGAATTCCAAAGTCGAATGGTACTGGGGAAAAAAGAATACAAGTGGTAGTTGCATCTGGAGTGAGGGATAAGGTAAGATAAGGAATGTTGTTTTCTAGTGACTATATTTACAGGAATAAGGTATTGGTTTGCTGGTATACCCACTAGGCCATTTGCTATCTTGTACATCATACATAGTTTTGCATCAGTTCTTCTGTCTGATAAGGATCTCCATCCTAATGTCTGGAGCATGTCTGTTACACTGGAGGTATTGTGGTGGCGATATCAGACATATCGGGCTGCACGGCGTTGAATCATTTCTAGTTTGTTTATTTGTGTAAGGGTATATGGATCCCAGACAGTACAGCTGTTCTCCACGATGGGTCTGACAAAGGTGAAGTAGGCCTGAGTTTTTATTTGAACTGACGGAACTTTGAGATTTCTGCGGAGGAAGCCTAGTGATCTATTTGCTTTTAGACAAATGTTATTTATGTGGGCATTCCACCGGAGATCTGAGGTTATGGTTATACCAAGATATTTTACCTGTGAAACAGTTTCTAGTGTTTGACCGTGAAGCATGTATTGATTGTTAATGACAGTTTTGTTTCTTGTTACAGGTATGACATGGCATTTTTGAAGATTGAATTCCATGTTCCAGGTTATGGCCCATTTTCCAAGTTTGTGAAGATCTTCCTGGAGCACAGCTGTATTTGTCTTAGGCTTAAGGGCTATATACATTATGGTGTCATCAGCAAAAAGTCTAACTGTAGATGTAATATTGTCTGGGATGTAATTTATGTAAAAGAGGAATAGACAAGGGCCAAGTACAGAGCCTTGTGGTACTCCTGATGTTACGGGTACCTCAGAGGAGGCCTCGCCCTCTATTATGACTCTTTGAGTTCTGTCTGTTAAAAATGATCGAATCCAGGAATTTGTTTTGCCTTGGATGCCATAGTGATGGAGTTTGTAAATCAGTTTTTTATGGCTGACCTTATCAAATGCTTTAGAGAAGTCCATCACTATGACATCCGTTTGCATGCCAGACTGCATATGGGTAACTAAGTCATGTATGAACTGAATAAGCTGTGTCTCACAAGATACTTGGGAGCGAAAGCCATGTTGAAGATGATAAAGAATGTTGTGTGAATGTGCATGTTTCATTATACTACTAACCAAGACATGTTCCATTAGTTTTGATGCTATGCATGTCAGGGAAATGGGCCTATAATTTGAAGCTATGTATTTTTGACCATTCTTGAAAATAGGTGAGACATTTGCTTTTAGCCAGTCTGTGGGGACTTCTCCTGTAGCATATGACTTCTGAAAGATTAAAGTTAGCGATGGTGCAATTTCAACAGCCAATTCTTTTAGAATTCTTGGGTTGATGTTGTCTGGTCCTTGTGCTTTATACGGTTTAAGATTTTGTAGGAGTTTTAGTACACCAGCTTCTGTAATTTCTATTTCTGGCATTTCTGGTAGTGTTGGATTGGGTAGTTTGGTTACTTGGGGAGATGGGTCATCTGTAAAGACTGATTGAAACTGCTGATTTAGTATCTCCGCTTTTGCTTTAGGGTTTTAGTGTAGGATTTCATTTTGTTTGAGAGGCGATATCACGGCAGTGTTTCATGTAAGTCCAGAATCTCTTAGCATAACCTTGTTTTTGTTGACTATCTTCAGTAGAGGTGACAATTTCATTTACATAGTTCCAGTAGGCAGTTCTCAGTTGTTGCTGTATAGTTTGTTTTAGATGTTTGTATTTTGGAGTGTGCTTGTGACATTTGTACATTCTGTCCCTTTTTTGCATAAGTTTCTTTAGTGTTGGTGTAATCCAGGGGTATCCGTCCCTACATCTAGCCATTCTGGATGGTATATACAACCCAGTACCTTTGACAATGCTATCCCGAAACATACACCACAACTTGTTTGCACTGTTTTGTTCATAGCAATTTTGAAGATTTTTGCTTACATCTTTCATATGTTTTCTAAATTTGTCCCAGTCTGCCTTATTGAAAAGGGGAATATTTATAGGTTTCTGTTTGTGTTTCATTGGGTTTATGTCTAGCTCTGTGTAACAACAGTCATGATCTGAGATTCCTGGTAATATCTCTGTTCGGTTGACATTGGTAGGGTTATTTGTGATCATTAAGTCTAGAGTGTTTTCTCCCCTTGTTGGCTTGTCTATAATCTGGATAAGACCAAGGTCATCTAGAATGTTTCGAAATTTATCATGAAGTAGTACGTTTTGGCAGTTTGGTTTTAACATTCCATTCTGCCAGTCCCATCCAGGAAAATTAAAATCTCCTGCAATGAATAAGTGTTGCTTTTGATTTACTCTGCCTACAGATATTTCAAATTGTTCTATGCTGTGTTCATCATTTACATCAGGTCTGTAGTAGGCACATATGTGAAGTAATTTACAACCAGCTATGCTAATCTTAGCCCAAATGATTTCGCAGTCTGTCTCTAATTCAAATTCCTCTTCACTAAGCAGGTCAGAATGTATTGCAATGAATACCACTCCTCCTCTCTGTTCATCTGTTCTGTCCTTTCTATATACATTGAATTTATCTGGGAAATATTCAGAATCTAATATGCTATTGCTAAGCCAGGATTCAGTGCCAATAATTATGTCTGGTTTGGAGCTATCAATGAGTGAAAGGAATTCTGCCTTCTTGTTTTTTAGTGATTGACAATTTAGGTTGATGATTCTCAATGGTTTTTTAGTATTAGGAGTATGACGGTAATTGTGTTGTTTCCTTTGATTCGAAGGAGATGATGTATGTAGTGGAGGTCCTAACCCTGCTGGTGTTGTAGGGAGTTGAATGGAGTCATCATTTGATTGAGAGATGTGTTGATATATATTTTCAGAAAGTTCAATGTCGTCATAATTGAAAAGGGTACTACTGAAATTAGGCATTCCACATTTTAGGCAATTCCATGATGTGTTGGTGTTTTGCATCGTTTCATATATTGTGTCTCTGACATTTTCACATTGCGTGTGGAACCAAGTATTGCAGGAGTCGCAACAAATTGCTTTCTGTTTCCAAGTTACTGTTTTTTGGCAAACACCACAAGGGTACTTGGGTGCTCTGGGGCCGGGATTTAATTCAATGTCGTTTGCCAGTACAAGAAGATATAGCATAAAGTATGATGGGAATTTTTTGGGGTTTGCTCTGGACATCCTTGGTTTATGCAGCAAGTTGATGGACAATGCCTTGATGAGAGAAATCGATCCTGATGTGTTTACAGAAATTTCATGTGAAGTTGCATAACAGTCATTCGTACTATTTTTAATCTCTACAAATACAACCATGAGAAAAACAACACTCAGGTAAAACATCCTGTAAGTGTAAAACCTAGTATTTATGTTAGTCAGGAAGTGCTACAGTATGGATGGTACTGTTATGTGCTAAAGGACCAAAACAAAATAGTAGATAGTGTAGAACAAAGACTTGAAATGGAAATGTAGAGTCTTCGTCCCAGGGCCTACACTGGACACACAAAGAGCAGCACCATTTACGAGGCCATGTTAGGCAGACCCAAGCAAGGAATTTTTTTTTTTTTATTATTGTAAACTTATACTAAGACAGGAGTATAACTAATCCCTATGTTTATGTACCAATCTCAGTGTATTTTAACCGATTTGCATGTAGATTTACGGATCATAGGTGCCTTGGTTACCAGTTGTTTACTGGGCGATAATACAGTGTCTTGATAAATAATGTTCGTTTTAGACAGAAATGGGTGGTTTTTTTAGTATTTGTGTTGGTCACAGGACGCCAACTAACAGCACTTATCGAACACCTTACCGTAATATAAATCAAATTAAAAACAAGTAAAATAATAAGATTAATAGAGAATGATTTAAAATTTTCCTGTTCGCGCCACCAGCCTCGCTCTCATCCTCGATGTTACATAGCTCTTGAATTGTGTTGTATATTATTTGGATGAGGAAATAGATTGACTTACCGACTCATTTGCTGCCATTACAGTAACAGTGCAGCGGAATCATCATTATCGACCACAACACAGGCATGCGCAGTAACAAATAGAGCACGTGTGTTGTGTTGTCTACTGCGCGTGATAATCGTAGCAGACGGGAAATGTCGACTATTTATTATTTAATTTGACGAACATAACTTATTTTGAAGCGAAAAGGCGTCACAATGCGGCTTCTTACATTTACAAAATGTTTTGTGAACCATCTTCATGCACGAAAGTGTTTGCTTCAAACAGTAAGTATTTATGACCTTCATTAACAACGCACTGTCACAGTGACAGTTGTCAAACTTTGATCGTCACGATCACATTTTTGGGGTGATTTTCTGTTTTAGTAACGACTGATATGCCGATGTAAACGTTAAATATACTACACAATATACTTAATAAATAGTAATTAATAAATTTGAATACAATATTTTAAGTGTGGTTTCAGTAAATTACGTTGTTAATGTTAGTTGTTGGGCGATATTATAAGCTATTTCTGCGATAATTAGACCTTCCAATACCTGTCGTAGTATTTAGTATTTACGTGTTATACTTAGTAGCCTTTCACGATATAGGCCTATGTTTCTTTTAGTCGTATATTTTGATTACTATTATACCAGTTTAATGTACGCATGAATAATAATTCCATCAAAACAACACACTGTAAATAATACAATCTCAATTTGGGACGTAAAAGAACCACTGAGGACGACAAGCACACTGGCAGTGACGGATACAGGTCAAAACGGCGACAGATCCAAAATGGCGACAACCAAAACGGCGACAACCAAAGTGGCGACAATTCCAAAACGGCGACACACCAAAACGGCGACGCATCATAACGGCGACAAACCAAAACGGCGACACACTAAAACGGCGACAAGCCAAAATGGCGACAAACTGATCCAAAACGGCGACACACACACCAACCTATAAAGTTGGATTCTAATCAAAACCTGTTTCAAATGTGAAAGAAATAAAAATATAGTTACTGCATATTGTGTGTCAACATTAGGCCCTAGTTATCGGAGCTCTTGTATTGTTTCATTGAGCAGATCCTTTCATGCGGTGTGTCTTTGATTTGTGTAGCCGTAGTAATTCGCTTGCTGCTCTAGCATTGTGTAATTGAGCAGATATGTTTGTGTTGTCCGTCTTTGATTTGTGTATGGTAAGAACGTGTGGATTCGGGTGGTCGGTCTTTGGGCAGTCAATCCGAACCAACAACGACGTCGAAGGCTGGCATCGGCGCCTGAATGAGAGAGCTAAGAACGGCCAGCTGAACATGTACCTACTCATCGGCTTGCTTCACGAAGAAGCACAGCTCGTGTCGATCCATGCCTGGCTGGTTTCTGAGCGGAAACTAAAACGCCACCAGCAGGTCACATATGCGAGGTACCAGGCTAGGTTATTCAAACTCTGGCGCGAGTATGAGGCCGGCAAGCGCACCACTGACCAGCTGTTGGCAGCATGCTCCAAGGTGCATGGACCAGTTTAGAAGCGGACGCTCTCGACAGTTAAATGTGCAGGGTACATATGAATAATTGTGAACATTGAATATGTAAAAGAAGATCTTGAAGAAGGCCTACTATTGTGTTAATATACAACATATTATACAGCATATTGCATGTGTGTGTATTAAGTGATAATATTGTGATATATTGTGGTGTGATGACAGGAAGGTGTTTGTATTGTGTGTAATACTGTTCTGGTTGTGGGTGTAAGCACCTCGTGATATATATATATATATATCGCACGTGGATTTATTTTCCTAAGCTTGACGTAATTTCTACAATGCTTTTATGACCAATTTTTTCTTTAATATTGTGTCTTTTTACACTGTTATGAACATTTTGTTTTGGATTGGTTCCATGTTCTTTAATAAATACATTTCTAAGATGAGCAAAGTCATGAACGGTTGCTTATTCCTTTCTACTGATATCTCTTAACTCATTACGGTACAGGATTTTCTAGAAACATATCCGAGGATTTTGGGCAAAGTCTGGACGTATTTACCACCTAGCGTTAAGAAAATCTGTTGAAAAAACAATACGAAATGTCAGGACTTATACAGCAACCGATCGAGTTACCGAAACGGATATGTGCTGACGGACTAAAATGTCTATCAAACCGATTAGTTTTGATGTGTGTGTCGCCATTTTGGATCAGTTTGTCGCCGTTTTGGTTTGTCACCGTTTAATGTATCGCCGTTTTGGTTTGTCGCCGTTTTGGTTGTCGCCGTTTTGGATCTGTCGCCGTTTTGACCTGTACCCGCAGTGACCACCCTCAGTGCCAGCATAGAAAGGTCGGCTTGGCGATAATGTTCTGAAAAAAGGCTGACTAGTTGAATGAGACCTCATCAGATCATAACATTGTAACCACACAATATACAGACTAGTCAGTTAATAGAACATTGCCGAGTGTTGGAAACAACTAGAACTACAAACACATTTGGAAACAGCTTTTTCCCAGTCACAATAAAAGAGTGGAATTCTCTACCTCCAAGCATTGTATCAAGTACATCACTGAACTCATTCCAGATTAGTCTAGCCCAACATGTAAACAATTAATCCATAAGAGCCACCATGCGCACTGGCGTGATGTGTCCATAGGACATTTTGCCAGTCTAAATACAGATACAAATATAATGTAAATTGTAAATTTATTATGAAGTTGCCTTGTATCAACATTATGTAAATTATAATCAGGGGTAGAACTTCAGAACCTTTATGTACTGACTAGCAGACTAGTGGGTAGTTCTACCAATGGTAATCATGTAGCCATAGGCCCTGAAATGAAAGGCTTGACCGTTCAGTAATATTTTACTTACCTGGTAGTCTTAGATGGTCCTCATACATTAGTTGTACTCCTACCAACACTAACCATATTCCTCACTCCCGTGCCAGTTGGGGGTATGTATACATTAGTTGTACTCCAACCAACACTAACCGTATTCCTCACTCCCGTGCCAATGGGGGGTAGGTATATATTAGTTGTACTCCTACCAACTCTAACCGTATTCCTCACTCCCGTGCCAATGGGGGGTATGTATATATTAGTTGTACTCCTACCAACTCTAACCGTATTCCTCACTCCCGTGCCAATGGGGGGTATGTATACATTAGTTGTACTCCAACCTATGTTTACATTGGTTGTACTCCAACCAACACTAACCGTATTCCTCACTCCCGTGCCAATGGGGGGTAGGTATACATTAGTTGTACTCCAACCAACACTAACTGTATTCCTCACTCCCGTGCCAATGGGGGTAGGTATACATTAGTTGTACTCCAACCAACACTAACTGTATTCCTCGCTCCCATGCCAATGGGGGGTAGGTATACATTAGTTGTACTCCAACCAACACTAACTGTATTCCTCACTCCCGTGCCAATGGGGGGTAGGTGTACATTAGTTGTACTCCAACCAACACTAACCGTATTCCTCACTCCCGTGCCAATGGGTGTAGGTATACATTAGTTGTACTCCAACCAACACTAACCGTATTCCTCACTCCCGTGCCAATGGGTGTAGGTATACATTAGTTGTACTCCAACCAACACTAACCGTATTCCCCACTCCAGTGCCATTGGGTGTAGGTATACATTAGTTGTACTCCAACCAACACTAACCGTATTCCTCACTCCCGTACCAATGGGGGGTAGGTATACATTAGTTGTACTCCAACCAACACTAACCGTATTCCCCACTCCAGTGCCATTGGGTGTAGGTATACATTAGTTGTACTCCAACCAACACTAACCGTATTCCTCACTCCCGTACCAATGGGGGGTAGGTATACATTAGTTGTACTCCAACCAACACTAACCGTATTCCCCACTCCAGTGCCATTGGGTGTAGGTATACATTAGTTGTACTCCAACCAACACTAACCGTATTCCTCACTCCCGTGCCAATGGGTGTAGGTATACATTAGTTGTACTCCAACCAACACTAACCGTATTCCCACTCCCGTGCCAATGGGTGTAGGTATACATTAGTTGTACTCCAACCAACACTAACCGTATTCCTCACTCCCGTGCCAATGGGGGGTAGGTATACATTAGTTGTACTCCAACCAACACTAACCGTATTCCTCACTACCGTGCCAATGGGTGTAGGTATACATTAGTTGTACTCCAACCAACACTAACCGTATTCCCCACTCCAGTGCCATTGGGTGTAGGTATACATTAGTTGTACTCCAACCAACACTAACCGTATTCCTCACTCCCGTGCCAATGGGTGTAGGTATACATTAGTTGTACTCCAACCAACACTAACCGTATTCCTCACTCCAGTGCCATTGGGTGTAGGTATACATTAGTTGTACTCCAACCAACACTAACCGTATTCCTCACTCCCGTACCAATGGGGGGTAGGTATACATTAGTTGTACTCCAACCAACACTAACCGTATTCCCCACTCCAGTGCCATTGGGTGTAGGTATACATTAGTTGTACTCCAACCAACACTAACCGTATTCCTCACTCCCGTGCCAATGGGTGTAGGTATACATTAGTTGTACTCCTACCAACACTAACCGTATTCCTCACTCCCGTGCCAATGGGTGTAGGTATACATTAGTTGTACTCCAACCAACACTAACCGTATTCCTCACTCCCGTGCCATTGGGTGTAGGTATACATTAGTTGTACTCCTACCAACACTAACCGTATTCCTCACTCCCGTGCCATTGGGTGTAGGTATACATTAGTTGTACTCCAACCAACACTAACCGTATTCCTCACTCCCGTGCCAGTGGGGGTAGGTATACATTAGTTGTACTCCTACCAACACTAACCGTATTCCCCACTCCCTTGCCAATGGGGGGTAGGTATACATTAGTTGTACTCCTACCAACACTAACCATATTCCCCACTCCCGTGCCAATGGGGGGTAGGTATACATTAGTTGTACTCCTACCAACACTAACCGTATTCCTCACTCCCTTGCCAATGGGGGGTAGGTATACATTAGTTGTACTCCTACCAACACTAACCGTATTCCCCACTCCCTTGCCAATGGGGGGTAGGTATACATTAGTTGTACTCCTACCAACACTAACCGTATTCCCCACTCCCTTGCCAATGGGGGGTAGGTATACAATAGTTGTACTCCTACCAACACTAACCGTATTCCCCACTCCCGTGCCAATGGGGGGTAGGTATACATTAGTTGTACTCCAACCAACACTAACCATATTCCCCACTCCCGTGCCAATGGGGGATAGGTGTACATTAGTTGTACTCCAACCAACACTAACCGTATTCCTCACTCCAGTGCCAATGGGGGGTAGGTATATATTATAATGCTTATAAGCAGATGTAGACATAGTTTAGGGCAGTTACACCTTGAACAGCCAAAAGTGGCCAGATGCCCGTATCCTTGAGCGGCCGCAAACGGCCACAAACTTTTTATAACTGATAACATGTGGAGGTAGCGTCATCATCTGATAACCCATGGAGGTGGCGTCATCATCTGATAACCCGTGGAGGTGGTGTCATCATCTGATAACCCGAGGAGGTGGTGTTATCATCTGATAACCCGTGGAGGTGGTGTCATCATCTGATAACCCATGGAGGTGGTGTCATCATCTGATAACCCGTGGAGGAGGTGTCATCATCTGATAACCCGTGGAGGTGGTGTCATCATCTGATAACTGGTGGAGGTGGTGTCGTCATCTTATAACCCGTGGAGGTGGCGTCATCATCTGATAACCCGTGGAGGTGGCGTCATCATCTGATAACCCGTGGAGGTGGTGTCATAATCTGATAACCCGTGGAGGTGGTGTCATCATCTGATAACACGTGGAGGTGGCATCATCATCTGATAACCCATGGAGGTGGTGTCTTCATCTGATAACCCGTGGAGGTGGTTTCATCATCTGGATACTTATGTAACTCGTGTCACTGGGTTCTTTGGTGTGTATCTGCACTAGGGGTTAGGGTTATCTAGGGGCATGTTTGATATGGCTTTGTATTGGAAGTTTTTCAAGAGCACTGTTTGAAAATATAAACTGACAAGAGTTCATACATTTGTAATGGGCGATTCCACCAGTACGTGTGTGACATTCAGACAACATTTTAAATCTTCTAACTTCTACAGATCGATACTAATGTGCAAACTGTATTACCCACTGGTAATGTGATCATAGCATTGTTCTATGTCTTGTTTAATAGTTAGTGTATATATGCAACATTTATTTTTCACCATTAATTAATTTTAAAAAATACGTTACATGTAGCGTTGCATGTGTGACTTACAAAAATAAAAATTTAGATGGGTGCATCGGTTATTGCCAAAAGTCTGTGAAGTTATAGAAGTAAGTTTCTTTATCATAAATAAGTACACATTTATAGGTAGACAGTGTACCTGCACAGGGCTCGAAATTCTGCTTGTCCATTACCCCGAGACAATTGGATTTGCCACCAGACAAGTGAAATTGCTACTACTTGTTGGGGACAACCCAACTATTTATTATTACTAGATCATTGGTACTTAGTTGTCCATTCTCTACAACATCTGTCATACAGTAAATCCCTTCTGTAAATGTTGCTCTCTAATGACGTTAAACAAACACCAAATAAACTGCAAGAAATACACCTGACACCGTCTGCCTTTTTGAACATGAAAGCCATAGTTAGGCTCCACCGTTTGCTGCTGAATCGACCTGCGTTAGCTCGACTCTATATACAGTGTATATGTATATGGCGTGTATTCAAAACGTAAGAGAATTTTTGCTTTTTATTTTGATACTGGTTGAAATTGTTTGAATAAAATAGCATTCTTTCTATAGGAATCTAATCATTTTTTTGTCAAGAGCCAGGACCCGGGTAATTTTCCTGGCTATGGCACTCGTTAACGACTAACGTCATCTGCACGTGGTAGGTAAAAAGCCTGTTTTGGGGCACAACATTTCAACATCGAAGTCCCATGAACAGATTTATCACATCGACCATGATAACAATATATATGGCAGCAAAACAGTGCCGGTCAACTAGTGTCATTTGGCGATAATAAACGGTAGTTTTAAATTGTTCATGCGGAATAGCATAGCGGTGAGATCAGCAACTGAAGTCCTGGCGCCACTAGTTCCACAGTAATAAGTGGTGTGTGCGTGGCCACGGGTGTCTGTGTATTTCTTATCATAATGCATGGTAGCCTGCAATAACATTATAAAGTACACACATTTTGTAACTTGATATATTAATTTGTTATTTTCAGAATTGCAATTTTGACCCACCATATTTATGCCAAAATAATATCAATGTGTTCTTAGAATGGATAAAATACAACCATATATTTAAACAATAACTGTTTTGCAAGATACATTTCCTATCAGAGAAGAGGAGTTTTCAACTCTACTGATTCCACCTGACAATGACCTGGGTGAGTGCATTGGGCTAAAAAGTACTGGGAATGGGACCTTGGTTGTTCATGATGTATGACTGATTTGTCAGCCTATTCTGGGCAAACTTAACAGGTGTTTTCAAATGTAACCATGACATTATTTTCATAGAATATTTTTTTGGCCAAGGCAAAACATGTGAAATCAAAGTACATTTCATGGTCAAATACTTGTGAAACCTTTTTCTTTCATTGCAGTGAATGTTTTCTATATAAAACACTAATTTTCTGGTCATTAAAATGATCATATTGACAGTTCAACACAAATAAGTGTTTACTGTTTGTCTTCACATCACCTATTCCCTGATAGGACTATCAGCACACACTATTCAACTGTAAATACTGTATGTCACTGGGAATACTTTACATTGGCTACTTATGGCAAATAGTCTTACAGTAATGATTTAACATAGCAAAAACTAAATTAATTACAGAGAAGTAGCTTTTGAAGGTTATTTGTTCGTAGGACAAGTGAATTCTTGTATGGACAAGTGAACGTTTGGTTCTACTTGTTCGCTGGACAAGTAGATAATTTGATGAATTTCGATCCCTGCTGCATAGCACTGACTGAGTCTGTGGTTGGTTAATATTTTTTAAATAAAAAATGTAAATGTGGCTTTATGTGTTTGACATGTTTTTGTTACGTATGTGACACTTGTGAATTTGACCTAGTAATTTGCTGAAATTTACTCAGTAATAGACAGTTTACATAACAAAGTATATGAGATTTCTAATGGATGCTATGATAACAAAAGACAGTAAGGTTACTTGATTAAAATAAATTAATCAATTATGTGGATGTGGTATATGTCAAATGCAGTGTCACGTGCGTGATGCTCAAAACTATAAATCCAGATGGGCGCATCAATTATTGTTCAAAATCTTAGAAATATGTTAATAAGTGGCATTATCCTAAACAGGCATATATATATAAGAAAACTCTGTGTATGTATATATATATATAACTGTGATTTGCATAATATAAATGTGACATTACATGTGTAACATACTTTGTTACGTGTGTGACGCTAGAGATATTGACTTAGTAATTTGAAAAAAATTGTCATTGTAATACACTGTTTACTGAGTTTACATAACAATATGACATGGTTAATACATATTGTGATTTAGCACAACATAATTATGTAAGCTGATTTTGATAAAACAATAAATTATGTGACATATTTATGTAATGAGAAGACTGACTTATTTTAGGATGAATCCGAACAAATCAGACATTAAAGAGAGGGAATTGGGGGTATATTTTCCCATGTGTCAAGTACTGTTGCCCCATGTAACACAATAGCAATTCAATTACAGTTATTTTGTTTTAAAGTCTAAATATATTGTGTCATGATATATATGTAGGCATTAGATTCACACATGTAACGTAACATTGCGTATGTGACACACATATATTTCAAATTTTATGTAATAAAATATTTTGTTATGTCTTATATTTTGATATTACTGAAGTATTCATATGTTGATTTATAAACCAATTGGAAATTTAAAAAACAAATAATTTTTGGAATTATTATTTTTTTTTTTTAAATTACGTTACATGTGTGACATTAAGAGTTTTAAAATTATATATTACTTTAAAAAAATATTGTTGTGGTCTAAATTTTATTTCATTGTAACCTAGTGACATTTGAGTACATCTATTAACTTTTAAAAAAATCAATAACATTGTGGTGTTATTTTGATTTTGAAAATGTGTATTATAATAAATTGCATAACAAAATACATACCTGTATGCAAAATGGCCATAATTTCCCATAAAAATTTATAAAATCATATTTTTTTAACTTGCTTTATAACAAGGAGATGAGTAAATTGGAGATGAGTAAATGGATCAAGATTTTTCCATACTAGTATAATTATAGAAAGTCACCTCTCGGACTGACTTTCTGCGGAATCGTTCATTGCATTCAATGCAGACACACCCATACACATGTTTAGGTTAAAAGTTGATTAGTATTTTTAATACCGTCTTGTTTGGAAGTCAATTATCTTCAAGATAAGTACAACTTGCAATGTTTGAAAACAAAGTACAACAAAGTTAAATACAAAAACTAGCTGCTCCCATATCTTGGTGATTTTGTGCGTACGCTGCAAGGATTCGGAGCACATTTCATGAAATAACTTCTAAAAGATCTAAATGGTTAATAATAATACACTGAAAATTAACTCAAGATAGGATGAGTAATTGTATGACAATTAAGATATGATATTTCATGTGTGCCCCTTAACTGAAACGACCCTCACTTTAATATCTTATTGGGTTCTAACTATTTTGTGTTTCTTTTCTGATTTCAGGCCCTGCCCAGGACATGCTCTGCATTTTATGCCACCAAACCTGATGTAGTAAGTACAGATATATGTCAGGTCTACATGCTGTTAAACTAATACCATTGAGGAACAAACAATGACATCTAGGTCTAAATTCATGCTAGTGTTTCGACAATGGCTAAACAAAATTTAAGTTTGGATAAATAAATTGGAAGACATTATCTGCAGACAGTCATGCACAGTAAATGCTGTTTTGCTGTGGCTGCAGCCAAGCTGTGGAATCAGTTTAACAAGATTTAACAAGATTGCCATCCAGAAAATTAACTCTAGATGGCAGGTGGACAAGGAAGCCTTTTTGCTTATCGAGAGTCCAGTACTTGTTGTCTGCGTGTATCTCGCCCTTTTAAGGTATGTGTCGATTTTATTTTTAAACATATTCATGCTACTAGCACCAACACAGTGGCCAAATGGTGTCTTTATATCAAAGACATTGCCACAGTATCAAACTTAAAAAACAAATCTTTACAGCATCACTTTTGTAATTTGCTCATGTGAACAATAAAAACTGAACATTATACAATGCAAAAATTAAATTTTTATTAGTTAATAAGTTTTATTGTTTACTACATGTAATATAAACTGTGTTAATGTTTATACTACTTTACTATTTTAATGATTTTGTCATGGACTACATTTTTGAATAATTAGTTTAGTTTAATATAATTCTAAGTTGTTGATTACATAATATATTAGTATATGTGAAGTGCCTAAAAGCAGTTTCGATTGATCAGGCACTATACAAATGTATGTTATTATTCTTACGATAACCCGTGTACATGTCATCTGTTCTAAAACAGTTCATGAATAAATAATATGCATGCTTAAATATACTTTTTTTTTAATTGTACTACAATCACCAGGTTGGCTTAAAAAATGCTTAATTACATTTTCAAATATTGTTGGCTGATTGCGTTGCAGGAGGTTGTTCCTGTCGAGAGGATCCGCAACATTGGAATATCTGCACACATTGATTCTGGGAAAACAACACTGACGGAACGGATACTGTTCTACACAGGCCGACTTGGGGAGATGCATGAGGTTGGTTGTACTCTCTGTGACTTGGGGAGATGCACGAGGTTGGTTGTACTCTGTGACTTGGGGAGATGCATGAGGTTGGTTGTACTCTCTGTGACTTGGGGAGATGGTGTTGTGACATTGTATTGATTGTTGTAAAGTGCGAGGGAAGGATGGGGTTGTGACATTGTGTTGGTTGTTGCGAGGTGCAGGGGAAGGATGGTGTTGTGACATTGTGTTGGTTGTTGCTAGGTGCAGGGGAAGGATGGTGTTGTGACATTGTATTGGTTGTTGCGAGGTGCAGGGGAAGGATGGGGTTGTGACATTGTATTGGTTGTTGCTAGGTGCAGGGGAAGGATGGGGTTGTGACATTGTATTGGTTGTTGCGAGGTGCAGGGAAAGGATGGTGTTGTGACATTGTGTTGGTTGTTGCTAGGTGCAGGGGGTGCAGGGGAAGGATGGGGTTGTGACATTGTGTTGGTTGTTGCTAGGTGCAGGGGGTGCAGGGGAAGGATGGGGTTGTGACATTGTGTTGGTTGTTGCTAGGTGCAGGGGGTGCAGGGAAAGGATGGGGTTGTGACATTGTGTTGGTTGTTGCTAGGTGCGGGGGAAGGATGGGGTTGTGACATTGTGTTGGTTGTTGCTAGGTGCGGGGGAAGGATGGGGTTGGAGCTACTATGGACTTCATGGAGCTGGAGAGACAACGTGGGATCACGATCCAGTCAGCCGCCACGTACACGGAGTGGAGGGACATCAATGTCAACATCATTGACACTCCTGGTAGGTATTAAAAACCTACCATATGCTTGGATTATATCTGCAAGATAAACAATTGGCTAGACATTTTCCATTTTGAAACTATTATGATGTGAGAAATAAATACTTGGTGTATATAAAGTCAGGGCATCTGGGGTGTGGAAACGACCTAGCAAATTTTTTTTAATTCTAACTTTAAAATGTTACCTTGTGTCTAGTGACACAGTTTGAAGAGTTTCAACCATCTAAAAGAATATGTTTAATGCATCGTAGCATGTCACATAATTTCATCTATTTACCCGAAGGTAAACAGAATGCCACTTTAATTATCTCTGATTTGTTGATACACGAGGCCTTGACATTAACACTGGCCCAGTGCCTTTTTTGAAGCTATCGGACTAGTTCGGGCCACCAGTTTTCATATTTTAGTGGCCCAAAGGGCCACTGGTTTCCAGTTCTTGAAGCGGCGGTCATGGCAAGACTGCATCAGGGATCAGATACACAGTTCGCCAGAATTCTTAGACCCGACTCGGTTATAGGAAACTGTAAACGTAACATAGGTACTAATTCTGGTCAATAATGATTCCAAACTCCAACACTTATCATGCAGGCGATGGCATGCAACGCCATCGAATACATTTTTTTAAAACCAATGTCAAGGCCTGTACACTGTATCGCATATCGATATATCATATTGCTGGCAGTGTATTGCGATATGTTGATACATCAATTAATGATACCTCCCTGCTGCCAGGTCACGTAGATTTCACCGTGGAGGTGGAGCGAGCATTGCGAGTGCTAGATGGCGCTGTGCTCGTACTGTGTGCAGTGGGGGGCGTCCAGAGTCAGACGTTCACCGTCAACCGACAGATGAAGCGTTACAACGTCCCCTGCATTGCCTTCATCAACAAACTCGACCGCATGGCCGCCAATCCAGACAGGGTCCTCAAACACCTCAGGTACAGTGGCTGGTCTCTCACTGGGTCCTAGACCACGTCCTAGACCACGTCCTCAAACACCTCAGGTACAGTGGCTGGTCTCTCACTGGGTCCTAGACCGGGTCCTAGACCAGGTCCTCAGACACCTCAGGTACAGTGGCTGGTCTCTCACTGGGTCCTAGACTGGGTCCTTGGAATGGGTCTTTAGACTTGCAAATGCAAAATCCTGAAATGATGTACAAAGCTCTATTCATTAACATAGTGGGCAACCTTACCACAGATGAATTCATGCAACGTTACATGTTGTTTTGATGGTTTGTAGACATGGCTAATCTTTCACAGGCAGATCTTATGCCATATTTGTAAGTTGACAAAGTTCTGTGGTTAAAGTTTTGTTTTGCTGATCCCCGCCACGTGCTTGTGTCGACTGTTCCAGGTCCAAGTTGAACCACAACGCAGCCTACCTTCAGATCCCTATTGGCCTGGAGAGTAACTGCAAGGGTCTCATTGACCTCGTTCAACGCAAGGCCGTCTACTTCAAGGATCCATTTGGGTACGACCTTGTCTCCATTAACGACCATTTTATTACTCACTGACTAGCTGAATAACCTGGAGCTGCTTGGCAAGAACTGACCTGTTAAAACCGTTTCATTCCCAGCCAAAATTGTGCTGATTCTCAAGAAATAAGACTTGCAAGTCGTTCTGAACTTGTATTTTTTGCTTTATTGTGCACATTTCACTAAGTAAACTATGCATTTCCTGAAAAGGCTGACAATTTTCTACTTTATTCCAAATACATAAAACTCTATAAACATGTACTAATATAGAAATTACTACAGCATTTCAGGCCCACAATAACAGTCTTTTTTTACTGTCACGGTAGACTAATGCAAAATTATGCAACTAAACGTGAAAAGTGAACCCTCGTTTTTTGGAAGAATTATTAATTATGTGTCATGTTGCTCATTTGTAGATTTGTAAGAACATATTTCATCAGAATTTCAGGCCCAGTTTGTTACAGTTTCCATAACAGATTCTACAAGTTGTAGTTACCGTTCTCTGTTTGCTGGTAGACACATATCTCCATCAGTTTTACATGTATGTGGCTTAAATTGTGTATGTAATCTAGCAGGCCCGTTGGAATGGTTTGTAGATTTAGATATTTTCAAAATTCATCCAGGGGGTGGGGGTCTCATTTTTAAAATGTCATTTCCGTCAATTTTATGTGTGGGGCTGAATTTTATGTGCGATCTAGCAGGGCCAGTGGGATGGTTCAAAATTTATCTGGGGGATGGGTTTCTTGAGGTGTTGAGGGTCAGAATTTCAAAACAGTTTTAGCACAGTGACTGCCTTTTTTCCTCGGGCAATGCTGGGTAACTCAGCTAGTTTTCTATAACCCTATTGACGATGTATGACTGATTTGTGATATGTGTTTGTGATGGACCGAATAATGAACATTGTATTTTGTGTTTGTATGGACAGAATAATGAACATTGTGTTTGTGATGGACAGAATAATGAACATTGTGTTTTGTGTTTGTGATGGACAGAATAATGAACATTGTGTTTGTGATGGATATAATAATGAACATTGTGTTTGTGATGGACAGAATAATGAACATTGTGTTTTGTGTTTGTGATGGACAGAATAATGAACATTGTGTTTTGTGTTTGTGATGGACAGAATAATGAACATTGTGTTTGTGATGGATATAATAATGAACATTGTGTTTGTGATGGACAGAATAATGAACATTGTGTTTTGTGTTTGTGATGGACAGAATAATGAACATTGTGTTTTGTGTTTGTGATGGACAGAATAATGAACATTGTGTTTGTGATGGATATAATAATGAACATTGTGTTTGCGATGACAGAATGAACGTAGTGTACGAGGACGTGCCAGAGAACATGATGGCCGAGATGGAAGACAGAAGGAAGGAGCTCATTGGTGAGTCAGGGACTGTCACAAGATAATCAGCTCAAAGAAAATCCATCATTAAACAAACTCTGTTGTTAAATTTAAAGGTCATTTTCAAAATGCAAAAAGCTGCCACCACATTACGAAGGACTGTTAATTGCTCTCTGATATTTCCCAACTTTCAAGGCCTCAAGAGCATTTACCATTATAGCATTCCCCACATGTCACTTTTTGTATTGTTCAATTTCTGCTGTTATACATCCTCGCCAGCCAGGGCTGTTTGCCATGCAAAACTAGCCCTGGCTGATCCCCTATGCAAAGTGCGGAAGTTAGCTGAGTCAAACTAGTAATTGACTTCGCCAGTCGTGACTGCGTCACCCGTGAGAACAGCGCAAATACCCGCCCGAATTTGAAGACGGATAAATAACTTCTGGGAATCCCAATATATAACGACTCGTTCGCCCTTTAGCACGAGCAGCCGAGCGGTATTGTGTATTCGAATAATTGCTTCTACTTCCTAAACATTGCATGTAACATGAGCCACGTTTGGTTGAAATTTGTTTTATTATGACCACTTGACCTGCCGAGATCCACTGATCTAGTGAGCGATTTCATAGGCTGAGCTTAAATTCAGAGTTTGGCAAAGCGATCAGCCAGGGGGTACTCCTGGCTGGCACTGACGTAATCAGCAGCAGCGACCCCTGGTGCGCGAGGATGCTGTTATACATTGTCAGATCTTGTATCAAGTCCAAGATATATTTTAATATTAAACTGAAAGTAAATATCAGTATTGTAAATGTGAATATCTGTTTAGATAGTAGAATATTTGCAATTTAAGAGTTTATTAAACGTTCCTTTTTCATTAAATAATAACAAGGTCTTATATAGCGCTGTATCCAGTCCTTAGTTCTGTTCAAAGCGCTTTACAAAAAGTTCACAATTATATGTCACTCATTTAGGTAGTGAAAACGATTTTAAAAAGGTGTGTCTTCAGCGCCGTCTTAAACGACGCAATAGTGTCACACTGTCTGACTGACTGTGGAAGATTGTTCCAAAGTACAGGGGCCGCTTTGGAGAACGAAAGACTTGAGGCGTGTGGTTGGTACTGTCAGCAGACCAGCAGAATTCGATCGGAGGTAGCGTGTGGGCTGATATTCAACAAGAAGCTCGGAAATGTATTGCGGTGCAAGTCCGTGGAGTGCCTTGAATGTGATCAGGAGAATTTTAAACGTAATTCTTTCTTGGATGGGAAGCCAGTGGAGAGATTTCAGGACTGGTGTTACGTGCTTGTGTTTCCTTGTTTTTATTTATTAAACGAGCAGTCGTGTTCTAAGTGCACTGCAGTCTACGTAGCTGACACTTGTTAATTCCGAACAGCAGCGAATTACAACCATCCAGTCTAGACGTTATAAATGAATGGATGATTTGTTCGGCAGCTCCTGGCATAAGAAATTTGATGATTTTACCCACATTTCGGATTTGCAGACCAGAAGATCTACAGATGGCACTGACTTGTTGATCCATTGTAAGTCCAGCATTGAACATGACCCCAAGATTTCTGACACGTACTGGGGGTCACTTGGGCATCTCCAACGTTGATCTTTGTTGTTTTAAGTATCTTTCTGCCCAGCGCCTCTGATCCCGTGAACAGAACTTCAGTTTTGTCACCATTTAATTGAAGTTTGTTTGCTGTCATCCAACCGTTGATTTCAGCAATGCATGTTTCTTGCTGAGATGTGGCAGCAGATGTGTCGGGGATCTTGAATGTTGTGTAAAGCTGCGTATCGTCAGCGTACATATGAAAATCCAAGCCATGTTGTCCGATTTTGCAACCCAGTTCACCAGCTCTGTATATGGTGAACAGTGATGGTCCCAAGACAGACCCTTGGGGGACACCGCATGTCAGCACCGACACGTTCGAGATGGCTTCTCCAATCTTAATAGCTTGTTTTCTGTTTTTAAGATACAAGATAAACCAGTTTAGTGCTGTGCCCAAAAGGCCGATCTTCTTAGACAGACATGACACAAGCATCTGGTGGTTAATCGTGTCAAAAGCAGCAGACAAATCCAGGAGGACTGGACATGAGACACCGATTATCCGCAGATAAGAGTAAATCATTCTGGATTCTCAGCAGTGCAGTCTCTGTACTGTGGCCCTTTCTGTAGTGCTGACTGATTCACTTCAAATAGGTTGAGCTGTGCCATGTGACGTGACAAACTTGACGACACCACCTTCTCAATTACTTTGGACAGGAAACTGAGATTAGATATCGGTCGGTAGCTTGTAAGACATTCGGTATCCAGGGATGGCTTCTTAAGAAGCGGAGTCACAAGTGCAGCTTTCAAGTTAGCTGACACATCTCCTGTGGCCAGCGAGATGTTCACAATCCTGGTAATGACAGGAACAAGTGCGTCAAGGCAATTCTTCAGCATCCGTGTCGGCAGAGGATCGAGAGCGCAGGATCGAGGAGCAGATGATGTAATGATGTTTCTGAACTCATTCTCAGAGGCTGGCGACAGCCTGTCCAACGGATGACTTCCATCATGTTCATAAGTAGTGATCTGGGCATCACGTTGTGCTCCCGCTCGGTGATCTAGTGCACAGTGAATGCTTGCAGTTTTCTCTTGGAAGTAATTTCGGAAAAACTTGAGCCAGAGCTTCTGGAGAGGCATGTGTTGGCAGTGGTGGGTCCACCAGAGCTTCTGGAGAGGCATGTGTTGGCAGTGACGGGTCCACCAGAGCTTCTGGAGAGGCATGTGTTGGCAGTGGCGGGTCCACCAGAGCTTCTGGAGAGGCATGTGTTGGCAGTGGTGGGTCCACCAGAGCTTCTAGAGAGGCATGTGTTGGCAGTGGCGGGTCCACCAGAGCTTCTAGAGAGGCATGTGTTGGCAGTGGCGGGTCCACCAGAGCCGAGAGGTGGCGGTTGGGTGGCGGGATCCACCTCAGAGCGGGAGTGGAGGAGGCATGTGCTGGCAGTGGCGTGGGTCCACCTCAGGAGCTCTGAGGGTGCAAGCAAAGCAGTGGTGCAGCGGTCCTACCCAGAGCTTGGAGGAGGTGGCTGCGCTGGCAGGCGGGTCCACCAGGAGCCGAGAGGCAGCTGTGTTGGCAGTGACGGGTCCACCTCAGGAGCCGGAGGGGGCAGGGCAGCAGTGGTCCACCTGAGCTCTGTGGGAGGAGGTGGAAGGGTTGGCAGTGACGGGTCCACCAGAGCTTCTGGAGAGGCATGTGTTGGCAGTGGCGGGTCCACCAGAGCTTCTGGAGAGGCACAAGCGTGTTTGGCAGTGAGATCATCCACCAGTGAGCCTCGAGGCAAAGAAAAGTGACGGTCCACCAGAGCCTGGAGGAGTGTAATGTGCTGGTAGTGGCGGGATCCACCCAGATTGGAGAGGTGAAGCGGGTGCAGTGGTATCCACCAGGAGGCCGGTAGGAGAGTGTGGGCACATGTGCTGGCGGCGGCGTGTATCCACCAGATTTTAGAGGGCATAGCGTTGGCGCAGTGGCGGAATATCCACCCAGAGCTCTAGAGAGGCATGTGTTGGCAGTGGCGGGTCCACCAGAGCTTCTAGAGAGGCATGTGTTGGCAGTGACGGGTCCACCAGAGCTTCTGGAGAGGTATGTGTTGGCAGCAGCGGGTCCACCAGAGCTTCTGGAGAGGCATGTGTTGGCAGTGGCGGGTCCACCAGAGCTTCTGGAGAGGCATGTGTTGGCTGTGGTGGGTCCACCCGAGCTTCTAGAGAGGCATGTGTTGGCAGTGGCGGGTCCACCAGAGCTTCTAGAGAGGCATGTGTTGGCAGCGGCGGGTCCACCCGAGTGTGCATCAATGTTTGCACAATGCTGTAAAGTTTCTTTTGGTTTGATCCGGCCTCAACAACCTTGTTGGAATAGTATCGATGTTTAGCTTCACGAAGACACCTATTTGCATCCGTGCATTGGTGTCTGAACATCTGGCGATGAATTTCAAGTCCAGATTTCCTGCATAGACGTTCATATTTCCGACGTGTCTGTATCTCCTTGTGTAACTCTTTGTTGTACTATTTCACATCGGGTCGCACCGTGATCGTCTTCTGCCTTACGGGAGCATGTTTATCCAACAAGCTGCGCAAGACCGAGTCATACTGGCGAACGAGTCCATCCAAGTCATCAGCTCTGACTGAGAAATGTCTGCCTGCATGTCACACGCACTTACATTGCGGTATAATCTGTAGCTGACCCGTTTCTTAGGAGCACAAGGTTTATAACCTTGTATCTTGAATGTCACTGCAGAGTGGTCGGATATACCCGGATTCTCAACCACGATATCACCAATGATGTCTGCTTCGGATCGCGTGATTATTAGGTCTAGAGTGTGACCATGTGAATGTGCTTTTCCATCACATGCTGATGCAGACCATGAGATTCTAGGATGTTGTGAAAGCGTACAGTCTTTGTATCATCCAACAAATCAACGTGTATGTTGAAATCTCCAACAATCACCAAGTTGTCATGGCCCATGCAGAAACACTGCAGAAAATCTGAGAATTCGTCCATGAATATCGATGCGCACAGACCATTACGGGCAGAAGGTGGAGAACTATAGAGAAACTGTATGATCTATACATCAGCTGAAGACACATCACTTCAAACAGTATGATCTATACATCAGCTGAAGACACATCACTTCAAACTGTATGATCTATACATCAGCTGAAGACACATCACTTCAAACAGTATGATCTATACATCAGCTGAAGACACATCACTTCAAACAGTATGATCTATACATCAGCTGAAGACACATCACTTCAAACTGTATGATCTATACATCAGCTGAAGACACATCACTTCAAACAGTATGATCTATACATCAGCTGAAGACACATCACTTCAAACAGTATGATCTATACATCAGCTGAAGACACATCACTTCAAACAGTATGATCTATACATCAGCTGAAGACACATCACTTCAAACAGTATGATCAATACATCAGCTGAAGACACATCACTTCAAACAGTATGATCTATTCATCAGCTGAAGACACATCACTTCAAACAGTATGATCTATACATCAGCTGAAGACACATCACTTCAAACAGTATGATCTATACATCAGCTGAAGACACATCACTTCAAACAGTATGATCTATACATCAGCTGAAGACACATCACTTCAAACTGTATGATCTATACATCAGCTGAAGACACATCACTTCAAACTGTATGATCTATACATCAGCTGAAGACACATCACTTCAAACTGTATGATCTATACATCAGCTGAAGACACATCACTTCAAACAGTATGATCTATACATCAGCTGAAGACACATCACTTCAAACAGTATGATCTATACATCAGCTGAAGACACATCACTTCAAACTGTACGATCTATACATCAGCTGAAGACACATCACTTCAAACAGTATGATCTATACATCAGCTGAAGACACATCACTTCAAACAGTATGATCTATACATCAGCTGAAGACACATCACTTCAAACAGTATGATCTATACATCAGCTGAAGACACATCACTTCAAACAGTATGATCAATACATCAGCTGAAGACACATCATCACTTCAAACAGTATGATTCCATTCATCAGCTGGAAGACACATCACTTCCAAACAGCATGATCTATACATCAGCTGAAGACACATCACTTCAAACAGTATGATCTATACATCAGCTGAAGACACATCACTTCAAACAGTATGATCTATACATCAGCTGAAGACACATCACTTCAAACTGTATGATCTATACATCAGCTGAAGACACATCACTTCAAACAGTATGATCTATACATCAGCTGAAGACACATCACTTCAAACAGTATGATCTATACATCAGCTGAAGACACATCACTTCAAACTGTATGATCTATACATCAGCTGAAGACACATCACTTCAAACAGTATGATCTATACATCAGCTGAAGACACATCACTTCAAACAGTATGATCTATACATCAGCTGAAGACACATCACTTCAAACAGTATGATCTATACATCAGCTGAAGACACATCACTTCAAACAGTATGATCTATACATCAGCTGAAGACACATCACTTCAAACTGTATGATCTATACATCAGCTGAAGACACATCACTTCAAACAGTATGATCTATACATCAGCTGAAGACACATCACTTCAAACAGTATGATCTATACATCAGCTGAAGACACATCACTTCAAACTGTATGATCTATACATCAGCTGAAGACACATCACTTCAAACAGTATGATCTATACATCAGCTGAAGACACATCACTTCAAACAGTATGATCTATACATCAGCTGAAGACACATCACTTCAAACTGTATGATCTATACATCAGCTGAAGACACATCACTTCAAACAGTATGATCTATACATCAGCTGAAGACACATCACTTCAAACTGTATGATCTATACATCAGCTGAAGACACATCACTTCAAACTGTATGATCTATACATCAGCTGAAGACACATCACTTCAAACAGTATGATCTATACATCAGCTGAAGACACATCACTTCAAACAGTATAATCTATACATCAGCTGAAGACACATCACTTCAAACAGTATGATCTATACATCAGCTGAAGACACATCACTTCAAACAGTATGATCTATACATCAGCTGAAGACACATCACTTCAAACAGTATGATCTATACATCAGCTGAAGACACATCACTTCAAACAGTATGATCTATACATCAGCTGAAGACACATCACTTCAAACAGTATGATCTATACATCAGCTGAAGACACATCACTTCAAACAGTATGATCTATACATCAGCTGAAGACACATCACTTCAAACAGTATGATCTATACATCAGCTGAAGACACATCACTTCAAACTGTATGATCTATACATCAGCTGAAGACACATCACTTCAAACAGTATGATCTATACATCAGCTGAAGACACATCACTTCAAACAGTATGATCTATACATCAGCTGAAGACACATCACTTCAAACGATCTGTATGTCATTGTGGCAAGTTGCCTCATTTTGAAAGATGCATGGTAGATGACACCAACACCTCCTCCAGTTCTGTCACTATGTGGTTTGTGGTCAAATTTGTAGCCATTTGGTGACAACGAATTGATCTCTGTCCGACTAGCATCATCCGGGCTCAGCCAGGTTTCTGTCAGTGCTGGAATATCAAGTTCGTTGTCATCAAGCAACTTGACAAGTTGATCCACTTTAGATTTCACGGACCGGGTATTTAGTAGACATGCAGTTATTGTAGGTCTCGCACACTTAGTTACACATGGAGATGTTTGAATGTCCACTGCAATCAGATTTTGTAGGCAGGCTTTGCGTCTCACAGTAAACAGGGGCGGGGGGCAAGGATTAGTCAGTACAGCAGTAAGTCTTTTTTTACCTGCCAGCCCTACAGCCCCTACGAGTCCGACGACAATGATTCAAGCATTCACGCGGTGCAATACAATTGTCCAGTGCTGGGTAAAGTCGGGTGACAGAGGCACATCTAATCAGCAGTAATTCAGTCCTATTGTATGTGATCATGCTGTAGGAATGGTTGTTCACAATGTTCTTGTTGTCAACGTCACGCCTGGTCGACCAGCAATGTCGCAACACAGGTGCAGTTCAACTAGACAGGTGCACATAATGTAAAAGTTACTAAAATACAAAAAAATTATAAAACGTTTGCTACAACTGTATAGTCCAGCATCATCATTACACTTTCATAAAACCAACTGTATAAACTTTGCCGCTGTGCCCTGGATAAAAACTTGATAAAAATTGAAATATTCCAGAGCTTGTTATGGTGCAGCCACATACAGGCGCATCCCACATAAACACTTTCAAAATTAAACATACATGCTTAGTTCTTCACTGGCTGACCGCTGCATTGGATCTTATTGTGCCACGGAGAGTCATTCTACATTTGCCTTGCAGAATGTGTTGCCAATGCTGATGATATTCTGGGAGAAATGTTTCTGGAAGAGAAGACACCAACAGAAGATGAGATCAAGGTACATTAACTGGTGTTTGATATTACTAGAAGCCTGGGGCCATCAGTTTTGTGGTCCGGCTGGTAATTCTGAAACAGTGTCATCTTTCGTCTTGGCATCATTTTCAGCAAATATCAATTTTTGTAATTCCAATACTGACAATGGAAATGTTGTTTACATTTTATGTCGATACATGAACTGGCGACGTTTGAATGAGACCACCAACTTGACACAGGTGAAGGTCCTCCAGACCACCAACTTGACACAGGTGAAGGTCCTCCAGACCACTAACTGTTCTACTCAGATGTAGGAGACTATTCAGAGTGATTGACATTCACCTGTGTATGTGATGTCTCTACAGGCTGCCATTCGTCGTGCATGCATCAAGAGGGCATTTACCCCAGTGATGGTGGGAACCGCCCTGAAGAACAAGGGGATCCAGCCTCTGTTGGATGGGGTCATTGACTATCTCCCCAACCCTTCAGAGGTCGAGAACCTCGCCCTCAAGGAAACAGGGTAACTTGTTTAACAGACGCTACTGACTCTCATTGTTTAAACGACAGCCACAGCTTCAGATGGCAGCAGGTGTGGATGTGTAGTGCTTGGAATGTGCAGTGAGGAATGTGGATGTGTAGTTCATGGAATGTGGATATGTAGTACTTAGAATGTGGATGTGTGGTGCTTGGAATGTGGATGTGTTGTTGTGTTGAATGTGGATGTGTAGTGCATGGAATGTGGATGTGTAGTTTATGGAATGTGGATGTGTGGTGCTTGGAATGTGGATGTGTTGTTGTGTTGAATGTGGATGCGTAGTGCTTGGAATGTACAGTGTGGAATGTGGATGTGTAGATCATGGAATGTGGATATGTAGTATTTACAATGTGGATGTGTGGTGCTTGGAATGTGGATGTGTTGTTGTGTTGAACGTAGATGTGTAATTCATGGAATGTGGATATGTAGTACTTAGAATGTGGATGTGTGGTGCTTGGAATACGGATGTGTTGTGGTGTTGAATGTGGATGTGTAGTGCATGGAATATGTGGATGTGTAGTGCATGGAATGTGGATGTGTAGACCATGTAATGTGGATGTGTAGTGTTTGGAATGTGGATGTTTAGTCCATGGAATGTGGGTGTGTTGTGTTTGGAATGTGGATGTATAGCAGGCTGCGAAATAAGGCTGGTCCGATCATTCCAGATGAGTAGTTTTAGTGACTGGACTAGTCCATGTTTAGAGGAGCAGTTCCATCGGACTAGCTGTGACTATGTGAATTAATTTACGCTGTGTGTAAGCTAGTTGGGTGTTGTGATGGAATAAGACAATAAGGTAGCATTTTATCACACGCAGCTAAATATTGTGTACAACCATCGAATATGAAACTTGCTGAACGTGGAGAAAGTAAATGGCGACTGTTTACATTACGGTAGTGCCGCCTAGTGACCATGAGTGATGAGCGACATGGACAAACATACATGCGCAGGTTACAGACATAATTACGCACTATGCCAGCATTATTCCCACATCGGGTGATTATCTTAGCAGGTTACCAAATGCAAGCAATGTTACTGATGGTTCAGTCATCGGCTTCGGAAAAGGAAATGCTAATGAAAAGTATAGGCCAAATGATGCAACAATGTTGGTCCTTCGGCATCAGCGTCAAATTCTGCTGGCATCGTCTTGTCCACCACTGCCTTTTGCTGTCCCTGATTAAACTAAAGTTATTTCGTCTAATGACTTTGCAATTGGATCTACGAAATAACATGTATTTGTTTCTATTAACGACACATTTAGTTGAACATTTAATTGAAATGAGAAACGGTTTGTTTTCTTTATGAAATAAAGCCACCTTTAGTTTTACTGTCTGCCATAACTGTCTGTTATATGATACAGCAGTATCGTGGTACCCGGCACATTTATTTTTAAGGACAAGTAAATTAATATCGGGACTGCCGCCAGCAGGATAAAAGGGTAAAATTACGTACCCAAAAATAATTTCATGGTACAGATACGTACCCAAAATAAATCAAATTTAGTGGTGAAGAATGAGCGTATGCCAACATGTTTATGCTATCTATTCGGTGATTGGCTAAACGTGGTATTCACTGCGGGATTGAAGCCTTCATCTCAGGATAGAACATGGTGTACCGGTATATTGGTAGGCCTAGTACATTTTTTGCGATGTTTTTGTGTATTAATTGTTTCGTGGTGAAGAAAAATAACACAACAAGATTCCATACTACAACATGTAATGGACTATTTATTCTAGAATGTGAAGTTTAAGTTTTGGCAAGTTTAACATTTTCCTGCTGACTGTTACATTTGTCACTCATTCTCCTACGAAACATGGAAATTATCACCATGAGCTGGGCGGGATTTCCAACTCCAAATGCCGGGAAATTGCTTTTTCGAGCATCTAGAAATCAAACCCCCCAACCCCATTTATTTCTTCTTTATTCCACACTACACTGGATGTGTAGTGTGGAATGTGGATATGTAGTGTGTGGAATGTGGATGTATAGTGTTTGAAATGTGGATGTGTAGTGTTTGGAATGTGGATGTGTAGTGTTTGGAATGTGGATGTGTAGTGTTTGGAATGTGGATGTGTAGTGTTTGGAATGTGGATGTGTAGTGTTTGGAATGTGGATGTGTAATGTGTGGAATGTGGAAGTGTAATGTGTGGAAGTGGATGTGTAGTATGTGGATGTGTAGTGTGTGGCATATGGATGTGCAGTGTGTGGAATGTGGATGTGCACTATTTGGAATGTGGATGTGTAATGTGTGGAATGTGGATGTATAGTGTTTGAAATGTGGATGTGTAGTGTTTGGAATGTGGATGTGTAGTTTTTGGAATGTGGATGTGTAGTGTTTGGAATGTGACATTGTAGTGTTTGGAATGTGGATGTGTAGTGTTTGAAATGTGGATGTGTAGTGTTTGGAATGTGGATGTGTAGTTTTTGGAATGTGGATGTGTAGTGTTTGGAATGTGGATGTGTAGTGTTTGGAATGTGGAGGTGTAGTGTTTGGAATGTTGCAGTGTAATGTTTGGAAGGTGGATGTGTAGTGTTTGGAATGTAGATGTGTAATGTTTGGAATGTGGATGTGTAGTGTTTGGAAGGTGGATGTGTAGTGTTTGGAATGTGGATGTGTAATGTTTGGAATGTGGATGTAGTGTTTGGAATGTGGCAGTGTAGTGTTTGGAATGTGGATGTGTAGTGTTTGGAATGTGACATTGTAGTGTTTGGAATGTGGATGTGTAGTGTTTGGAATGTGGATGTGTAGTGTTTGGAATGTGGATGTGTAGTGTTTGGAATGTTGCAGTGTAATGTTTGGAAGGTGGATGTGTAGTGTTTGGAATGTGGCAGTGTAGTGTTTGGAATGTAGATGTGTAATGTTTGGAATGTGGATGTGTAGTGTTTGGAAGGTGGATGTGTAGTGTTTGGAATGTGGCAGTTGTGTTTGGAATGTGGATGTGTAATGTTTGGAATGTGGATGTAGTGTTTGGAATGTGGCAGTGTAGTGTTTGGAATGTGGATGTGTAGTGTTTGGAATGTGGATGTGTAGTGTTTGGAATGTGGATGTGTAGTGTTTGGAATGTGGATATGTATGGGGTGTGACTATATAGACTTCTGTAGCACCTGTATCACGAGGAACCTGATCTCAGAGACACAACTAACCAGAATCATTAGGCAGATATTATTAACAAAGCAAAAGTCATCATTAGAGCAAGGGATGGTTCAGATGATCTTACACTTAGGGCTTTAACATGTTCATGGAAAATTTACTTGTTTTTTTATAATTAAAATCGACACAGAAGCTTGGGAAATTTACCGTTCAATGCAAAATGTATATACTTCTTGTCAGCATGCTTGTATCTTTGATTGTGTTGCACAGGTCTGAAACGGAAAATTTTTTACTGAGTCCAGCTCGCGACGACTCCCATCCGTTTGTTGGTCTGGCCTTCAAGCTTGAGGTCAGTCATGAAAGAAACTTATAAATAGTGTCCTAATAAGGTATAGGCTCTAATATCTAGTTGGCTTCAGTTCGCTATTGTAGCACATTGACGATTTTAAATTAAAAAATCCTGATCTGAAATGCCATATTTTCATGGAAATAAGTAGTGTGTATTATCCTTACTTCTTGTGGAAAATGGCCCTTCTCTGCCCATGGTAACCTGATTTTACCAAATAGTTCATCATTGAAACACTTTGTCTCATCCATTAATCAGTTTGGTTTCCTATTTTGTAAATGAATGGAACAGATTAGCTGCTGATTGTGTGTTTGCTAGCACCCTAGAAATGTTCCAAAACTAAATTAACCCCAGAAGGGTGGAATACACATATCATAAAGTTTGTACTTTTGATAAGCCAAAGGCCACTTTTCCCACGTGCGATCTGGGGTAGACTACCCATCATGTGTCATATTCCCAGGCAAAAGTTGCATGAAGCCATACCACGGATGTTGAACTCTTGGACCATTTCGACATTCTCTCGTATATTTGTTGAAATTCTGGCCTCAGATGTTTTTTTACATGACAAGAAAATAAAACAGTTTTAAGGCAACATCTGTGACAATGGTAAATTTTGGCAGAGGTCAGGCGCAAAGTTTTGTTTGGATCCATCAGTTCACTGTGTGGCAGTCTTGTTAAATCTAACTAACTCTGATCATTCTTAGGCTGGCCGCTTTGGTCAGTTGACCTACATCCGAGTCTATCAAGGTCACATGGGCAAGGGCGACCTGATCTTCAACACAAGGACAGGCAAGAAGACAAAGGTTGCGCGCCTCGTGCGCATGCACGCCAACGAGATGCAGGTGAGGGGTCGTCTCAGAAACAGCGAGGAATGTAGGTGAGGGGTCATCTCACAAACAGCGAGGAATGTAGGTGAGGGGACATCTCACAAACAGCTAGGAATGTAAGAAAGGGATAGTCTCAGAAACAACTAAGACTACCCAGGTATTTGGGGGGTTGTCTCAGAAACCGCTATGAATATAGGTGAGGGGGTCAAGTTAGCTAGAAGTGTAGGAAAGGGGTAGTTTCAGAAACAGCTGGAACTGTATGTGAGGGGTTGTCTGAGAAACAGTGATGGATGTTGGCACAGCACAAAGGATCAAACGTAACAGGCTGTCCCTAATTAGTTTATTTATCTTTAGTTAGTTACAAGTTAAGTAGGTATAAGTAGAGTCTTTCTGTATTTGTTTGACTCATTTATTGCTACTGTGTCATTTGTTTCAAGGATGTCAACGAGGTGTTCGCTGGGGACATCTGTGCCCTGTTTGGGATCGACTGCGCCAGTGGTGACACGTTTGTCACAAAAGGAAATCTCGACATCTCCATGGTAATAACTGATGATTCTGTTGGCTTAGAGAGTTTCAATTTATCATATCACTATGACCAGTAATTGATTTATTATGGTGTAGAATGTCCTGCTTGATGGTACCCTAACCCCTGGTCTCATTATGGTGTAGAATGTCCCGCTTGATGGTACCCTAACCCCTGGTTTCAATATGGTGTAGAATGTCCCGCTTGATGGTACCCTAACCCCTGGTCTCATTATGGTGTAGAATGTCCCGCTTGATGGTACCCTAACCCCTGGTCTCATTATGGTGTAGAATGTCCCGCTTGATGGTACCCTACCTAGCCCCTGGTCTCATTATGGTGTAGAATGTCCCACTTGATGGTACCCTAACCCCTGGTCTCATTATGGTGTAGAATGTCCTGCTTGATGGTACCCTAACCCCTGGTCTCATTATGGTGTAGAATGTCCTGCTTGATGGTACCCTTACCCCTGGTCTCATTATGGTGTAGAATGTACCGCTTGATCATACCCTAACCCCTGGTCTCATTATGGTGTAGAATGTCCCGCTTGATCGTACCCTAACCCCTGGTCTCATTATGGTATAGAATGTCCCGCTTGATCGTACCCTAACCCCTGGTCTCATTATGGGATAGAATGTCCCGCTTGATGGTACCCTAACCCCTGGTCTCATTATGGTGTAGAATGTCCTGCTTGATGGTACCCTTACCCCTGGTCTCATTATGGTGTAGAATGTCCAGCTTGATGGTACCCTAACCCCTGGTCTCAATATGGTGTAGAATGTCCCGCTTGATGGTACCCTAACCCCTGGTCTCATTATGGTGTAGAATGTCCCGCTTGATGGTACCCTAACCCCTGGTCTCATTATGGTGTAGAATGTCCCGCTTGATGGTACCCTACCCCTGGTCTCATTATGGTGTAGAATGTCCCAATTTGATGGTAACTCCCAACCCCTGGTCTCATTATGGTGGTGTGTAGAATGCCCGCTTGCTGATGGTACCTCCTACCCTTGGTCTTCAGCTATGGTGTAGGAGAATGTCCGCTTTTGGATTCACTCCAACTCCTGCTGGTCTCAGGCTATGCAGGGTGGGGTGTAGAATGTCCAGCTTGATGGTACCCTAACCCCTGGTCTCAATATGGTGTAGAATGTCCCGCTTGATCGTACCCTAACCCCTGGTCTCATTATGGTATAGAATGTCCCGCTTGATGGTACCCTAACCCCTGGTCTCATTATGGTGTAGAATGACCTGCTTAATGGTACCCTAAACCCTGGTCTCATTATGGTGTAGAATGTCCTGCTTGATGGTACCCTTACCCCTGGTCTCATTATGGAGTAGAACGTCCCGCTTGATGGTACCCTAACCCCTGGTCTCATTATGGTGTAGAATGTCCAGCTTGGTGGTACCCTAACCCCTGGTCACATTATGGTGTAGAATGTCCAGCTTGATGGTACGCTAACCCCTGGTCTCATTATGGTGTAGAATGTCCAGCTTGATGGTACCCTAACCCCTGGTCTCATTATGGTGTAGAATGTCCAGCTTGATGGTACCCTAACCCCTGGTCTCATTATGGTGTAGAATGTCCAGCTTGATGGTACCCTAACCCCTGGTCTCATTATGGTGTAGAATGTCCAGCTTGATGGTACCCTAACCCGTGGTCTTATTATGGTGTAGAATGTCCTGCTTGATGGTACCCTTACCCCTGGTCTGATTATGGTGTAGAATGTCCAGCTTGATGGTACCCTAACCCCTGGTCTCATTATGGTGTAGAATGTCCCGCTTGATGGTACCCTTACCCCTGGTCTCATTATGGTGTAGAATGTCCAGATTGATGGTACCCTAACCTTTGGTCTCAATATGGTGTAGAATGTCCCGCTTGATGGTACCCTAACCCCTGGTCTCATTATGGTGTAGAATGTCCCGCTTGATGGTACCCTAACCCCTGGTCTCATTATGGTGTAGAATGTCCCGCTTGATGGTACCCTAACCCCTGGTCTCAATATGGTGTAGAATGTCCCGCTTGATGGTACCCTAACCCCTGGTCTCATTATGGTGTAGAATGTCCCGCTTGATGGTACCCTAACCCCTGGTCTCATTATGGTGTAGAATGTCCCGCTTGATGGTACCCTAGCCCCTGGTCTCATTATGGTGTAGAATGTCCCACTTGATGGTACCCTAACCCCTGGTCTCATTATGGTGTAGAATGTCCTGCTTGATGGTACCCTAACCCCTGGTCTCATTATGGTGTAGAATGTCCTGGGCTTGGATTTGCTATACTTCCACCCCTTTTTGGTCTCATTATGGTGTAGAATGTCCATGCTTTGTGGTACCCCTAAACTCTGGTCACATTATATGTAGAATGTCCAGCTTCTTGATGGTACCCTAAATCCTGGTCTCATTATGGTGTAGAATGTCCAGCTTGATGGTACCCTTACCCCTGGTCTCATTATGGTGTAGAATGTCCCGCTTGATCATACCCTAACCCCTGGTCTCATTATGGTGTAGAATGTCCAGCTTGATGGTACCCTAACCCCTGGTCTCATTATGGTGTAGAATGTCCAGCTTGATGGTACCCTAACCCGTGGTCTTATTATGGTGTAGAATGTCCTGCTTGATGGTACCCTTACCCCTGGTCTGATTATGGTGTAGAATGTCCAGCTTGATGGTACCCTAACCCCTGGTCTCATTATGGTGTAGAATGTCCCGCTTGATGGTACCCTAACCCCTGGTCTCATTATGGTGTAGAATGTCCCGCTTGATGGTACCCTAACCCCTGGTCTCATTATGGTGTAGAATGTCGTGCTTGATGGTACCCTAACCCCTGGTCTCATTATGGTGTAGAATGTCCCGCTTGATGGTACCCTAACCCCTGGTCTCATTATGGTGTAGAATGTCCCGCTTGATGGTACCCTAACCCCTGTTCTCATTATGGTGTAGAATGTCCCGCTTGATGGTACCCTAACCCCTGGTCTCATTATGGTGTAGAATGTCCCGCTTGATGGTACCCTAAACCCTGGTCTCATTATGGTGTAGAATGTCCCGCTTGATGGTACCCTAACCCCTGGTCTCATTATGGTGTAGAATGTCCCGCTTGATGGTACCCTAACCCCTGGTCTCATTATGGTGTAGAATGTCCCGCTTGATGGTACCCTAACCCCATCGCAAGAACTTACAAACACACATATGCATGCACAAAATGTAGATACTCGGAGTCACACTCACACTCACACGCACATGCACACACACACACACACTCACATGCACATACACACACCTAAATCTACATTTTGATAACATGAACAGCAAAAGGAAATTCACCTTCAAACACCAAATAAACCCGTGACCCATGTGAAAAATACAGAAAAAAGGAAAAGCCTTTGTACTCATCGACTTGGCCATGTTCACAGGAGTCCATCTACATCGCCGATCCTGTCATATCAATGTCGATCCGGCCGGCGGACAAGAACCACCTGGAGAACTTCTCAAAGGGGATTGCACGGTTCACTCGGGAAGATCCAACCTTCCGTGTGATGTACGACAAGGATAGCAAGGAGAGCATCGCCTCAGGCATGGGGGAGCTGCACCTAGACGTCTACGCACAGGTCTGTTTATAGGGGGCTAGGGAAAGCTGCATCTAGACGTCTATGCGCAGGACTGTTTATTGGGCGCTAGGGAAGGCTGCATCTAGACGTCTACGCACAGAGCTGTTTATAGGGGGCATGGGGAGCTGCATCTAGATGTCCACGCACAGGTCTGTTTATAGGGTGTATGGGAGAGCTGCATCTAGACGTCTACGCACAGGTCTGTTTATAGGGTTCATGGGGAGGCTGCACCTAGACGTCTACGCACAGGTCTGTTTATAGGGGGCTAGGGAAAGCTGCATCTAGACGTCTATGCGCAGGACTGTTTATTGGGCGCTAGGGAAGGCTGCATCTAGACGTCTACGCACAGAGCTGTTTATAGGGGGCATGGGGAGCTGCATCTAGATGTCCACGCACAGTTCTGTTTATAGGGTGCATGGGAGAGCTGCATCTAGACGTCTACGCACAGGTCTGTTTATAGGGTGCATGGGGGAGCTGCACCTAGACGTCTACGCACAGGTCTGTTTATAGGGGGCTAGGGAAAGCTGCATCTATACGTCTATGTGCAGGACTGTTTATTGGGCGCTAGGGAAGGCTGCATCTAGACGTCTACGCGCAGAGCTGTTTATAGGGGGCATGGGGAGCTGCATCTAGATGTCCACGCACAGGTCTGTTTATAGGGGGCTAGGGAAAGCTGCATCTAGACGTCTATGCGCGGGACTGTTTATTGGGCGCTAGGGAAGGCTGCATCTAGACGTCTATGCGCAGGACTGTTTATTGGGCGCTAGGGAAGGCTGCATCTAGATGTCCACGCACAGGTCTGTTTATAGGGTGCATGAGAGAGCTGCATCTAGACGTCTACGCACAGGTCTGTTTATAGGGGGCTAGGGTAAGCTGCATCTAGACGTCTATGCGCAGGTCTGTTTATAGGGGGCTAGGGAAAGCTGCATCTAGACGTCTACGCACAGGTCTGTTTATAGGGGGCTAGGGAAAGTTGCATCTAGACGTCAACGCACAGGTCTGTTTATAGGGGGCTAGGGAAAGCTGCATCTAGACGTCTATGCGCAGGACTGTTTATTGGGCGCTAGGGAAGGCTGCATCTAGACGTCTACGCACAGAGCTGTTTATAGGGGGCATGGGGAACTGCATCTAGATGTTCACGCACAGGTCTGTTTATAGGGGGCTTGGCAGAACTGTATCTAGACGTATACATTCAGGTCTGTTTATAGGGTGCATGGGAGAGCTGCATCTAGACATCTACGCATAGAGCTGTATCTAGACGTTTACGTTCAGGTCTGTTTATAGGGGTCTAACTGTCATATATCATCAGTGCCCTTTGGCTTTCGAGGATGCATTGAGGTTATTGATGATTGCTTGAATTAGACCATCCAGAGGGAGAATAGAGTTGATTTCAAAAAACATTGGGGGTGGTTGACTCAGAGTTTTACGCAGATAGCGCCTTTTGTTGAATAGGATAATAATAACAGTACCCTTGTATAGCACTAATATCCTCATGGAATCTGATTTCAGATGCGCAACATACAAGAATTGTAATGCAAAATCATGAACAGAGGTGCGCAAAAGTTATCATTACAGTAAGGTCTGCCAAATTATTAGGGTTGGAATGCGATTTCACACAAATAAATCATGATTTTTTTTCACAAAATGTTATAGTTTCAGATAACCTTAACATGATAGGGAGTTGATGTGATCTTGTTTGTTTGTGCAGAGACTGGAGCGAGAGTTCAATGCGAAATGTATCCTGGGCAAGCCAAAGGTCGCCTTCCGGGAGTCTGTGCTTACGCCGATCGAGTGAGTTCTCTTCCTTTGTGTCTTCCTGCAGGGTCCCTGACATGTTGTTGCTGTTATACTGTGTATTGCAGCAGTATGTTCACAATTAGAATTTAGTTTGTAGTTAGTACCAGCCTGAAGGGTCTCTGACATGTTGCTGATTTATTATGTATTGCAGCAGTATGTTTACAGTTAGAATTTAGTTTGTAGTTAGTGCCAGCCTGAAGGGTCCCTGACATGTTGTTGCTGTTATATTGTGTGTTGCTGCAGTTTGTTCACCGCTAGATTTTAGTTTATAGTTAGTGCCAGCCTGAAGGGTCCCTGATATGTTGTTGCTGTTATATTGTGTATTGCAGCAGTATGTTCACAGTTATAATTTAGTTTGTAGTTAGTGCCAGCCTGAAGGGTCTCTGACATGTTGTTGCTGTTATATTGTGTATTGCAGCAGTATGTTTACAGTTAGAATTTAGTTTATAGTTAGTGCCAGCCTGAAGGGTCCCTGACATGTTGTTGCTGTTATATTGTGTGTTGCAGCAGTTTGTTCACAGCTAGAATTTAGTTTGTAGTTAGTGCCAGCCTGAAGGGTCCCTGACATGTTGTTGCTGTTATATTGTGTCAGCAGTATGTTCACAGTTATAATTTAGTTTGTAGTTAGTGCCCGTCTGAAGAGTCTCTGACATGTTGTTGCTGTTATATTGTGTATTGCAGCAGTATGTTCACAGTTAGAATTTAGTTTGTAGTTAGTGCCAGTCTGAAGGGTCTCTGACATGTTGTTGCTGTTATATTGTGTATTGCAGCAGTAAGTTCACGGTTAGAATTTAGTTTATAGTTAGTGCCAGCCTGAAGGGTCCCTGACATGTTGTTGCTGTTATATTGTGTATTGCAGCAGTATGTTCACAGTTATAATTTAGTTTGTAGTTAGTGCCAGTCTGAAGGGTCTCTGACATGTTGTTGCTGTTATATTGTGTATTGCAGCAGTAAGTTCACAGTTAGAATTTAGTTTATAGTTAGTGCCAGCCTGAAGGGTCCCTGACATGTTGTTGCTGTTATATTGTGTATTGCAGCAGTATGTTCACAGTTAGAATTTAGTTTGTAGTTAGTGCCAGCCTGAAGAGTCCCTACCTTCCAGAATCTAGGGGCCCGCTACAAAAACTGGGGGCCAAAATAGATTGCGTAAACAAAGCCCATTGTGCTGCTTCCTGTTTCATACTACCGGGGTATACCCTACCGGGGTATACCCTACCGGCCACTGATCGCAGGCTTAGACTATTACAGGTATATCCTTGGTGAAAAACTAATAGGTCCTCTATCTAAAAGGTATTTTAAATAAACACGGTAGTTAATAAGTGGGCATGAAAAACGGGTTGAGAATGGATTTGTTGGCTGAAAATTACCAGTGGTTATGAAGCCCTTGAGTTTGGAGAATTTGGTCTCAAGTGTAACGAATCGTGTTATTTATCCTAAACTGAATAGTTACATATAATGTAAATGAAAACCGTAATAACTATTACTACCAAATGTCCTAGACCAAGATTACAACCACTTCACCGAGTAAGCAATACATTGGAGAGACAATAGATGTAGTTCTTTGTTGCAGCAGTAATTACACACATTTCAAGACTGCATGTGTAAGGAAGAATGTCACAGCCCACAACCAATATTTGAACATCATTAGATTTGATAGAGGACTAACTGCTGCAGCCCTATCTGTATATTGCTACCTTTTTGTAGTGCCACAGCAGTAGAAATAACTCCAAAAGTCCAGGTAGCCGGCAGGGTCACTTGTTTGATCAATATGGTAGCCTCCAGACATTTTCATAATTGTTATTTAATAACATAAATTTGTTTATTGTAACTTTGTGATGTCAGCCTGTCTACCGAAATGGCACTGTCCTTCCAATTTAAATTCTGTTTGTTCAACACAAGGTGTTTCATGAACAACTTGCATGTTATTCTTAATAGTTTTGTTGTTGCAAATGGTGAGATTTTATTAACTCTTATATGCAAAGGCCAACAAATATTACGTTTGGTTCCCTTTAAATAGAATATCACATCGCAGATATAGAAAGCAATAGTTATGATTGGCTGTCAGAATGAAGCAAAGTAAACTGGTGAAACAGTCACTTTGAACCCTGTGTATGTCTATGTGACTCTGTGAGCACCTTGTCTATGTAGGGACACTGATTTTCCGTTTAAAAAGGCAAATTGTGTTCCAAACGATGTATTTTCCGTTTCAGAAAAAGGCAAATTCCATATCAGATGTATTTTCCATTTCAGTAAAAACCAATTCCGTTTCAGCTGACACATTTTCCATGTCAAATGACACATTATCCGTTTAAAAATGTCATACTGGCAAGTTGCATTTCAAATACATTTTTAAAGAAACCCATTTCTGTTCAGAAAAGAAATATTTTATTTCAAAATTAACTTTGGAAAATAATACATTCTGTGAAATATCTAAAATATCACAATGTTAGGATTACTGCGTCTAAATAATACTGTTTTACTGTGTTGGTTAACTTTTCTAACAACATTTATTTGTGTAATATTTGCAACACAGTACAACAACCATACATAATCAATTTAGATAATAAAATAATTCCTGTTACACAATAACATATAAATGACTGGTTGTTTCTAATGCAGTAGTGCTTAATATATAAGTTGGCAAATATAAATTATAAAAGCGAACATATTAACAATTATGAAAGTTCAAATCACTGATGCTGTTTCACTAATAATTTTGTTCAATCATTTAAGCTAGCACTATATGATATATCTGTGTGTCTATGTCCAGGTTCGACTACCTCCACAAGAAACAGTCTGGTGGACAAGGACAGTTTGGTCGCGTCATTGGCGTCATGGAGGTAAATACATTCTAGTTGTTCTTTTACTTCTTGTATGCAGTGCTAAAACATGACAAATTGTCCAGTGTTGATTCAAAATGCTGGTATTTTTGGGGTCCAATAGCAATACATTTTTCAGTATTTTCCAAGAGTCCTAGTAAATTTGATAATGACAAATATCACGATTGCGCAGTAGTTAGTTCTGTTGTAATGTAACAGTTTGTAAATATGTGTCATCTGGAAGAAAAAGTTAAAAGTGAGAAAACATTTCATGCATTGAAAGCAAATATACTGCCATGGTTCTTTGACGGCAGAACATAGTGTTCTGTGTCATAAAAACAGTTTTGAGCACTACATATGGCGATGGTGTTAAGTCTGCTTGATGTCCCCGAATAATATATATTAATTACAGAGTGTATTGAGAAATACAGTGCCAATATCCTTATTTAACACATATTTGTACACTTTCATTTCATTCATGATCTGGCTTGACTTCATGTTGATGTTGCTTTGTATATGTTTCTAGCCATTGCCTCCAGAGGAATACACAAAGCTGGAATTTGAAGACCGCACAACAGGCACAAATATTCCAAAGCCATACATCCCGGCTATTGAGAAGGTAAAATCTTGTAAACATAGAAAATGTAGAAAATAGTTTTAATGTTAGCTTCAAAACAGAGGATTATTCTTGATCTACACAAAAATGTTGTAAGATCAATATTGATTTTTAGAAACATACTTGAGAACGCTATACTCTGGTATTTATATAGAGTAAAGGTTACATAATCTTTCTATTTATAATCGATGGTTAAAAATGTTATAATGTCTTGCATTTTTTTAATTTCAGGGTTTCAGGATAACTGCCGAGAAGGGAACTTTGACTGGACATAAAGTTTCAGGGGTAAAGTTTATATTGCTTGATGGTAGGTACATGACACCATTCTTGGTGTTGCCTTTGTATTTAATAAGGCAGTCTATATTACCTCAAAATAAGATACTCTCTAAGACACTGGCTGTAATGATAATGCCTGTAGTTAATCACACTAGCAAATACTATACATAATTATATACATGACATTTTGTTCTGATGTACACTGTAGCAGGTTTTTGCAACACAAGTTACACAAAACATCCCCTATTGAACGGCAGTTGGTATACGTAGCTGAGAACAATCACAGAACAATCTATTACCATCTAGTCTAATGTCTCGTACAATTGCTGAAACCAGTAAAACCCATAACCATGGAAGAATTTAAAAAAAATAAAGGTGTTACATTTGGCACCTGAATAAAGGTGTTACGTTCGGCACCTGAATAAAGGTGTTACATTTGGCACCTGAATAAAGGTGTTACATTTGGCACCTGAATAAAGGTGTTACATTTGGCACCTGAATAAAGGTGTTACATTTGGCACCTGAATAAAGGTGTTACATTTGGCACCTGAATAAAGGTGTTACATTTGGCACCTGAATAAAGGTGTTACGTTCGGCACCTGAATAAAGGTGTTACATTTGGCACCTGAATAAAGGTGTTACGTTCGGCACCTGAATAAAGGTGTTACATTTGGCACCTGAATAAAGGTGTTACATTTGGCACCTGAATAAAGGTGTTACATTTGGCACCTGAATAAAGGTGTTACATTTGGCACCTGAATAAAGGTGTTACATTTGGCACCTGAATAAAGGTGTTACGTTCGGCACCTGAATAAAGGTGTTACATTTGGCACCTGAATAAAGGTGTTACATTTGGCACCTGAATAAAGGTGTTATATTTGGCACCTGAATAAAGGTGTTACATTTGGCACCTGAATAAAGGTGTTACATTTGGCACCTGAATAAAGGTGTTACATTTGGCACCTGAATAAAGGTGTTACATTTGGCACCTGAATAAAGGTGTTACATTTGGCACCTGAATAAAGGTGTTACATTTGGCACCTGAATAAAGGTGTTATGTTCGGCACCTGAATAAAGGTGTTACATTTGGCACCTGAATAAAGGTGTTACGTTTGGCACCTGAATAAAGGTGTTACATTTGGCACCTGAATAAAGGTGTTACATTTGGCACCTGAATAAAGGTGTTACATTTGGCACCTGAATAAAGGTGTTACGTTTGGCACCTGAATAAAGGTGTTACATTTGGCACCTGAATAAAGGTGTTACGTTTGGCACCTGAATAAAGGTGTTACGTTCGGCACCTGAGATGCAAATCATCCAGGGGTATACATTAACGCACGTACGCACGCACGCACGCACGCACACACACACACACACATGTTAGCTTGGTTGTAGAAAGTGTCAACAATCGCTTATGATAAATGTTGATTTCTTTACTTTACACATTAACTGATTTAAAGCTATTATTATCATCACAAAGTTGTAAGCAAAATTAAAACAACCAAGTACATGTAGATGTTATCACAGCCCTTAAAGTTTAAATAGTTGATGAAATGTTTATTGAAGAATATCTTTAAAATATCAGTGTTTGATTTTAACCAATGACAAAGCTGCAGAGAGATCACTCCTTGACACTGGGTTTGCTTACATATTACAGTTCTCCTTTTTATACCAAAATGCTGATGTGTGGATGTCGCACATATTTCATTCCATTTGTGATCGATCATGTTTCTTCTTATAAATAATGTAAGAAAAGTTATGATGTAATATCAATAAAATATTATTGTCTCACCTGTGACAGGTACGCATCACGCAGTCGACTCGAGCGAATATTCCTTCCAATTGGCAGCAGAGGGCGCCATGAAACAAGGTCGGTTGTTGTGACGAATAGTAGTAGTGAGAAGCCGTTTGTGTTTAGCTTTACAAGTTAGAATTGTCCGTCTTTGTTAGATGCTAGTACATTTATAGATTAACACACTAACATGGAGGCAGTGTAAGTGTATCTCCTCCCAGTGTAAGTGTATATCCTCCCAGTGTAAGTGTATATCCTCCCAGTGTAAATGTATCTCCTCCCAGTGTAAATGTATCTCCTCCCAGTGTAAGTGTATATCCTCCCAGTGTAAATGTATCTCCTCCCAGTGTAAGAATATCTCCTTCCTGTGTAAGTGTATCTCCTCACAGTGTAAGTGTATCTCCTCACAGTGTAAGTGTATCTCCTCCCAGTGTAAGTGTATCTCCTCCCAGTGTAAGTGTATCTCCTCCCACTGTAAGAATATCTCCTTCCTGTGTAAGTGTATCTCCTCACAGTAAGTGTATCTCCTCCCAGTGTAAGTATATCTCCTCCCAGTGTAAGTGTATCTCCTCCCAGTGTAAGAATATTTCCTTCCAGTGTAAGTGTATCTCCTCACAGTGTAAGTGTATCTCCTCCCAGTGTAAGTGTATCTCCTCTGTCACGGATTAGCGAGGTCTCCGTACACTAGATGGCTCAGGTCTAGTAGGATTCTTATATGTCAAGGTCAACGCATATGAGAAAGTACGGTTATCGTGAACAAGCAACAAACAACGAGGAAAATTTAATAAAATTTATTACAAGATATCTTCCTTTATGTAAGTTTTTTCACTTTTAGCAAAAATGAAAAGAATAAAGAAATCCCGTAACCCAAATCTTAACAGAACATAATAAACAATAACACTGAATCTTTGAATCTATCTAACTAAGAAAGTAAAGTTACAATTAATCTTTCAGTTTTCCAATTCCTCTTCCTTTCTAAGGTGAATTGTTCCACTACACGACCAAACACTAGGCGCCAAGTGTTATCTAAGAATAAATCCCATAAGAAAAATACACAACATATCGCTAGCCCTCACGGACTCATTACAGGAATTGGTTACAATAAATATACAAATGTATACTTCAAGGGTAATAATACCTCACTTTCAAAACCACAGATAACTACCATTCATAAAACAGCAAATAATAGATACGTTCAATTAGAAAGTAGACATTTACACTGGGCTAGTCCCATCTCGAACCTATACGAAGGTTTGTTGAAGTCATCACGAAGAGCTCAGAAAACAATCAGAACGGTGTATCTCGGTCGCACGAGTGATGACGCCGGGCAATCAATGCTTGCAGCCGTACGCCGCAAATTCTGGAGTCGCGTCCGTGCTATGATAAGTATGATCGACTTGTCTCGCACGGTCGCAAACGATTGCGATATCAGTAGAATACGTTCGTGTGAATGATGACGCCGGGTGGTAGACGCTTACCGCCGGCCGCTGCGAATTCTCGAGTCTCTTTCGGTTTTGCTGTCGGATGATGTCGCTGGGAGACCGCTGTTCGAGGACGGCCCTAGCTAGGAAATACTTCGGGGCTGACCGGAAAGTTGCTTCCATAAACCGCTGACGTGGCGGCATGGCTTCTTCGAAGCTTGAACAGTCACTCTGGACGCTGAATATTGCACACACAAAATCTTGGGAACGTAACCCACGTTAACGATTTCCACCACGCTTTACGACTTGACTTGCCATTCTCTTGGCAGCAGGGTAACCGGTGTCGTTCAACCCTGGATCTGTCCCAGTCCTTCGCCAGCGCCTAGATGGCGAAATGTGAATGATTGACGTTTATATAAGCGGACCTATTTATACATCACATGACCGGTTTACATCATTTCTATTGGCTAATACAATATACAATTCAACCTATGCATTGTGGAACACCCTCTAAGATACAGTGAAACCACCTGCTTGCCTAGAAACACACGCCCCACTGAGCGCATCTGCAACCGAGTTGCTGTAATTACGTAACTAATGCGGTTGGTCAACAATCTGCCTATCTACTGGCTTGACCTTCCTCATGTACCAAATTAAACCTAAGGAAAGTAGATTTAAACACCCACAAATAGCAGAAATGCTACATCCTCCCAATGTAAGTGTATTTCCTCCCAGTATAAGTGTATCTCCTCCCAGTGTAAGTGTATATCCTCCCAGTGTAAGTGTATCTCCTCCCAGTATAAGTGTATCTCCTCCCAGTGTAAATGTATCTCCTCCCACTATAAGTATATCTGTTCCCAGTGTAAGTGTATCTCCTCCCAGTGTAAGTGTATCTTCTCCCAGTGAAAGTATATCTCCTCCCAGTATACATGTATCTCCTCCCAGTATAAGTGTATCTGTTCCCAGTGTAAGTATATCTCCTCCCAGTGTAAGTGTATCTCCTCCCAGTGTAAGTGTATCTCCTCCCAGTGTAAGTGTATCTCTTCCCAGTGTAAGTATCTCCTCCCAGTGTAAGTGTATATCCTCCCAGTGTATCTCAGTGTAAGTGTATATCCTCCCAGTGTATCTCAGTGTAAGTGTATATCCTCCCAGTGTATCTCAGTGTAAGTATATCTCCTCCCAGTATAAATGTATCTCCTCCCAGTATAAGTGTATCTGTTCCCAGTGTAAGTGTATCGCCTCCCAGTGTAAGTGTATCTCCTCCTAGTGTAAGTGTATCTCCTCCCAGTGTAAGTGTATCTCCTCCCAGTGTAAGTGTATCTCCTCCCAGTGTAAGTGTATCTCCTCCCAGTGTAAGTATATCTCCTCCCAGTGTAAGTATATATCCTCCCAGTGTATCTCAGTGTAAGTATATCTCCTCCCAGTGTAAGTGTATATCCTCCCAGTGTATCTCAGTGTAAGTGTATCTCCTCCCAGTGATGATATCCTCTCAGCTCTTTCTATGTCATGTCCCTCGTGTTGTATCATTGGCTTCTGAACTGCCAAATGGTGAAGCATTAAAAAACACAAAAGTAGTTGTTTAGAAATTAAAAAAAACTTGAACGATCAGTGATGAATTATGAAATTACAATATGCTGCATGCAGTGCCATTATTGGCGATAGAATAAATTGAATAGTCCTGGGAATGTGTTGAGTTCAAATCACTGTAAAGGTGACAATTGCTGCCTTGTGGTTTTTGGTCCATGGCTGGGTTGTCTAGTGTTGTACCGTAATGAACTAAACTAGATAGGTTGAATCATGGACGGATTCAAGTCGGTTTCTTAAGTGTTTATCTCCTGAACTGTAGAGTACTTCCACCTACTGATATGAGTCTGAATTAGAAGCATGTTGGACATTCCAAAGCAGACAATTAAAAATTCACTAACTTAATGTTGCATTCAGCTATCTCTAGTTCATTGCAAGGTAGCCATTCACTTTAGAAATGTGACAGCAAGTAAGTATTAACTCGTGTCTGTGACAGAATAAAGCAGCGTTGTAATCCATCCAATCTTGATTTACTTTGTTACATCTGCTGCTTGTAACAAACTTGGTACAACAAACTTCTGTTGCTACTTGTGACCTTTGTCATAGTGACACGATATAAAATATTACATTTTCATAGTCCACCCTGTTTTCATATTCGCTGATTACAAAAGAAATGTCTGGTGTAGATATTTGGACATCTGCTATTAAGTGGCCAATATTTGTCAAAATTATTATTTTGCTCGCCGAATTTATATCACTCCTCTATTCCATCTTCATCAAGTTATGAATCTATGTAGGCAGACAAACATGAGCCGAATAGTCAAGTGCTGTTTTCATACTCCTGCAAACGCCGACATTTTTGTGGAATACATATAATATGCGGTCCAGAATGATGGACTAAGATTCCCTAACAGCCCGTGGATCCAAGATACAGCACCTAACGACGTTGTGATCTTTCTGCGGTAGGAAATCATTAATTTTAACCAGATGTAAGGATTGGTCAGCCGACCGTGACCACCGGCAGTTGTATGGGCATGGTAGACGACAATGATTGGAGTCCAGCTTTGAACATTCTGATGTTACTGACCTGTAGTTACGCAACACTTTGACCAATGCAACACAGTGACCAGCTGGACAACATCAATAATTGTGTAATAACCATGCATCGGTCGAAGGAGTCGACATCGAAAGAGGTTCACTTTACTTCCGGCCTGTTTGAGTTGCTATGTGAACCTAAGGTTGCAAACAAACTGAAAGAGCTTCTTGTTGCCGAGCTGCGAAGAATTGTACAGTCAAAAGACAAATAAATCACCGATTTACGAGAGTGTGTTGTGAGGTTCGAACAGAAGGCGGATGCTCTTGAACAGTACTCGAGGACGAACTCTCTGCGCAATTTCGGGAACCCTAAATGAGATGGAGAGGATGTGCTCGCAGTCACTTAATAACTCCACATATTGTTAAATTAACGTATCATACTTTCTCATGTCCCTTAAGGCATGTTGTTAACTTATCGCTAGCTAAAAGTATTTTTCCAGACGACATGAAAATGACTGTCCAATATCGATTTACCAGTCTTCTCAAACATTCTAGAAAGATTAATGTACAACAGATTAATGAATTTTATAAACAAACAACATTTAATATGATTATCAATTTGGATTGAGGAAGAAGCATTCTGCAAACATGGCTCTTACGCAACTAGTAGATAAATAGCTACAGCTATGAACAATGGTGATTGTGTACTGGGACTCTTTCGTGACTTCAGTAAAGCTTTTGACACAGTTCATCATACAGTATTACTTAATAAACTAGAACATTGTGGTATTAGATGAAAAGCACTTGCCTGGCTTGAAAGTTATTTGTCCAATAGAAGGTTGTATGTTTGATTTGACAGAGTAAAATAGAACTTCCCGCCTATATGCTGTGGTACTGCACGAGGTCAATAATAGGGCCATTGTTATTCTAAATTTATATTAATGACATTGGTAATATATCATATATCCTTTCCCCTATCATATTTGCAGATGATACAACAGTTTTTGTCAATGGTAACAACCTTACTGAGCTGGAGACTGTTATGAATCAGGAACTGCAACAATTTGTTATTTGGTTAACCAGTAATAAACTATCTTTAAATATAACTAAAACCCATTTTATTGTTTTCAAGTCAATAAATAAAAAGGTGTCTAATCCAATCAGTATCTTTACTGATGTACTGCAAATTACTCAAGTTGAAAACACAAAGTTCTTAGGAATTATAATATATTCTAATTTGGTCTTTTCATATACAGTACATAAAATGTAAAATAGCAAAAGCTGTTGGAATTATAAATAAAGCAAGAAAGACGTTGAGTAGATCATCCCTTGTGACTTTATACTATTTGTGTCTGTATCTAACTTATTGCATCGAAGTGTGGGAAAATTATGTCAGCTCCGTACAGAGCACACACAGATCAGCTCCGTACAGAGCACACACAGATCAGCTCCGTACAGAGCACACACAGATCAGCTCCGTACAGAGCACACACAGATCAGCTCCGTACAGAGCACACACAGATCAGCTCCGTACAGAGCACACACAGATCAGCTCCGTACAGAGCACACACAGACCAGCTCCGTACAGAGCACACACAGACCAGCTCCGTACAGAGCACACACAGACCAGCTCCGTACAGAGCACACACAGACCAGCTCCGTACAGAGCACACACAGACCAGCTCCGTACAGAGCACACACAGACCAGCTCCGTACAGAGCACACACAGATCAGCTCCGTACAGAGCACACACAGATCAGCTCCGTACAGAGCACACACAGATCAGCTCCGTACAGAGCACACACAGACCAGCTCCGTACAGAGCACACACAGACCAGCTCCGTACAGAGCACACACAGACCAGCTCCGTACAGAGCACACACAGATCAGCTCCGTACAGAGCACACACAGACCAGCTCCGTACAGAGCACACACAGACCAGCTCCGTACAGAGCACACACAGACCAGCTCCGTACAGAGCACACACAGACCAGCTCCGTACAGAGCACACACAGACCAGCTCCGTACAGAGCACACACAGACCAGCTCCGTACAGAGCACACACAGACCAGCTCCGTACAGAGCACACACAGACCAGCTCCGTACAGAGCACACACAGACCAGCTCCGTACAGAGCACACACAGATCAGCTCCGTACAGAGCACACACAGATCAGCTCCGTACAGAGCACACACAGACCAGCTCCGTACAGAGCACACACAGATCAGCTCCGTACAGAGCACACACAGACCAGCTCCGTACAGAGCACACACAGACCAGCTCCGTACAGAGCACACACAGATCAGCTCCGTACAGAGCACACACAGACCAGCTCCGTACAGAGCACACACAGACCAGCTCCGTACAGAGCACACACAGACCAGCTCCGTACAGAGCACACACAGATCAGCTCTTCACGAAGCTGTTGATTTTACCAACAAGAAAAATCTACGACTACTCAGTTATCCTGTGCATGTATAAAATTTTCAATAATATGTTTCCATCGGTTATGACAAAGACGTACATTAGAAATAACGAACTCCACAATTATAGGACACGCCATGCGGAGCTACTGCATGTACAGATTTCTAAAACCAACGTACTATATAAAACCGTTAGACATCGAGGTGTTAAGCTACGGAACTATATAACAACAACAGTGGATTGTACCTAAGCACTTGCTTGTCAACTCGAGGTTTTTGTCAGTAAATAATATTAGTGACTTATATAACTAACATTCATTGTTGCATTCTAATGCGTGTATTCATGACAATAGTATTGCTGTGATTTGTCTTGCCGATTTCTTTTCTTCAACTTCAAAATCTTTTTTCTTTTTGTTAAATTATTCCACGTGCACCGTGAAATTACATGTACTGAGAGGGAGCATCAGCCACTCGCGGCTTTACACCCTCATTGCAGAAACTATAACAATGTATGTATTACATGTATTGAGAGGGAACAACAGAAACCATCATCATCATTATGTTGAAGGTATACTGTCCACCAAAGTGTGTTTAGTAAGCCTGTAGCAACAGTCACAATTTGGAAGATATACCCGGAGCATGTTCAAATGGTAAACAAAAACATCCGGTTTCAAAACAAACTTTATGGGCAATACGGCCGAGCTAGGTTGAGTTAACTGCAACACCCTCTGATGTTCAACAATTGGCCCACGTTCAACATGGCAGACTTCCTGTTACCAGTTGCTGCGCTGGCTAATTCTGGGTAGAGGAACATGTCTCCCTTTAAGGGTAGCCGCTGGTCCTACGGGCCATATCTTGGTTAAATAATTCACCAGATCAGCATAAACATTGAGGATTACGTTAGTTGGTTGAAGGTTGTTAAACGTGTGAAAAATCGGCTAATTTGCATAATTGTTGCCATGGCAACAACGATTTATGTGCCTATGGATGTATGCCCACACAGGAAAAATTATTCAGAGTAAGTGATAGAAAATACCATCATACTGTTGCAATGAGTTGCTTGTTGGAATGTTACTTTGCACAATAAGGTGGTTTTGGGCTCTGACTTCAAGTGTTTTATGACCACAGTGAATTGTGCCATTCAGGTGAAGATTAACAAAAATTCACTAATTGGTTGACTCCTGTTTACAAACCCTTAAAATAAAGCTGACAAAATGGCCCATTGCACCTGGAACATTCCACAGAATAACTGGTGAACATTTCAATTCTCTATCTTGTATAGTTTCCAAAATAATTTGTGCCTGTGTCAAAAATAGTCAAAAATATCATTTTGAGAAAACGGCCAAAACAAAATAAGAATATCATACTTTAAACAGTACGGGCAGATTGTCCCTATACATCATATGATTATAGGTATTTATAATCAAAATCTTGAAAAATGTAACTTATTGAGAATGCATAACATGTTAATCTATTGGGAAATGATGAAATCCCCAAATGGCAACAATCAAATTTAGGACCAGTGGCTACCCTTAACTTGGTGAAAGGTGATAATCAGTGAAACAACCAGTGGATGTTGAGTGCTCTGTTACAGTGTTTGAGGAGCGTCTGCAGTGGCTGATCATTGAGCCTGTGATGAATGTCGAGGTGACAGCGCCGCTTGAGTTCCAGGGTGCAGTCCTTGCGGGCATCAACAAGCGTCACGCCATCATCACGGGGCAAGACGCCACTGAGGGGTATTTCTCCATATTTGCCGAGGTAAATTACGTAAGAGCACAGGAATCAGGGAGAGTAGTCAGTCACAGATACGCTATATCGACAATATGACGAAATTGAATGGGTAACGCCATCTGTTGCACCGAGGTAGTATTATTATGCTGAGGTTTGGAGGAGATTCCCGTTGTGTGGGCAGCAATGATTGCTCCAAAACACCGTGAAGCATGTTTTACTATAGGAATGAATCAACAAGGTGAAGTGATGTGACATTATAGCGCGTGTGAATAGTAACGATGGTCAATGTCACAATGAAATTCTCAAAAACGTGTAATAATACTGCCTCAATCCAACAGAGGGCGATACTCATTCAATATCGCCGAGTGACTGTGCTTCCTGTGTTTGGCCAAATTATCATTTACTGACGCAAGTCCTATAAGTAATTTCAAACCAATGGGGTCGAAATTAATGTTATAGTTTGTTAATTTCACTAATACAAAATAAAAATATGCACAAACAAACTAGCATATCATACCCCTGGTAGTCAGTACTTGGTAGGTTTGCTTTTTGTGAAATTAATGTGAATTTTTAACGTGAGCGAACTGAGGGAGTAGTTTTAATTATAATGTAACGTCAACCACAGCCATTATTGGCCGGGTTTTTTTTTAAATGAAAAACCCGTGTCATTTTAGCCATTTATTTAATTAATACTGTAATCTATTCAGTTGGTTTCACTACCAGTTGTGCCAATGATACTCATTAATATAGGCCCCTAGACTTGGAACTATTAGCTAATCAAGTCACCAGCTGCCCCCTCTAAATTCTGCCAATCTTGTTGAAGACGAACAGACGGGTATCTGGCTAAGCCGAGTGAAACTTAACAACACTCTGGTGTCTTGTACAGATCCCTCTCAACGAGATGTTTGGCTACTCGACGGAGCTGCGCTCGAGTACCCAGGGCAAGGGTGAGTTCACGATGGAGTACTGCAAGTACTGCCCTGCCCTCCCCGAGACACAGCACACCCTGATGAGGCAGTGGGACGAGGAACTTAACAGTCTCATGCAGGACAGGAAGCGCAAGAAGAACTGATCCAACATAGACACTCTAGGCTAATTGACAACAACGGGACCTTTCTGTTGGTTTTATTCTAAGACTAAAATCATGTTGTACAGTGTAAGCGATATCTGTTATAACATGCTGTTTTAATGACGCAGAAACAGGTTTTGAATTCACCAGGTCAATGCTTAAAATCGGCAAGCTGTCACCGAAACTCCCGAATAGCGAGCGACGGTCGCGATCCGACGTGGCAGAGATTCTACAGTCATAACGCTGTCGTCATGGCTTTGGATCTGAGGACACGTCTTTGAAAGTGGTGGGCTGTCACGTAGACAAGCTGCTTCTTCCCGAAACACATTTCAACAACACAAAATAGTTCATTGAAACACAACAGGGTGGTCAGTTTGTTGTAATGGATATGGTTTATGGTGTTAAGATTATTTAAAATGGCGGCTGTTTATTACTGGGTGCTGGTGGTAATCTGTTTACTGTGGCATCTGGCAATTGGAAAAAATGAAATGACGTCACATTTTGTTACTATTTATGAGATTGCAGAAGTCTATCTCTTCCTCGAGATCTACAGTAGTACAGTAGTACCAGGAATAAGCGATCACGACGGCATCCCAATAATCATAAACAGCTGTAAGCCTAGGGTCATCAAGCAAAAACCACGCAAAATATACATGTACCACAAAGCTAACATACAAGCTCTGAAAGAAGACCTGCTCAAATGGAGCAATGAGTTTGTATCAAGGGATACATCCAAGAACACAGTTGATGAAATGTATACAGAGTTCCAAACTGTACTTGTCTCAAAAATGAACATTCACATACCAACAAAAATAATATCAAAGCGTAACCAAACACCCAGGATAAATAAACGAATCAAGCGACTACACAAACGTAAACAAAGGGCTTTCAACACTCACAAACTACTTGGAAATCAAGCCAGCTATGAAAATTTTTGTAAGGCACGTAAAACCACACAGAGAGACAATAAATGCTCACAGAAGATATATATCATCCATTTGTTCCGATTCACCAAAACGATTCTGGTCATACATAAAAAGCCTTAAAGTTGATACAGTCGGAATACCAACCTTAACGAAAGACAACAGGGTAGAATCAGATAACAGACTTAAAGCCGAAATCCTCAATAACCAATTTAAGTCGGTCTTTACAAATGAAAACACCAACCTACCACAAGAACCATATTCAAACATACCAGCTATGACTGACATCACCATCACAACAAAAGGGGTCACCAAATTACTTAATGACTTAAAAACAAACAAATCAACAGGACCTGATGAAGTGCCAGCCAGAATCTTACAACTTGCCGCAAATGAATTAGCTCCAGCTCTCAGAGTAATCTTCCAAAAATCAATTATCACAGGAGAACTTCCGCACTCATGGTTACGTGCCAACATCACTCCAATTTTCAAGAAGGGAGACCGGTCCCTTCCGTCAAATTACCGTCCCATCTCCCTAACTTCAATATGTTGCAAACTCCTCGAACACATTATTTACTCTAACATAATGGACCATTTTGATCAATACACAGTCTTATCCGACAGACAACATGGCTTCCGCAGTAAACACTCCACAGAAACCCAATTAATACTCACCACACACGACCTAGCGAAATCCCTAAATAATAAATCCCAAGTGGACATGATAATAATGGACTTCTCAAAAGCATTCGACACCGTTCCCCACAACCGGCTCCTAAATAAATTAAAGAGATATGGCATCCATAACAAAACACACGCCTGGATCTCTAACTTTCTCAAGTGCCGTGAACAGAGAGTGGTGGTCGGTGGAGAACATTCCACCTGGACAAATGTTACATCAGGTGTACCGCAAGGCACGGTATTGGGACCGCTTCTCTTCCTGATATACATCAATGATTTACCTGACAAGATCCGCTCCACAGTCCGTCTTTTTGCAGATGACTGTGTCCTCTATAGAGAAATCAATAATCAGTCCGACTCACAAGAACTACAGAAAGACCTAAATGAGTTAGCAAAATGGGAACACGACTGGCAGATGCACTTTAACCCCAAAAAATACTTTGTGATGAGACTAACCCATGCAAGAAACGTAAAACATTTTAATTATACTCTAGGAAACGCAACACTACAGGAAACCGACAGTCATCCCTATCTAGGAGTATGTATCACCAAAGATCTCACCTGGAACAAACACATCCATCAGATGACAGCCTCAGCAAACCGTACCCTAGCATTTATTAGACGCAACCTCTACTCGTGCCCCCAAAACATTAAAACAAGTGCCTACACAACCCTTGTCCGACCACTCCTAGAATATTCAGCATCTAAATACCAAAGCATTAAACACTATCCACACCAGCAAGAACTGTTATAAATTTTCCTATTTCCCCCGAACAATAAAAGATTGGAATTCCCTACCAGATGCAATAGTCAACATTACAGAGCCACAGAAATTCAGACAAGCATTAATACACGACTAATAACCTAGCATGCGCACCCAACCCTGACCGTATGACTCCTAAGGAGTGTTGGCCAGTACTCAACCAAGAAGAAGAAGAAGAAGATGAAACACTGGAAGGTCAGATGTTTTTTGTTAAGTGACTGAAACTGTTGCCATGAAAATAGCGATCTAGAGAGACCGTCTTTCAGCTTTCCTTTGCAGAAAGAAGAGAACATGCCTATATTCAGAGAATCTCGCACTGTGATGCTTCTAAGAATTCATCCAATTCACAACTTAATATGTACTTCCGGTGTTTTTATAGTTGCAGTGTTTGTTCTGGTCGTATTTTAATATGTATTTCTAGACCAGTAAAACACACAGGTTACTTCTTCTGCCGTCAGGCAACAATCTGTTTCTGTTACCTCAAATATAAACAAGTCATGTACAGAAGTGATTTGGTAGTGTCTTTGTAATTAATGTGGTTTCCTGTGAAGATTGTGCTGATGCCGCTGGCGCCCCGACATCCTGACACTAAACGACATCACGTACCCTCACACTAAACGACACATCACGCGCAGGCCTCTGCCAAGAGTCCATCATCAACGCCCTGCGGCGATGGACGAGTGGCAACGGGGACAGGATATACACGCAGGCGGCAGGTTTGTGTGATGGTCGTCTGGCACTTGGGTTGGGACACGAGTGCTATTCGGCAGCTACATCCGCGACAGAGCTGACCTATTCAGGATCCCCTCTGCTCTCCTCATGTGAGGAAAGGGTGGCCCTTTAAAATGAGCCCACTGGCCTTGGCCAATCGTAAATGGTCACTGATCTAGCTTTTTGGACTACACTGATTATAACAAACAATGGCCACTGAAGATGGAACATTGAAGAGTTACATTGTTTCTTTGAAGCGTGGAAACGTCTTATGGGCAGTATATATAGTGCAGAGTAATAGAGCTGATACCCCATGGAAATCACTGGGTGCACAAACACGTGTAGACACACAACCTAAGTACGTAGGTGGCATAGCTTTGACAATGTGGTCATCTTGGATATTTCAAATTCATCAATGGCCCCATGGTTGCATCATGTCAATTCTGAATCAGCAGACCTCTGCCTTGCATAGCCGATTGTATTATACGAGTTTCAGATAACTTGTAATTCACGGAAATAGTACTGATTTTGCAATCCTCGGAGTCGTACACCACTACCAACTATCACATTGGAATCGTCGAGTGCAAAAACGTGTTTAAACACACAAACTAAGTATCTAGGTGGTGTATGGAAATTGTGGTAATTTCTATAGGTAGTCCTAGTCACCTACTGGCAGCCATATTGGATATGTCAAATTATTTAATGATGCCAGGGGTTAGTAGTGTTAAGTTTGACTGCTGGTTCGGCGAGTGTTTGACTTTTTATACGTTTTGACTACATTTCCTGTGATACTGCCATACTGATTCGGTCAGCCGTGACCGCTGCAGCCAGAACATGACCACATGAAACTACAGCAGCAGCAGAACACAGTATGATCATGTACACTGCCAGTCAATTGCTTCGCCATGTCTGTGCTTCACGCGTGAACGCCAATACTTGGAGGACACTAGTCAATCACGGCATTGCGGCCCGGTTGCCTACGAGACGCGGCTGCCGAGGCGGCGCTTGGAAACAACGAGCGATTGAACTTGTGGTTGGACATCGACTATACCACGGCCGGCCATGCACACGCCATTGTGACAACAATTTAAGACACGTACTGTAACAATATCCTTGTCGCGGCAGCCACGTTTAATAAAGTTTGGTGTAGCAGAACTATCGTCTCTATTCTGCCTGTATATTCTAAAATCCATACGCCCGAGTAAATATCGTAACTTGGTGTTGTCGGTGAGATATCGGACGTAACTGGCAAGGCAGTCCTGTCAAAAGTGACATTTGTGTTAAAGAGTGAACTGTGGCTGACGATAATTCAGTTGTAACGGCCGGCGTGGCCGCTGTCGGGGTACCTGCTGTGGCTGCTCCAAATGCCGATGAATCAGGAAAAAGAGTCGTTTGAACAATACTACCCAATGTTGAAAAAATCTAGCAAAACCCTTTAGCAACATTCTGAATAAAACAGAAGCAGTGAACCGAGTCGACACCAGATACAGACCCTACATTACCAAGTCGACATTCTGTGGAAGAAAATCTGTTAGTCAGCAAAAATGTAAATTCTGCTGTAAAACGCATTTCATGAAGAAAGAACACTGCCCTGCATGGGGCAAGACGTGTGATGTGCGTAGGGGCCGAAACCATTTCAGAGGCTCCGCACAATGCCCAAAGACTTCACAGTGTACAAGATGATTCAGACTCAGATAGCTCCGGTGCTAGCTTTGATATCAGCTGCGTCACTGCCGATGTGCACGCACTCTGCTCACAAGATGGTCCCATTTTGTGCAACATGCTGGTCGAAAAGCAGTCAGTGAAGATGCAGGTTGACTGTTGTTCAACTGTTAGCATACTGCCCAAGAAGTATGTGAAGGAGAAAGATATCCGTCCAGAACCAATCACTCTGAAGATGTGGAACAATGTGAAGACTGAAGCTCTCGGCAAGTGCCGAGCTAAAACCGTAAATCCTACAAAAGATAAGTTCGAAGTGGATTATGTCATAGTAGATCATGACGAACTGACACCACTACTCAGCCGTAAAGCTGCTGAATGCATGAAGCTCATCACTGTGAACTACGAGAACTTTGAAACTGTATCTTTAGTCTATGGCTGTAGAGTTGCTCAAACCCCATGCACTGAAGATTATCCTGAAGTGTTCGACAGTAAACTTGGCTCGCTTCCTGGTGGGATAATTCGTTTCACTCTGGAAAAAAATGCTGAACCGACTGTGACTCCACCTCGTACCATACCAGAATCACTGAACAGGTCCTTGAAAGATGAGCTAGACCGACTAGAGCACACTGGTGCCATAGTCCAAATGGACCAACCGACTGATTGGGTGAACCAAATGTCGATGGCCAAGAAACGTTCTGGGGCTGTCAGGATCTGCATTGATCCTAGACCTCTCTTCCTAGCCATGAAGCGTGAACACTACAAGCTTCCTGGACGACATTCTGCCAAAGCTTGTGAACTCCAAGACAGTTGCTGTGTGACTTGCAACAAGGATATCTACAAACTGGGTGAATTTTTCCAAAAGCGTCTGCAACAGGCACTGGAAGGGCTGGAGAATGTTCACTGTGTTGCTGATGATATTATCATCCATGGATCTGATGACTCTGATCTATGTGTCAAGATCCAGAAGCTGTTTCAAAGATGCAAGGAACATGGGATCGAACTGAACCGTGAGAAATGTCGCTTCAATGAGAATAAAATTCAGTTCTTAGGCCATGTTGTCACACCTGAAGGTCTGAAACCTGACCCATCCAAGGTCGAAGCTGTTCTGAAGATGAAGCGTCCGTGTGACAGGGAAGCTGTGAAGAGGCTAAGAGGTAGAGTAACTTACCTGGCGAGATACTTACCAAAGGTGACTGATATATTCCGTCCCATTGTTGCTCTTGTACAAAAAAACCTATCACTGAGTTCGAAGCTATCCACACTGTGAACTATCTACCCATGAGAGAAGATGTTGTTCAGGACATTCGTAATGCCACCGAGCAAGAGGCCAATCTACAAGTGCTGACAGTTGTCCTACAACATGGCTGGCCCGAGAAACCAGATGTGCCGCCAGCTGCTGTGCCTTATTACCACTTCAGAGATGAGTTGGCCGTCGCTGATGGGTTGGTGTTCCGCGGCGAAAGACTTGTGATTCCACAATGCAAGAGATCACAAATTAAGAAGGATGTTCACCTAGGCCACGTTGGCATTGACGGGTACCTAAGAAGAGCAAGGGAGTTTGTGTACTGGCCTGGCATGAATGCAGAAATCAAAGAGTACACCCAAACGTGTGAAGCCTCTCGTGAGTTCGAACGTTCTCAGGCGAAGGAAACTCTGATGAGCCATGATGTGCCGGACCGTCCATGGCAGAAGGTCGGTGTTCTCTTACCAAGGAAAGGACTACTTAGTCACCACTGTCTACAGATCGAACTTCTGGGAAATAGATTACCTACCAAAGCAGTAATCACAAAGCATACATCTGGTATCAGACAAGGTCGCTCATTTTATTAATAAACCGGGATTCGAACATGTGACGACATCTCCACACCACTGTCCACAGTCGCCCAAACGGCAAGGTGGAATCATCAGCGAAAGCTGCAAAGAAGATGATCAAGAAAGCACAATGCGCTGATGATGACCAATATTTAGCACTGCTGAATATCCGCAACACCCCAACTCAACGAATGGATAGTAGTCCTGCACAGAGGCTACCAGGTAGGCGGACGAAAACAATCCTTCCAACAGTTCAAAGTCTTCTGGAGTCGCGGCCGTCTGTACAGCAGCATGTAACATGTGTGCTGAAAAGGACACAACGCCGTCAAGTACTATCACAAATCTGCTACAGATCTCCCACATCTGCATCAAGGCGATACCGTCCGAATGAAGCCGTTCAAGCTTGGAGTCAAGTCGCGGAAGAAAGCGAATGAGGTGAGACGACTGGGTGAATGGTCCTATGATGTTGAAGATAGTGAGGGAACAGTGTACAGGCGCAACCGTTTACAACTAAGAAGAACACACGAAACACCACCTCATGTGTTGGTTGAGTAATCCATGGATATCCCATCCCAAGATGATCCTCTAATCACTCCAGTTAAAGGGAATAAAAACATCTATTGCTCGAATTCATGTTATATTACATCCTGCTATCTATTTCCACGTCCACCAAGCCAAAAAAATCAAAAAAATTCAATGAATTAGAAATTCCACATTTTATAGTGTGCATCCGGACATTTTCGAATATGCATATTTTTAGCGCGCTTTTCGGGATGCCGAGATGTGACGTCACTTATGACTCAAACTCGCATCAGGCCGACTCTTTCCATGCATTCAGAGCATGTTTACAAGTATAACTTTTGGGTCGAAACGAGCGTCAGAACGAGTTATTGTGCAATATTCCGACGTAATACAAACACTAGTCATCATAGAGGAACAAGCAGTTATCTTACGGTTCCACATGAATCGAATTTTATTCAAAACAACGAATGCGAATGGGCCTACAAGTCGACTAGGTTTCGCCGAGCTTGGGCTCGTTTTCAGAATAATTATATCGAATGCAACCAACGGGAGATAATGTACACCAATAAACATAGATAGCAAACATATATTGTATCCAGCTACATAAAGTAACGTGTATAATCTAATAATAGCACTAGAATATCGATATATGAAGGAGTTGTACAATTTATCATAACAACTTAAATCAGTCAGAGAGTTTCCGTTGGTCCTGCTAGCTCAGTGGGTAGGCGCGTTGGTTACTTGTCATTTATTTTACAATCGGGCGACGCCGGTTCAATCCTGACAGCATGCAAACCTTTGATTTTCTATACAGTTTTTTTTTAAATGTTTTCACGAAGTAATATAATCGTCGCTTCTCTGTGATATTGTTTTAATCGAATGCGTTATCGACATCTTAAAGCCAAGTGTCCCTAGGAAACGAATAACGTATTGGAAATACACGAGCGTCAACAAGACGGCATTTCCCGACGACATTGCTGCGTCGACATTGGTCGCAATGCCCACTGCCAGCGATGCGGATGAACTTATCAGTGTATACAACACCGTGGTGTCCGACCTCGTCCAGAAACACGCACCCTTGCTGTCACGTTGTGTAGCTGTCCGCTCACTGGTGCCTTGGTACAACAAGAAGCTGGCGACGCCAAGAGAACACGACGACAACTCGAACGATCATCGAAAATGGCGACGCACATGCCATCGCGAGATATACAAGGCACAATGCACGTACGTCAAGAAACTAATCAACCCTGCAAAGTAGGACTACTTTGCATTCGAACTTGATCAATGCGGTGGCAATTCAAGACGACTGTACCGTTTGATGAACGAGCTCCTGCAGTGACGGAAATCCGCTCACTTACCATAAAACGACAACACGCAAGAACTCGCAACACGTTTCGCCACTTTCTTCTCGGCAAAGGTCGAGACGATTCGTGGGACGCTAGGTGACTACACCACCGCCACACTTAGCCTAGATGTCGAGAAGTAGCAGACCTCCAGTGTACCACGATTACACACGTTCGCGACAGCGTCGACATCTGATATTCGCAGCCTTATCACCAAGTCGCCAACGACATCTTGCGCGCTCGACCCACTGCCAACATGGATACTTAAAGACGTTTCGGACCGATTAGTGCCAATTCTGATACAACAGATTAAGGCATACATCATACACGGTGTCGTCCCATTTGCCTAACACATGCTGACGTCACCCCGTTAATAAACAAGCCTAATCTAGGTGTTGACAACGTGACACATTACAGACCCGTCTCGAATCTCCCTTTTGCTTCCAAGTTGCTTGAAAGACAGGTCGCACGGTGCCTACTCGATCACGCAACTGCGAACGACCTACTCGACCGGAACCAGTCGGTCTATCGACCGTACCACTCAACTGAAATTGCTCTAGTGCTTGTACAGAATGAAATTCTTCAGGCATTAGACCGGCGGTTTGGGTGATACTTGGGTGACATTCTGATCTCGTGTCTAGAAAAACGCATCGGTGTGACTGGCTCCGCGCTTGAATGGGTCCGGTCATACTTGATCGATGGAACACAATCCGAGATAATGCCAGGCGGTGCTTCCGACCATTCATATTTCGCTTTCGGTGTCTCCCAAGGCTAAGCATTGTGGCCATTGCTTTTCACCATCTACACGTCCCCAATCGGCGATATCATCAAACAACACAACTTGAACTATCACATGTACGCAGACGACACGCAGCTGTACATCAAATTTGACATCACTGATGAAAACGACAGACTGTCATCGTTGCTTACAATCGAACACTGCGTCAACGACGTCCGTACGTGGATGAACACCAATCTACTGAAAGTCAACGAGGACAAAACAGTCGCGCTTGTCTTGGCATCACGCACCAACCAGAAGAAACACAACATCACCATGATCAAGATCGGCGACTGTGACATCACTCCTAGTCCGAGTGCCTACAACATCGGCATTTTTTCGACGTTGAAATGCCGATGGTACGTCACGTGCATCGCGTATGTCGTACCGCATACTATCACCTGCGTAACATTGCTTCGATACGATCGTGTCTATCGGAGAAAGCAGCGGCTCGAATAATACATTCACTGGTGATTTCGAGACTCGACTATGGGAATGCTTTACTGTTCGGCATCCCAGACGTTCTTATCTCTAAACTGCAGAGAGTGCAGTACTCAGCAGCTCGATTGGTAGTCCGCTACAGCAGGCGAGAGCACGTACATCACCCTGGTGCTAAAGAAGCTCCATTGGCTTCCGGTGAAGCAGCGAATCGTGTACAAAATACTGCTGCTTTCATTCCAACACCCAACATGGCATCGCACCGTCGTACATCACCGATTTGCTCGACGCGCACCGACCAGCGCGTGCGCTACGTTCTGCCAACAACAACGACCTGCGTGTGCCGCCATCCAACAGCAGATACGGCGATCGCTCCTTCTCAGTTTCGGCCCCACGGATGTGGAACACTCTTCCGTTAGAATTAAAGACAATCACGGCGCTAGCCACATTCGAGCGACTTTTAAAAACCCACCTGTTCCGTGTAGCATTCCATGTTTAATTTAGTCTGTGATCTCGTACATGACAGTGTTTTTAAGTAATTTATTATTATTATTAACTAACTTATTTATGTCTTGTGGTGCACATATTATGTCACGTTTTAATTAATGTTATATGCTTTTACCACACAATCTTATTGCCTATGCATTATGCACCACGGCTTTAGCAATTTATTTATTTATATTATCATTTATTTAACTAGCTAGTTTTAACATTCATGTATTAATGTATTTTAGCGCCTCTGAATGCACTTTTGTCTAGATTTTTGGCGCTCTACAAGTTGACTCATTATTATTATTATATTCTGAATCAGTAGACCTCCGTCATATATGTAGACAGTATATATATATATATATATATATATATATATAAACTGTCTACATATATAATTAAGTCTGCTGAGTTTGTTTGGCGTCTGTGCTCATTTCTGTAAAATCTGGCAGCACAGTGTTGTACTCTTTCAAGGTGTTTAATTTGGGTGGCAGTGTGTGGGTTCCATATGGGAGAGGCATACTCGAGTTTTGGGCGGATTAGCATGTTATAGGCTGTTTCTTTTACCTCGGGTTTGCATGGTCCGAGGGTTCGTTTGATCGTGTGGTACACCAGATGTAACATCTGTTCTGTCCGACAGGGCTCCATTGACTGAGACTCTCTGTTTGCGATTGAATAGAAACGATTTTATCCAGTTTTGTGTGTTTCCAGTTATTCCATAGAAAGCTAATTTGGATAGGAGGCGTTTATGGGGGACTTTGTCGAAGGCTTTGGCGAAATCGAGTAGGATGGCATCTATTTGTGTCTTATTGTCCATAGCAGTCATCCAGTCGTGGACTGTCTCGATGAGCTGGGATTCACAAGACAGACCTGGCTGGAATCCATGTTGGAAGTGGAGGATGATGTTGTGTTTGTGTAAGTGTTTCCACATGTTGCTTAGAATTATGTGCTCCATAACTCTGCAGAGGATGCATGTTAGCGAAATTGGTCTATAATTAGCAGGGTCTGATTTGTGACTTTTTTGTGTATTGGTGTTACTAGTGCTTGGAGCCAGTCATCTGGGAGTTTGCAAGTGTTGTGTGACTGCTGGGAAATGTGTGTGATCATGGGGGCAATTTTCCCCTGCAGTCTCTTTAAGGACTCTGGCTGGGAGTTCGTCGGGGCCTGTAGCTTTATTTTGGTTTAGGTTTTTCAGTTGCTTAATTACTCCGTCTATCCCGATTTCGAGGGAGGGCATATCGGGATAGATGGATGGAGCTAGTTGGGGGATGGGGTAGATTTCTTGAGTAAACACGGAACTGAATTGGTTATTAAGTGTATTTGCTTTGTCGTGATCGTTTATGGTTGGTTGGTCGTTTGCTTGCAGTGTAGGGATGCCAATGTATTCTAGTTTGTTTGCTTTAATGAATGACCAGCATTGTTTTGGGTTTGTTTTAGGCTGTCTCCAATGTGATTGTTTAGATAGTCTGAGTAGGATTTGGTTGCAGCTTTAGTGGCTTGTTTTCGGAGTTGCCTAAACCTTTCCCAGTCGCTATTACGTCCAGTTTGCTTCGCTTTTTGTGGCTTTTGTTACGTTTTCTTTGCATTCTTATTATTTCACGTGTAAGTAAGATTATTCCGGAAAAAGTTCCAATTTGTGTTGATATATCTTGAGTTTGGGTTCGTGTCAAAGTATGTTGTTGTTAGTTGTTTTATGTCGTCTTTAAGCTTATCCCAGTTTGCAGATTTATATTGGAACACTTTGTGTGGTGGTTTACTGTTACGGACTGGATTTAGGTTTACGTTAAATGTCACAGCTTCATGTTCACTCATGCCGGGAGTGGTGTGAGTGTTAGCAATTATCGATGGATTAGAAATGAGTATGAGGTCAAGGATATTGCTGGAATCAACTCGTGTGGGATCGTTGACCATGTTTTGTAATCCAAATTCTCTCATTATTTCTAGTAGTTTGTTATGCTTGCTGGCAGTTCTGTTGTCAGTGGTTTGCTGCTTGCCCCAGTTAATACCAGGAAGGTTGAATTCACCTGTTATAACTACATTAGGGGAAGTTTTTTGTGACCTGTACAGTTTTTGTCCATTCGTGGAGAGCTTCAAGGGATTGTAGGTGGTCATTGGGGGGTCCGCAGTAGGATGCAAGGTATATGGATTTGCTTCGTGTGAAATGGATTTTTGTCTGTACTATTTCACAGCTCGAGTTTAGATTTGCAAGTGGTTCTGCTACAATGTCATCGCGGAAGGCTATGAGAACACCACCACCATGGGCGTTTCTGCCCCTTCTGGTGGCGTTATAGTTAGGTGGTAGGAACGAATAGGTAGGGTAGTTTTCGTCTATTTTGGTTTCGACTAGGAATATGATGTCAGGATTATTTGACTGAATAGTTGTTTTAATTGGGTTGTCTTTGCAATGCTTTTGACACTGTTGGTGTTGACCAGAATTCTGCTAAGTGTGTTACGTTTGGTTTTCTTAGGACGTTCAGGAGTTGATGCATTTTTAGGGTTCGGTCCAAAGGTTGGATCCCATTTTGGGGATGTACGACTCGTGTTTGTTTGAGAGATCTGTGTGTGGGGGGGTCAATGTTTTGGTTATTCTGGTCTGTGGCACTAAAGCTGTTATACCGGTTGTAAGAACATTCCAATAAATGGTCTTGGAAGAAGGAATGACTCTAGTTAGGATGGTCGCATTTCATGCAGTGCCAGGAACAGGAACTGTTACAGAGGAGATGATATTGATCTGGACTTATGTCACAACATTTAATGTGTACCCATTGGTTGCACAGGTCGCAGCAGACTGCTCGGTGATTTGAAGCAACAGGCTTTTTGCAAAATCCACAGGGGTGTCTGACTGGGCCGGGGTTTGTTTGGATGTCCCCTCAGAGGATTAGTAGGACAAGATAACATGTTTTGTGTCCCGATGTAGGAATTGCATAAGCCAGTTTGGTGTGGTACTTGTTACGGGAGTCTCTGGTGAAAGCTAGTGTCAGTCTAATACAGTAAAAAAACCAAGAGATTATATTCCACTATAGATGTGGGTATTTGTTATTATGATTAAGTTATATATCACAGCTAATATAAAATCACAGTAGTTGTAGGATCACAGTAGATGTAAAAGACAGTAGTAAAATGTACCAGTGAGTAGACAGTTTATTGAATTGTATATTGTGTTTACTGTTGATTTCTTGTTTGTTACCTACAATACGGATTTGTAATAGTATAATACGTAAGATGTATGTGAATTGACTGATTTTGGGGTTGTTTTAGGGGCGATTTGGTTTTGGCGCGTTTCATGTAAGTTGTTTACAGATTCGCTATCTTGTTTTGAACTGGTTGTTATGGAAGCTAAGGCAAGTAGTTGAAGAACAGATCATTGACATTTTGTGTTGGTCGTATGTTGGAGGGATGTTTTCCACAGTACGCGCTGTTATTTCTCCTCATGGCCAACGTAAACGACGACATCGTCGAGGTAGGCTGCCCCGCATCACCCGTGCTCTATTACCACGGCGACCTTCCTGATTGAGCACACGTCGTGCATTTGTTCATCACCGGGTGTAGCAACATGCTGCTAACAAGCTGTTAAGTGCGTCTTGATTGGGCTAACTTGCACACGACATGTTCTCGCGGATCAGTTCGTGTCACTTCCATTTTGTAGATGTGAACCGGTGATCTGGGCCGTTTGTGCGGATTGCACTGCAGCCGTTCCATAGCAACAGTGCCTGCCTTCCTGCAGTGCTGCTACATCTTCGCACCATGTTATGATGTCATATTCCTAGTGCTCCTAGTTTCCTACCAAATAGTCGGTATACTGTGTGTTTTCTACCAACGACGTTTACTGGACGACATACAATTGTCTGCAGTAAGTACTAGATTTGTCTTCAATTACACCCGTAAGACGGCTGAATGTCACGGAACACTTCTACGACGGCTGAGAATTACGGAACAATTCTAAGGCGATCCTGTTTTGTTGCCAGCGCTCTTTATTTTTCATCCTGTTTCGAAGTTGCAACAAATGTCTTCAGTTCTTCGCGTCCTCCAACTGTTCTTTGGTCTTCCAGCTGATCAGTGCTCTTGTGAGACCCACCCACCTGCTGGACCTGTCGTGTTACATCCGTCATCTCTTTCCAGAAGGTGCATCCTGCAGTCATTGCCCGTCGTGTCGGTCGGTCTGTCCGGGTGACCTATTCTCGCCATGTCAACTTATTGAGGAGCCCTGCAATTATCGCCGACAGCTGGCAGCACTTTAATTGAGGATCACAACGTAGTGACACCTTTTGTGAATACGGCTGCGTCACCACTAACATCAGTATTACAATCAAAAGGGTATATTTTGCAGACAATTTATTTACTTGTGAATTAAGATATTTGAAACCAATAGTAAGTACAGGAGCGTTGACGGGTTACCGCGACGATCGCATCACGGCGTAAGTTCCGTCGTAGTCGGATCGGTCGGACACGTCCGATTATGATATCATAACAGCCCTGCAAGACTCAACATTGTTTTCCGGGTATGCTTATGTGTTTTGCATGAGCTTCACTAGCACCAAAATAGCAAGCCGCCTCGTTTCAGAAGCATACAATTGAACGCCTATATTAACTGGAGAACTGCTGGATACCTTGGCTGGAAGTTAACTCATTGAGTCTGTTTTGGATGGGAAAGTAACTAGCTAATATATCAGCATTCCCAAGTCGCTCTGTGACGTTTAGCTGACCAAGACGTTGTCAGCATGAGGCGGCAATTGCAGTTTCCATCAGCATTTAGTAGTATCACTGTGACTTCAGACTCTGGATATATTTGTATAATTTTAAGTTGTGATTGAAAGCAGTGATATCCAGATAAGCACGGCTAGTAAACATCAAGGGAGTGAATAACTTAGTTCTACCTACTTTCAAGCATGATTGCAGAATGTTAGATGGTGCATTGGTGGTGGACACGCAGTTATGCTGCAACAATTTTCAATGACTGGGTATGATTTTTGCAAATGCGTCTGTGAAATCCTTTGATATTTTCGTTTTTCCGCATCTATATGTGTTTTCCGCCGCTGCACGGATCCTACTTACAGGTAGGCAAAGGGAAAGTGCCAATAACCCACACACCTAACTTTGATGCATTGTACAAGCCAACAGTCCATGCTAGTAACCGTACACACTGTACTAGCTGTTTGGATTGTAATCATGCGTATATAGTGGTAGTTTCACGTTGGTATATTAATATACATTCTACTTTGGTTGTTTCACAATTATGACAAAGTTATTTCTTTGGAAACTGGTCGTTTTGGGAACAGTTTTGTTAAAATGCAACCCCTGTTCACAATACGCACCCTATCACAGTTTGTATTCGTTCAATAGTCTCAAAACGTACACCCCAAAACAACACCATTTTAAACTTGTCTAGGCCCATATACAAATTGATCTTACTCTTTATTGTGAATCTAGTCGCCAAAATTCAGTTGTATTCCACAATAACTAATTCCGGAATATTTAAACGTGGTAATGTTATAGGGAAGAGGCAAATGATCCCCCCACTGCTACGTCTTATTGAACGTATGCTATATCTCAAAGTCACTTTCAAATCACTCTTAAAGACATATTTATTTCGATAGGCCTTCAAAGAACTTTGCAGTCCGCATCATTGACATTTGTGCAATGTTGAATTCTGTTATGTACTTAGGATGCAGTTATTTATTTATTTATTTATTTATTATTATTTAATTAACATATTACATGTATTTATTTAATTTAAGCACATTATTTATTTTAGGTATTTAAACGGCTAATTCATTTAATTTATATATATATACACTTGTAAATATATATATATATATATATATAATTTTTTTTATTCTGGTTTATCTAACTGACATTTTATGTAATTTTTATATGCTACTTTTAAATCATTTTCTTTTACCTTTCTATTGAATATGTGTTAGGACATTTAATGTATTTTTACTTATACTCTACGATTGTCAGCGCCTTTGAGCAGATTTGTTATCCGGACACACGACGCTCTATAACTGCTTTATAATACATACTTGGCTTTTATGGGAACATTAAATAACCCACACTGTTTGCAAACATTGTTTGAAATTGTGGTGTCAATCGGTGTGGTGTATACACTGCAGTCGGGATGAGTTTGGTCTGATCTGGTTTGGTCGGGTCGGCAATAGTGTGCTCGATACGGTCTTTCCTCTGCGTGCTCACATACCTTTCCGATAATTAACCTACAAATGAATACAACTAGTTTGTCTTCCGCCGAGACAATACACTCACACACGTCATCTCGTGGAGCTACTTACGTCTAAATCTGCTTTAATCGGGCCTTCGATTAACTGACACACCTCACCTCGGGTGCACTGCAATTACTCCTTTCACACTGTCACACTAATGTCAAACGTGGTGTCGTGGACGGAAACACAATCAAGTTTTTGAAGGATAATACTTAAACCAGAACGAGCATTTTACCCCAAAAAAAAAATCGAAATTTTATCGCTTGTCTTTACCAAGTTCTCAACATATGTCGATCTAAAACTAGACTTTACATCTAATACTTTATGTTTTAATCATTGGCAATAGGGCATTATAATTATGTTTATCGTCGAAATGTCTAGAAATGGGAATTTGACAGAGACAGAACAATCAAGCACCGAAGAAACGTTTATGCGTGTATGTGTGTGTGTGTGTGTGTGTGTGTGTGTGTGCGTGTGCGTGTGCGTGTGTGTGTATTACATATATATATATATTATTATATTATATATATAATAATAATAAGATAACTTCTACTGCGCCTAAATCCTTTGAAACCAAGCTCAGAGGCGCATCAAAACAAAAGGATTGGTCAATCTCAAAATCCATAAAGTAGTTTTCCAGTTGTCAATAGATGTGTCAAGGCGCTAAGGAGTTTCGGTGGATAAGCAAGGTTGTAAAGATACTATATATGTATTTATATATGTGTATGTGTGCGTGTGTGCTTGCATGCGTGCGGACGTGCTGGTGGGCGGCGTGCGTGTATGCGGCGTGCGTGCGGGCGTGCGTATATGAGAGCGTGCGTGCGTGCATACGCGCGTGCGTACGTGCGAGCGAGCGGTCGTGCATTTGTGCCTAATTGCCGTACAACGAACTCAAATGTCACCAAACTGGAGTTATGTTATACCACGGCGAAATGTATTTATGGCGGAATGTATAAAGACTCTGACTGATTAACGAAACGATTGTTTTCTGGACATCGCGTCACTGTTTCATTCATATTGTATCAGCATTTATAACACATTTTGATTGACCAACATAATGTGCTTACAAAACTTGTTATTTCCGTGCTCTTTCGCCTCTTTGTGAAAACTAAAATGTACGATTTATGGATCTTTTTTTAATTTCAGCTTATTCGAAGAAGGATAACTGTGTTAGTTGAAGCGTACGTCTTAGAGATCCACAAACTAACATAATTTGGGCCTTTTGTTTAGTACGAAACCTCAAACCGGCCGCTTATCAATTAACCAATGACTCCCGTTGACATCGAGTCTATCCTATTCATGTTGTGTCTTCCCTCTTTGTATTATTTGCCCCTTACGTCTTATAGATCGCCCCTTATTGGGACCCATTTATTTATCTACCATTTTAGTTACATGCTCTATCCTGGTCCCCAGCGAACAAAACTGTTATGTCTTCTCCTCGTTTAGTGTCTTATCTGTCTGCCTCAGTATAGAGTCACTCATGAACTTCCTCGCTTTTCAAATTACCCACTCAACCACTGCGTCAGCGTAGCTCCATCTCAGCTTCCATCTGTCTCGTTGCTGTCTCCTCCTGTCGTTTTCTTTCCTCCTGTCGCATTCTCTCTCTCCGTCACTTTCCCTGCTGTCGGTTTAAAACTTGTAACGTTTCCTCCCGACATCCTTCCTCTTATCGGCGTTTCTCCGGTCATCTTTCTTCTCAACTCCTTTCGTTCTGTCAACTTCACCATTTCTTCTCACCCTCCTATTTTATGCAACCGAGATGCTATGAATACAGGGTGACATGTGTCGCAATGGAAATCGCAACAAACAGGTTCACTATATTCTGTGCTCTGTCTAATTTGGCTCGCGAAACACAACGCACTTGCCTCGGAGACCGAGCTCTTCTTTCGTGTGTGGATGACCGGAAGTGAAACACGGTCTTCTACTTCCATCGATCATTTACGCTTCAAAGCCTACGTCACAAAAGACAGTGCCAGAGCAGTCTCATTTAACGGTTCCAGACTTGCAATTACTAACCCATGCAATGATCAATACATGGCAGCCATTCGCAACGCGCTTTATAGCACTCGTGAAGAGAAAGAAGTCCGATTAGCATGTCACGTGACATGTGGTAGACCGCGAACCAGGGATTATATTGGCTTCCGCAGTCTTGATTACTCTCGGCGTTTCCTAGCCAGAACACGGGCGTGAAATGTGACATTCAAAGGAACAAATTAAATCTAACTATGACAATCTGACCGTTGCTTGTGATTTGTCCACGCCCAAATAAGTTTCTCCCCAGCTTAGAAGAATAATGCAAACAATACATCCATGTCATAACAATAATACAAATGTATAACCTAATGGTAAATATGGTATAATGTATGGTAACTAACAAAAAGTAGGGTCAGGAGACTCCTCTAAGACTGTGGTAGTCGCTATCGAGGAGCCACCTTTTGTGATAAACATTTAACTGAATCAATACATCACCTAATCAAATTCTTCCAGAAAAAAAACATGAACGAGAGCATGTGTGTAATGTGAACAAGCTTACATGATTATTGTGTTTGTTGTTAAGGCACTGTTTTGTACTGTGTCTAGTTGACAGGTGGTTGTTGGTTCTAATATATATATATATATATACAGGGCTGTATATAGATATGGCAATTTTGCGTTGTGCATGTTACATGATAATTTATATAAAAAAAACTTTAATATACTTGGCAAATCCTTGTGAACTATGTGTACTAAGCTTTTCTTTGACTATATCGGGAATGTTATTTAGTAAAAGTGGCAAATTATACCTTAACATTTCTTTGGAAATTAATGTTTAATTTTATAAGTGTATATTTTATTATTGACTCTTATATCGTGATTATTTACCTCATAGTTAAACATTATCCACCAGTTTTTTGAATAAACTGGTAAGTCATTTTGTAAATATTTATAGTATAATTTTAATTGTTGTAATTTAAGGATGTCATCTATTTTTAACAAGTTGAGTTTTTTGTGAAGTAGTCTGTATGGGAAATATAATTACATAAAGGGATTCTTTGTAAGCTAATATACATTCGAGGTGTATCGTATCAAAACGTATTAATTTTCCATAAGTACTTTCTCTGCAACTTATGTCTTGCATGTTCATGCTTCATTTGGGTGTTATCTGCGCAAAAAGCCGATAAACAATTGTGTTTACGCGAATCATTTTGAGCTAGTTGCCACGTGGATGATTAATTCTGCAGCCCGAGCATAATGAATATTCATGCAAGCGCAGTGAACCACACAAAGACCGTTGACGTCACACACACACACACACACACACACACACACACACACACACACACACACACACACACACACACACACACACACACACACACACACACACACACACACACACACACACACACACACACACACACACACACACACACAGTTGGCATGTTAGATTCCGAGGTGAGTTAATTCAAGCAGTGACATTGTAAATAAGCAATTTGTAGACATATGCATATTGACAGATATTTTTCAAATCAAATCAAATCAAATTTATTGTAACTCATTACAATACATACAATACAAATCAAATTAAGACAAATCATATATAATAACATAATGAGCACAACAAGGGAAGAACATTATATAATGTTATACCCCGTTTTTATAAGTGTAGAAAGCGTATGCACTGTTCAATTATCCTGCTTCCCAATGCCGTCAGCTGAGCAACGTTTCGATTAAGTAGAATTATAACGTCCGCCAACGCGGACGGCTACAGTCGGTGTCAGCTGCCGCTGGGACTGTCAGTGAGTCCGAGTCTGTCGAGCCTCTACTACAGTAACTAGCCTAGCCCTAGGCAATTCACTCGCCTTTCTAGTTATTACAACTGCATTGTCCAGTATCTGACATGCTGTGAACGAAAATGCACACTAAACTATCAGTATATGCAACCATAGCAAGAGGATTAACCTGGATGTCATTGTTTGCCTAAATCTGGGATTTGTGTGTGTGTGTGTGTGTGTGTGTGTGTGTGTGTGTGTGTGTGTGTGTGTGTGTGTGTGTGTGTGTGTGTGTGTGTGTGTGTCTACGGGTCTTGCCTTTCCAAATTCCAGTCAGCCGTTTTTTAAAAAACCCGTTTCCCCACTTATTTGAACCGAAACATAAAAATGTGAGATTCGTACGTTCACAGACTGTTTTTAATGATACAGCTAATCTAATAATAGATCAGATCAACTTGCGCTGCATCATTTCAATAGCACATTTTATAATAATAGTACACGCTAAAACAAACAAATTAAACATTTATTTTTGACATGTTACTTTACCGTTACTGTACACTTTTCACGAGAATGGCCCATATGTATAATTATATACAACATTAATTATTAGAGCAAGAAGAAAGGAAAATGTACAGTGCACTCCGGATAAGGTCGAACTTACAGGGACCCACGACAATACTGATAAATGGAATTTCTGATAACTATAAAGTTATCAGAATGTCCCCTTATTGGGACCTTTGTCCTGAACCGAGGAAACGATTAACTTAACTTAGCGAAAATTCACTTATGTGAGTTCGAGTTATCTGGAGTGCACTGTACATGACCAATGCATACAGGTAATTATGTAGAAGCAACTTAAAAGTTAGCCAAAGTAATGGATTGGGATTTTAGTCTGACTGAATCAACATAACAAGGTTCTCTTGTATTTCTTTTCCATTTTGATAGAAATATGTTTTTTCAGTTCAGAAAGATAGAAAGACTAGAGGACATGAAGTTACATTAGTAAAGGAGCAGTGTAGATTAGACGTAAGAAAGTTCTCATTTTCACAAAGGACTGTGAATGAATGGAACATATTATCTGCTGATTGTGTGGGTGCTAGTAGTGTGAATATGTTTAAAAATAAAATCGACACATACCTCAGAAGGGCTGGATATATGTAGATAAAAGGGTTGGACTCTCGATAAGCCAAAGGGCTTCCTTGTCCACTTGCCATCTAGAGTTAATTCTCTGGATGGCAATCTTGTTAAATTCTTGTTAAATCATTTAGCCAGCTGTACACTTGGAGATGTGTCCCATAATCCAATATCTAAATGGAATTAATCTGCACTGTGTTGAGGTAGTTAACTCATGTTTAGGCTCAGTTTCCTAAATTCAACTTTCTTTATTTGCAGGAACATTGGAAATAGCCGAGCTGATGGAAAGAGGAAATTAAAGAGCTCTACTTAACATTGGACAATGGGTCACCTGACATAAGATGATGCCTGACTTTGTTCTGCCCCATTCTGTTCTGTGCGACATCTACTGGGAAGATGTACCTCACTTCGAGTTTCAAATGGATGTGTGCACCTGATAGCTTTGTGTATCAAAATGCATAGCAGTGCTATTAATAGAACAATATGTTAACCGACACAGTAGTGAAGAAGATGTCTGACTTTGTTCTGCCACATTAGTTCCGTGTGGCTTCTTCTGGGAATATGTACATCACTACCTTTCAAATGGATTTGTGCAGTCGATCGATTTGTGCATCCAAATGCACATCATCCCGTCATTATGTTGCAAAGTAGGAGTACATAATAAAAGTTATGCTTTCTTATGCTCATCATGTTTGGATCGTGTTCTATAGCATATTCTTCAAAATTTGTTGAAATAAATTTGTGTTAAGTGAACTATACTGGGAATAGTGTATAAAAAGGTGTCAACAAAGTTACTTTTACAATAATTTTGAAAATTCATAAAATATAAATGTTCCACAACATTCAAAATGTTTTAGGGATCATCTTGAGCTAAATACACCAATGATTACTGAAAACAGTATTTTAAATGTTACTTTTAACGTTTTGCAATTTTATATCTATTTCCATCATACAATGGCCATTTTATTTGTTATCGAAACGGGAGTTCGACAGAAACAATTTCAGTATCTTTTATCCTAAATGATGGGCAGAACAAATAATTATTGCACTCCTAGTACAAAATAAAACATGTTTTTACACTGATGCAATATATTTTGATACTTTTCAACAATAATGTTATGCTCTTTGTGGATCTACATTTTTCAAACTAAAATTAAACTTTCTTTCTTCCTTTTAAATCAACCCGTCTGTCATGAACTGTCGCTATGTTCATTCTCCGTTTATTCCATATATTTTCCTTCTTTTCTTTGTTGAATCTCATAAACAGCAGCTGGTCCACGTTTCATTTTGATAATTTTATCGGTCACGACTCATTCGCATGGCGGTGGCTAATCCATATACACACATGTTGACGACGTATTTCTTAAATCTATTAACTCGGCGTAGCTAATCGAAGTCTGACGGACAGTCCCAAATATTCATGAGCATGCCATATACGGATCGTGAAGGTGGGCCTAAAGTAGAGTTATTTTATCGATATATTGTCAGGGTCATTAGTGATTAATAAAACATAATGGATTACCTAACAATTGCGTACATTACAAAGAGATTAACATTCTCAAAGAATCTCTATAAGGTAATAATTCTCAAGGCTTTTTTTAAGTTTTATTATTCTATTTATTTTCCAGGTTAGATTTGTATATATAATTAAACCAAAACAATTAATTCCTTGACTTGTTCAATATTAACATTGTCTATCTTCAGAGTAAGTGTCTGTATATTTTGCTTTGCCTTTTGAAATGTTATGTATTTAGATTTTGCTATGTTTAGCGATAACCTATTTATTTTGAGCCTTTCATTTATTTAAAAAAGTTCTTCATTTATTAAAGATTCAAATTTTTTGCGATGTGTGTTATCGCTGAAAGTGTTTAGTGTACTTGATAGATTTGTATCTTAGGCATAAATTATTAAATAAAAAAGTTTACTGGCTTGTGAAAAATCGTTGATATATATGATGAATAACAGGGGACCTAAGATTGAGCCTTGTGGTACTGTTATTGATAACATATTTGATTTTATATTGTACTTTTCCGGATATTGCTTATGATTTGTTAGGTAACTGCTGAATAAGTTCAGATTTGTTCCATGTATACCATAATATTTCAACTTGTCAATTAAATGGTCAGTGGTATCAAAGGCTTTGGAAAGATCTAGGTAAACGTTAATTGATATTTCATCCTCATCCAGTTGGGTTATTTTCTATCTATTAATTCTAGTGCCGTGTACTCAGTTGAATGTTTAGGTCGGAATCCATACTGATGGTCAAAAAAGCTTGGTCTTATAAGTAAGATGATAATTGTAATGTTGTTGTATTTGGGTTGTTTTGAGTGAGTTTGATAACCACAGAACACGCCGTGTGTGAAAGGGATAGAAGCGGAAGTTCCCAATGTATTCAAAGTAAAATACAAATCTGCGCGTAGTTAACGGCTACATTACATTCCTCCCTGTCTCGGAAGTGTCCTTGTGATATACGCATAATAAAAAACAGTAAAACACCTTAAATACAAGGATACGAGTTGCTACTCTAAACGTCCATCACGAAATCTCTAAACCTCGTAGGTGCCTTTACCCGTCTCACAGGTCTTTGTGGAACATTCGCGTGCGCAGCTTCGTCGTTTTGCTGATCGCGAACTTCTCGAGTCAGGTAGTCGTCTAGTTGGTCGAGTTGGTCGTCTTCACTGATGTCATCGAACCTCACGCGCGGCACAGCCTTGAAGTGCGAGACGTTGCGTGTTATGGAGTAGTTTCCACGACTCGCAGTGACCATGTTGCCTTTCGTGGCCGACACTTTCAGCGGACGAGGGTCGAACGCAGCTGACAGTTTATTCTTACGCGTCTGTCGGACGAGTACAATGTCGCCCACGCGCAGATGGCTGTCGCTGGCATGACGTCGCTCGTCTGCGTTTCCCTTCATCTTGGCTTTCTCTTGGGCATCTCGATTCTCTATCTCTCTTCTCTGTGGATTCTTCTCGTACATTTGGGGCAGCAAGACTTTCATCTGTCGCCCGTTCAGTAGTTGACTCGGTGACACGCCTGTCGAAGAATGTGGCGTTGCACGATACTGACGCAAGAACGTGTAGAGATCTTGTTTCCAATTTCGTTTCTCGATGAAAGCTGATCTGATCGCTTTACCCAGAGTTTTCATGAAACGTTCCACTTCGCCATTGGCGCCTGGCCACAGCGGAGTGATGCGTCTGTGATTGAAACCAAGATATGATGCAAATTTCGTGAATTCATGTCCATTGAATGGAGGTCCATTATCAGTTCTTATTTGTTGTAGAATCCCTTGGCGAGCAAATATTGCGTCTAGCTTGGGAATTACCGTGTTGCTGCTTGTTGAATTAATGATTTCGACTTCTGGGAAGCGGCTGAAGTCATCGATGACGACGATCAGTGACTCTCCGCTCGGAAACGGTCCGATGAAGTCGATCGATAGGTCTTGCCACGTTGCGTCTGGAAGTTGAGACATTCGCAGCGGTATGCACCGCTCGGAACCGTGCGTGGTCGTGGCTTGGCAAGGCAGGCATGCCTTGACTTTGTCGTCTACCATGATGTCGATTCCAAGGAACCACACCTTCTCTCTCAGTAGGCTTTTCGTCTTTACGACTCCTTGATGCCCACGATGTGCAAGATCGACGGCACGCTCGCGGAGTGAAAAAGGAAGGACGATGCGTGTTTGTCGTAGGACCATGCCTTGGTGTACAGCTAGTTCGTCCTTGAGCTTCAGGTAGGGTGACACTTCCTCATCGGTCCACTGACCGCTCTCTATGGCGTGCAGTAGCTTCTGCATGACGCTGTCTTGTAGATATTGTAGTTTCATCTCCTGCAGCGTCATCGCCTTGGGTATGCTGTTACTACAAATGTAGTTGACCGTATTTTCTACAGCATCAGTCGCCGGTGGTTCAACGGGGTGGCTACTCAGGTAATCCGCCGGGTTCTCGTCATCTCGTCCTGGACGGTAGAGGAGTGAGTAGTTGTACGGCGAGAGTCTCAATCGCCGTCGCTCCACTCGTGCAGACGCTTGTCTCTGACTGGCGAATATTCCTAGCAGCGGCTTGTGATCGGTGATGATCTCGAATTCCGATCCATAGACGTAGAGGTGAAAGTGTTCTGCACCCCACACGACAGCCAACATTTCTCGTTCAGTTTGCGAGTATCGCTGTTCGACTGAAGATAGCGCTCGGCTGGCGTAACTAACGACCTTGTCGTCTTGACACAATATCGCGCCGATGCCGACAGGACTTGCATCGACCAGCACTTTTGACGGTTTCGTCGCATCAAAGTACTGTACAGTGCACACACTGGCTAGCTTCGCCTTCACGTTGTCGAGTGCCTGTTGATGTTTGCTTTTCCATTCCCATGGAATGTCTTTGTGTGTCAGTCCTCGGAGTGATGCTGTGACATCCGAGTAGCCAGGAATGAATCGCGACACGTATTGTGCCATTCCCAACAACGAACGTACTTCACTGGCATTCTGCGGTGCAGCTGCATTGACGATTGCTGACGTCTTCTTTGGATCCGCCTCGATGCCAGTCGCGCTGAAGATGTGTCCATAGAAGCACACTTGTTTTTGAGAGAATAAACACTTCTCTCTGTTGAGTTTGACGTTCTTGTTTTTCAGTCTCTCAAGCACAGCTTTCAAGCGTGTGTCATGTTCGCGCTGTGATTTTCCGTAGACGATGATGTCATCAAACATGTTCTTGCATCCAACTAAACCAGACATCAATTCGCTGAGTGCGTTTTGGAATATTTCAGATGCTGCGTTAATTTCATACATCAGTCGTTTGTATTGCCATAGTCCCACGTTTGTTGTGAATGTGGTTATGTATCTGCTTTCAGGACTCAATTCTAGCTGATGATACGCAGAGTTCAGGTCCAGCGAACTGGACAGATGAGTCATTCAGATCGGTGATTAGCTCGTCGATTGTTGGCATGACATGTTTGATGCGTTGTACAGCTTTATTTGCTTCTCTCATGTCTACACAGATTCTGACTTCACCCGATTTCTTAGGCACCACGACTATTGGGCTGACCCATGGTGTTGGTCCGTTTACCCTCTCGATGATGTCTAGCGTTTCTAGTCTATCAAGTTCTTTTTCAACGTCACGTCGGATGTGAAACGGAATCCGTCTGTGCTGTTGCCGTTTTGGAGTGACGCTCTGGTCGATGTGTAATTTCACTTCCACGCCATCCACTTTTCCAACACCATCAAAGAGATCTGCGAACTGATCTACTATTTGTGGTTGGAACGTTCTGTCCTGTTGCGACGTTTTGAGCGATGTGGAGGATTCCCAAGTCCTGTGCAGTTTGGCAGCCTAGCAGATTGCCTGTCGTGCCCTCCACCACATGAATGCTTGTGTCGATGACCGTCGAGCGAAACTTCACTTTCGTGATAAGCACGCCGATCACAGGTAGTGGTGTTTGTGAGCCATATGGATACATTTTCGTCGTAGGCTGTTTGAATAACATACTGCTAGATTGTCTGATCATTTTGAATGTGCTGTTGTCAATTATATTAACTGACGCCCCGAAATCTAGTCATTTTGATAGGATTTCCTTCAATCTGCACTATGTATGTGGGCAATGGGTTGTGCTCGTTTGTTTGTTTGGTTGCAGAAAAAACATAATCATTGTCAGATTCAGCTGCCAGACTTTTTGGACTGACTGCGTTGGTGCTTGTGACAGTGCTAGTTTGCATTCGATTGCCGTATTTAAATCTGCAGCGTTTGCTGGCGATGTTAACTTCAGCTTCTCTTGACGTTTCTCCTGATGTTTCCATCCCTGACGCTTGTTTCTCAGACAACTCCATCGCTCTGCCTTCATCCAGCATTTCAGTGAGCGATATAGTGGCATCACGCAACATACGGCGTCGCAGTCTTGACGACGTACAATTCTGCACAATCTGTGTCTTAATTTCACGATCAGTGTCAGTGAATTCGCAGGTTGCAGCAAGACGTCTTAAACGCGTATGGTACGTGTCGAGTGATTCACCGATTTCTTGTTTTTCTTTTCTGAATTGATACACTTCGTACTCAATGTTCTTCTTTGGCGAGAAATATGCAGTGAGCTTTTCACAAGCTTTGTCAAAATCGTCAGACGCGCCTGTATCTGGCAAAGTTTAAAATATTTCGTACACCTGCTCGCCAGCATAATGTAGCAGCAGTGCTCTCTGACGTGCGCGACTACTAACGTCCATCGCCACCATCATGTTTGTGAAACGAGACAACCACTTCTTCCATCGGACGCCCGTATTGGCACTGTCCGTATACACGTCAAATTCGGCGAAATGCGGCAAACCGTTTGAAGCCATGATATCTTAACTCACTTACTCATGCTCGTCGCCAATGTAATGTTGTTGTATTTGGGTTGTTTTGAGTGAGTTTGATAACCACAGAACACGCCGTGTGTGAAAGGGATAGAAGCGGAAGTTCCCAATGTATTCAAAGTAAAATACAAATCTGCGCGTAGTAAACGGCTATATTACAATAATTAGTCAAAAATGAGTTTTTCAAGTACTTTTGAAATAGCTGGTAGAAGAGATATGGGCCTATGATTATTGAATTGTGTTGGCTCACCTTTTTATAAATTGGAATTACCTTAGCAATTTTTAGTTTATCAGGGAATATTCATGTTGTTAATGCTTGATTTGTTAATAAAGTTAAAGATTTTGTTAGTGCAGGTTCAAGCATTTATAGCAGTTTGGTGAAGAGACCATCACATCCACAGCTACTTTTATTGGGTGGGTTAAGTATTGTTCTCTTTATGGTATCCTCTTCAACGTATTTAAATATAAAATTACAGTTTACTGTTTTATTGAGATAATATGAATGGTCATGAATGCTTTTGTATTTAATATAATTTGCCAGATTACTACCTATACTGGTAAATAATGTATTGAATTTATTTGCAATTTATAATTTGTCTGCCACAATAGAATCGGATTCTTTAAAATATTTTGGAAATGATTGATTAATTTTATGTTTGGACAGGATTTCATTTATAGTTTTCCAAGTGTTTTATATCAAATTTAAATTGAATAAAACATTTGTTAAAATATAATTGCTTTGCTTTGTGAAAACGTCTTTTCAAAATACCATTGTATTTTTAGATTAATCAATAATATGCCATATTCCGAAGATTCAGGTTTGCTATTTTTAATTGTTTGTAAAGTTTGTCTCTGTATCTTATTGAGGTTAGCAAGCCTTGAGTTATTCATGATGACTTTTTATGTTTATTTTTATTAAATTTCACTAATTTGTTAATCATATATTTATTTTAAGCTTGATTTATTTCCTTGATGATAATGTTATAATTATGGTTGGGTCAGCATTTGGACGTATCAAATTTAATATGTATTTCAGAAGAGATTTACTTGTATTATTTGTCCCTCCCATTGTCCATACATATTTAATTTCATCTATACTTCATAATCAAAGTGTTTATCTATATATATATATGTATTAGTATTCCCCTTTAGTGCTGCAACTGTTTCCTTGGAATATACAGTCATATCCATTTAATTGAATTAGTGATAAGTCATCATAAAATTTGCTTTTTTGGACTGTATATTTGAGCGTAGGATACTGAAATGTTTATTATTGTTTTGGACTAATAAATATATATATATAAATCTTAATATGACTATCGACTCTTTATTGGCAGTTCATTATTTTTATCAATAGTATTACTGATGCTTAACATTATTACTTAGACAATTATTAGTAATACCAGCTGTAAATTGGAGAAACGTTTCGTTAGTTATCATCTATCTGTATTTTTAATTTTAATGAGATTAGCATATTTTCAATGTGCAGTAATGTTTCAGTAGGAGTGTGTGCCTTTAGTGGTTGAGTTACTAGATTTTGTTTTAACAATATTTGTCTTTCGTTCACGTAAAGCTAAAGCGGTGCATGGTAAGTAGCTATTTAAAGTGTCAGAGGTAGAAAAAAAACGCAGATTATGTTTAGAAAAAGAGCGATGTAATAGAAAAAATCAAGACCATTTGACAGGATGGCCCAAGAAAAAACTTGAGAATAAAACTGTATCTCTTGCTTAAGTTTCTTCTGCTGCTTTATAATGGTTTGCTTTGCCTGCCCACAAAGCCTCAGTCTTCACTCAGAATGTTGTCACTCTTGAAATAAGGATCACAACATATAAATCTTCTTAACTGGTCATCCTTAGCCTTAGGCTAAGGAAATATGTTTGTTAAAAGTAATTATAAATCACCATCACTGCATCCTCTCCGCGATCACACCCGAGTCTTTACCAGATGTGTTCACTTCATATTGTCGTTGGCTCAGAGATCGGCGTCAGTTTGCATAAAGTCGTAATAATAAAGGCAACTCGCACAGTGGTACTATCAATGCCCAAAGGGCACCGTTTTTATAAAAATATAAAGATGTGTTCAAGAGGAATTGTGCGGGTGTGTTCGTGCGTGCACGCGTGCGTGCGTTTGTGTGTGTGCACGTATTATATGTATGTGACACGATTTCTTAACAATCGATCCAAAATAACCAATCAACCACCTAAGACGAAGCTCTGACCAAGCAATCTGTTTAACAATTAAATCGACACATACCTCAGAAGGGCGGGATACACGTAGATAAAAAGGGTTGGACTCGATAAGCCAAAAGGCTTCCTCGTCCATCTGCCATCTAGAGTTAATTCTCTGGGTGACAATCTTGTTGTTAAATCACTCACAAATCTAAACACATTGTGAAAAGGGTGGTATCACGTGGTGTGCGTAAAGATGACGGTCGCGACATGTTTCTCTTCGGACAGTGCTGTGAAGTGGTCGGTGTGTGAGGTGGACGGACGTGCGTGGACAGTGGCTATCATCTCTACTCCACGGCTGTCGCCGTGCTCTTTGAATTAATTAGGATAATTTAACGGCGATATGTAGGCTACTCAAATTAATCGCGTTTCCCACCGTCCCAGTGGTGACACGTCTGTCAGTGGACGGGCAGAGTGCAGTTAACAAGCTGACACTAACGAAGCTACTTGGTGATTGAATTTCATAACGCTTTCGAACATTAGCAAAGTTTAGTAGATGGCGGAGCAGCATGCCTTTGGTTAATAATTTTCTAGATATCTAGGTATCGAAGTATCTGCTAATAAATTATCTTGCTAACGGATCCAATGGGTATCGAATTGACGGATGCAATACGTCGTTGTTTGCCTAACTCCTATCATAATCACCCGCGTGATCTCTGTTAAGCGTTGCTACCAAACATGCATATATATGTGTGTATACTACATTGCAAGGGTGACATGACATAGCACTCATTCCAGCATGCAGTTCTCATTTACAAATTTGTGCCCTATGTTTTTTCGCAAATAAAACAATTTGGACAAAGATTTTCAATAAAAAATTAGATCTATATCGGAATGTCCGACTCCTGCACAAATTAGGCATCCATTTTGATGGATTCACGGTCAATCATCCAGCAGTAGACTGTTTATGCATCGAAATATGTGCTGAAGAATGTTTTGTGGTTCGAGTAATTAATCACACGTACATAGGAACGTAATGGCTAGCATATGTCTCGTGGGGCAACTTGATCTCCTTGGCATGGCACGATTCGACGACAATAGCAGCACCGACAGAGTTCACCAGTAAATCTGTCTTCGATAACTGTTTGCCAGTACAAAGGGTAAAACATACGCATGGTACACTTTAATTTGCTACGCGGTGTCAGGCTCGTGTTGGGCCATAGTTTTTTGTGAGTCTTTTATAACAAATTGCAGGTTGGCTAAGTCTTGTGTTCAGCGTGACATTCGAGAGAAAGGCATGGCCGGTAACCTCACAGTATGCGTGCTAACTCTCCCGAGAAATCCGGGATTCTCTCGGATTTTGGGTGTATCTCCCGGTCTGCCGGAATACAGGCAAATTTCACGGATTTTCTCTGAAAAGCTCGAAGAGCCCCCCTCCGTCTTAGAGATAGCGCGACACCGTGCTGAGATGTGCTGAACCGGTGAAATTCCGGCAAAACATCTCCAACAGCCCTCCACTCGTCTTCCTATGTCAAGATCCGAGACAGAGCGACGAGACAGCGCGATACGGGAATTGTGCTGAATCGCTGATGAATCTCCCGCATTTCAACAAAAAACGTTGACAGGTATACCACGGCACATCTACACGATGACCAATCAATTAAACGCAATCGATCCTCAACGATGCAACGCTCAGATCGAGTTGAAACGTCAAACTTAGAGCTTTAATTTATTTTGTAAATAAAATCACATTAATAATCTCAACAAATTTGTTAACGTTGCAAAGTTCACCATATTTCATAAACATTATTATTAGTAGTAGTATCATTATAATTTGTTCAATTCGTTTCAACAGCAACGATGACAAAATTAAAAGCCATCTGAAACGACAACAACATCGCAATCAGCCCCAAAATCAGACTGATGTGCTCCCTTGTGATGTTAGCATTCCCTTGCGCTTGCAAGACGTGGACCAATACCGCAGACCTGCAAAGAAGAATCCAGACGATGAGAGATGAGATGCTATATATACTGCAAGATGCTTTTTACCAACAACGAAGTCCGCAACATAATTAAACAAGCCATCGGGCCCTTTGGAGACCTCCTGACGACAGTCAAGAAACGAAAGCTAAACTGGTATCGTAATGTTACTAAATCAATCGGCCTTTCAATAACCATCCTGCAAAGCACTGTGCCGGGAGGAAGTAAAAGAGGCAGGCAGAGGAAGAGGTGGGAAGACAACATCCAAGAGTGGACTGGTTTGACGTTCAGCACCTCCCAGAGGGTGGCAGAAAATCGAAAGAGATGGCAGGAGCTGTCAGGAAGTCACCAGTGGTGCACCAACAACCGCCTGGTTACGGGAGTGTGAGAGTGTGTGAGTGAGGGAAGCGCTGACTGGGTGCAGTTGACATATCTGCTGGCGAGTCAGGTGGGCGCTAGTATCATCTAAGATCCCCTCCCCAACTGCTTATAGTGTGCTTTTCGGATATTCGGGACCTATCAGATATCGTAACATCTGCTGAAACAAATAAATAGTTTTTCCTTTCATGTTTCTGTGCGTGCTAATAATCGACTTGCACGGTAACAAGAACCGCATAAAGATTATGCAAACATATATAATTTGTATTATCAGAACAAATGATACAAAATCTGTCCCAGTAGCAATTGATAGTACTTGATGAAACATACATGTGTTTTAAGTTCGAGAGAACAATTGTAAAAAATCCATACTTGTAACAGTCTCCGCAAAATAATTGAATGAACCAGAAACTTACATCACAATCAAAATGATGCGCCTGACTTCTACCAAGCTAGATCAACAGTTCCTGCATACAGTTCACGCTCAAACAAAGTTGTCCTATGGTTTTGTCGCAAAGAGAAACATTTGGAGCGAGGATTTCAACAAAAATATACGACGGATTGTCCGACAGATCCGTGCTTCAATCTTTTTATAAGCTTGACGGACCTTGTTTCTAGGCAATACAGGTCCCGTGGTGGATCCGTCATCCGACGTCAACCTCCATATTGTTAGATTTTGTGTAATGTGTGTATGTGTGTGTGATTTATTTTACAATAATCATCTTTTGAATTATTACAGCTTCAAATTGTCAAAGTTCGCTTCAACTTCAGTTGCTTTATGTTATATTTTGTAACAACGTGATATATTTATTTTGATGAAATCTTGTGAAATATGCAACGTTAAAATGGATCTAAGACGATTTATGGCATTATAATTTTAAATCCAAATTAACACTAAGTTTGGACGTCAATCCTATTTTATATCAATGAATATAACTAAATCTCTAATGTGGTGAAGTTCCAACTCGATCAGAGCATCATAACTTTTAGGACCAATTGTCTTAAAAAGTAATGTATCATTTCAAATAGATGATCTATCGTCTACGATTATGTTTAAACGGGAATTAGTAGCTGTAGAATAGCTGATATGTAAAATGGGCACCACTAAGATGATGACAAGCAATGAATTCGTTTTAGTGTATCCACGTTTAAATAAAATGTTATTTGTAAATCAAAATCCCGAAGAAACAAAAAAAATAAACACAACTGCCAACAAGAAAGACGAAGCGCGTAACCGACACCGCTAGACATCACCGGAGAAGCACTGTTCTTTTATTTATTGTTTAACGAGGTGGATGCATACCGTCGAATGCCTGATATCATGACATCTAACAGCACGCAACGCACCGTTCAACATAATTGCATACTCATATATCAAACAGATTGATACTATTTTGTTTCTCGATAGGTTGTTTTCTCGCCATTTTACAAAGACAACGGTTTGATGTAAACAGACGAACTGCAACGAGACTCATGACTGGATCATGTTGAAATGACTTCTTGAAACATTCGTGATTGACTCGAAAGATGCATTTGCAGCTGAAGATAGAAGCTGGACAACTGGTCAACTGGTCAACGAAACAGGTGGACAGCTGAGAGTGGACAGTGGATATATGTGGACTGTCCATTATCGTTCGGACAAGCATAGGCCAGACGGTGGAAGTCCGGTTTGGAACTAATTTGGTGATTAATCCGGACTCAACTATCTGTCCTGGGTGAACATTACGCAACCAGTAAATCGCCAGTTGACTTCGTGACAATCGGTATTTTTCTATTCTACTCAGTCGGCACATTGGCGAGACGAAATCATTAGCTGGAGCAATTATATAGCAGCAGATTGTGCCGTTTTCTATTGCACATTACACCTGTACGAGGACCATCGTAACACACACCTGTACGAGGACTGTCGTAACACACACCTGTACGAGGACTATCGTAACACACACCTGTACGAGGACTGTCGTAACACACACCTGTACGAGGACTGTCGTAACACACACCTGTACGAGGACTATCGTAACACACACCTGTACGAGGACTGTCGTAACACACACCTGTACGAGGACTATCGTAACAACGCACTTGCAACAATACGAGATTCACCGAAACAAAACATTTGCAACTGTACGAGAATCGTCATTACAACACTCTTAGACCTTTGCGAAACTCATGTTATAAAACACAACTGTATGGATCGAGTCCAGTCGTTTTATTTATATATCTAGTTGTGTTTTTGTATAGGACAACACTGGATGATTTCGTTGTTTATGTTACAGTTTTGTGACAAGACAAACATCACTAATTGTATGTGTCTGTTTATGTCCAGATTCTTGCTTTCTTCGTGTAGGTTTTATTTCAGAATGTCTGCCGCATATTTCATCACTTTATTTCGTCATAGATCTTCACAATCAATGTCACTTCGTAATGCTTCTTTTCGGTTTCTGCTTCGTTGGGTATATATGCATGGATAGATATCCGACGCACCAGTCGTCACATGAGCACCCCATTCTTGATAAGTAGTTCAACTGGTTATTAGCAAGCCGAATGCGTCCGATAAGATAACCATTCCACCAGTTCCACAGCGACGCGGCGGTGTGTTGCTAACGGGAATCTTGCAATGGCGATCACGTAACCGACACCGCGCAAAATCACTTCCCACAAAGCTTTTATGCGGAACTGCGGTCGAAACGCCCAACTTTACGCCAATCTTCACATCTAGACTGACCGAACTCTAGTCCGATGATGCTTTCTCGAGAAGCCAACTTTTGTCTTCTCGTGACATTATCTGCGTCCGTCACTCCGCTCAATGTGCCTTGTTTCAGCAAGCATTGCACGCACGTCTGACATGACGCACCGCTCAATCAAAGCAGCAGAGCCAGAGATGACGTATGCTCTGCAGAATGCGGAAAGATCGCGTCCTCGAGAAACCGGCAGGAAGGATATCTCTTTATGCATAATGGCAGATAATTTGCCATGAGAAAAATGAAACAACAACAGACCGAGAAGATGGATGGCTAGGAAGAGACACACACAACAAAGAATAATAGTGTTTGTTTGATTGACATCCCAACTTCATCACAATATCATTCCCCTAATGACTCGATCTGCAGGTTCATGAATGACTCGCAGACAAAACGTACGTGTTCGCCGACCGTGCTACCAAGGCCCGTCGGTATCCTCTAACTGCAAATCATAATCAGAACAACGGAGACGACATGGTAGTTTGTTTATCGGAGGCAAGAAAGTATTGAAGTATTCCAACGTAGGCACAATAATCGCGATAGTTACGAATTACAGGAAGTCAGAAAGTTGTAGATATCGCAATCGTTAATGTGTCCAGATTTTTTGGACAACTGCTAATACGTCACTGAAATTAGTGCCCTTGTATAATTTGTATATGTCTACTTTATACATAAATTAAGTAACTAATTTCCCATTTCTACCTGACAAACCGGAACATTTTTTATTAATGAACATATAGCTCGCAAGGTCATAGTATGGCAACCAAAGGAGCTATATTGCAGGCGACAATATTACCAAAATCATGTTTTTTAAAGTCACAAGGAAGTCAGTGACAGACAGTGCAAGCTTAAATAGTGTAATATTTACCTCTCTGGTATGTGTACTGCGGATATCACCAGGTGTTACAATCATGTCGTTATTTAATTAAATGTCAACATATAATTAAGGTCATGCTACTAGTTGTTTCTTACTCTCGTTGTGGTGGTGGTGTTTACTCTACAATAAAACAATTCTACCGTCATCGACCACGCTTCAATGTGTGCCCGTAGGAGAGTGTTTAACTTCCTACCAAGTGTAATCAGAACTGTAACATTTGTTGTAAAGTTTTCTAGCTAAATTGTCTTTTCTATCTGTAGTTTCATGACTTTTTAAAACCCAGCATTAATGCTGTAACTCAAACAGTGGACCCTGCCTGATTTTGTGTTGGTCTTTCCACATTAGACAACTGTTCGTAGCGACATTAGTCAGTTCGTTTATGTGTTGATTCCATCCAGAACTATTAGTAGTGTTGATTCTTGTTGATTCGTTACTTGTTGGTATAATGGCAGCATCCGATGCGTGCACAGTATCATTATCATAGTCACGTAATGACACATGTGTGATCAGCGTGTGAGCACTTCGCATCTACTCAAGCAGACACTCCACCGTGGATCGTATTCCGTTTCAGTTGTTCATCAGCACTGCATGCAGTACCTCTAAATTGCAATCGCCCCGATTACGCAGCGTGGATATTCGCCCTACCAACGTCTAAAATGTTCCCGATGCGTTGGGAACTTAGCACTTATTAGCGAGAATAACGTCGTGTCGTGGCTCGCAAGTAATCAGCCTCCTTGTTCTTCCACACGTCTACGCCTTCGTTAAGCGAAAACATTAGTCGAGCGTCGCGCCGGATTAGAAGTCCGACGTTGTCATTCGACTCAGCTAATTGCGGGTAATTGGCGAGAGTAAGTGCTGGTCGCTTGACGGCCAAGTGTCCGGTATGTCTTCCGTGTATCGTAACAGGTTGTTTTACCGGTTCTACCGTTTTACCGATGGATGTGGTATGCGGATAGGCATGTTGTAAGTATTTCACACACACACACACACACACACACACACACACACACACACACACACACACACACACACACACACACACACACACACACACACACACACACACACACATATATATATATATATATGTATATATATATAGTGGTCTTTTACGTCCGAAATTTACATAATATATCAGTGCCAGCATAGAAAGGTCGGTTTAGCGATAATGTTCTGAAAAGGGCTGACTAGGTGATTGAGACATCATAAGACCATGACACTGTAACTAAAATATCTACAGATTAGTCAGTTAATAGGACGTTGATGAGCACTGGAAACAACTCCCTCCCTCCCTCCCTCCCTCCCTCCTCCTCCCCTCCCTCCCTCCCTCCCTCCCTCCCTCCCTCCCTCCCTCCCTCCTCCCTCCCTCCCTCCCTCCCTCCCTCCTCCTCCCTCCCTCCCTCCCTCCCTCCTCCCTCTCTCCCTCCCTCCCCCTCCCCCCTCTATCTCTCTCTATATATATATATATCCGTAACAAAATATCACAATACAGTTTAGGCGTACGTCCTCTGAAAGGTTTCGGTGCTCAACGTGTGGGGAGGGGAAACAACTACCTGACGAGACAAGGTGAACAAGACTTGTCTGTGAGATTGTTGTTGTGTCTCACGGGCTGACGAATTGTCCCAGGAATCGTTGTTTTGACTGCCAGGCCCCGCACGAAGCTACTCTCCCCTCCATTAGCGCGTCTTCATTAGGCGGCGTTAATGTGCACCAATCCCAGCTGGTCAAAGTGTTTAATGCGCAGAGACAAGTAGAGCGATCTCTCTGTCACATATGCAAATTTACTGCTGGACATCTACGGTGAAGTGTTTACTCGGTCGGTGACGTCAGGACGCCCCGGGCTTCGATGTCTACCTACTATAGAGAAGTGAACGGTGCTAAGGCTTGACATGTCGCCACTAACGATCTGATAAGAGAATATGCACTATTATGTATGACAATCCAACGTATGGATATTATTCCACCCACACGCCAAATCCAGGCACACACGTACGGCACACACGCACATACCCGTATTACGTACACAGGCACTCACGCACAAACGCAATCATGTACAAGCCGTACATACGACATACACGCACGCTCGCATTCACGCACGCTCGTTCGCATTCACACACACACCCACCCACACACACACACACACACACACACACACACACACACACACACACACACACACACACACACACACACACACACACACACACACACACTCACACACACACAGTTTTTAATGAAATCAAACTACTAATGATGTTGTGTTCATGGTCCTTTTGCCGCTGCTGTTTTTCTTGAGCTGTGGAATTTACGTCCTACACCAGTTTTGCAAATGAACCTCCATTGCACACAGTCTTCACAGTTATTTTCCAAGGTGACCACAATTAACTTAAAAAATTAATTAATTAAATTACAATTAACTCGAAAATGTACATACATACATACATTTATACATACATACATACGTACATTCGTACATGCGTACATACGTACATACGTATATATGTATATACGTACATACATACAGTGTACATACGTACATACATACATACATACATACGCACGCACACACACGCACGCACGCACATACACACGTATGCACATACGCACGTATGCACGCACGCACCCACAGACACACGTGCATGCATGCATACATACATACATACATACGCACTCACGCACCCACGCACGCACATACACACACAAACACACACACACACACACACACACACACACACATATATACACAAACATGTTGAACCTTCGATAAGCCAAAAGCATTCCTGCGCATTTTCCATTTTGGGTTTTGGATAGGATGGTAATCAAATAAAAGTTTGTTAAACATCAGTCACGTAGTAACTTGAACAAGTGGGTACTTAATAATTGAGGGGCATTCACCAGATGATAATCCCATAGAAGATGCTATTGAAGAGATTCAAACTATCTTTACTCATATCAGTACCAAAGACGGGTCGGGACATCGAGTGAGAGGAGTTTGAAAAGGCATACACAAATGTGACCGAAGGAAAGAGTGCAGAAAAGATTCGACTACAGGATGTTTTACTACCACTGCGACGAGAATGTTGATGTTACTGAGTTCTGCAATAAAAAGCTTTAATGGAAGTAACGAATCCGCCAGATTTGTCAAGTTTTAAAAATACTTCCGATAAAAAGTCTTCCTATTTAAGTTGTTCTTCTCTTGTTTCCCTGTCTGTCATGGGTGAGACTGGCCTCTGTTGTTTCCCTGTCTGTCAGGGGTGAGGCTGGCCTCTGTTGTTTCCCTGTCTGTCAGGGGTGAGGCTGGCCTCGGTTGTTTCCCTGTCTGTCATGGGTGAGACTGGCCTCTGTTGTTTCCCTGTCTGTCAGGGGTGAGACTGGCCTCTGTTGTTTCCCTGTCTGTCAGGGGTGAGGCTGGCCTCGGTTGTTTCCCTGTCTGTCAGGGGTGATACTGGCCTCTGTTGTTTCCCTGTCTGTCAGGGGTGAGGCTGGCCTCGGTTGTTTCCCTGTCTGTCAGGGGTGAGACTGGCCTCTGTTGTTTCCCTGTCTGTCAGGGGTGAGGCTGGCCTCGGTTGTTTCCCTGTCTGTCAGGGGTGATACTGGCATCGGTTGTTTCCCTGTCTGTCAGGGGTGAGACTGGCCTCGGTTGTTTCCCTGTCTGTCAGGGGTGAGACTGGCCTCGGTTGTTTCTCTGTCTGTCAGGGGTGAGACTGGCCTCGGTTGTTTCCCTGTCTGTCAGGGGTGAGGCTGGCCTCGGTTGTTTCCCTGTCTGCTGTCAGGGGTGAGGCTGGCCTCGGTTGTTTCCCTGTCTGTCAGGGGTGAAACTGGCCTCGGTTGTTTCCATGTCTTTCAGGGGTGAAGTTGGCCTCGGTCGTTTCCCTGTCTGTCAGGGGTGAGACTGGCCTCGGTTGTTTCCCTGTCTGTCAGAGGTGAGACTGGCATCGGTTGTTTCCCTGTCTGTCAGGGCTGAGGTTGGTCTCGGTTGTTTCCCTGTCTGTCGGGGGTGAGGCTGGCCTCGGTTGTTTCCCTGTCTGTCAGGGGTGAGGTTGGCCTCGGTTGTTTCCCTGTCTGTCAGGGGTGAGGTTGGTCTCGGTTGTTTCCCTGTCTGTCGGGGGTGAGGCTGGCCTCTGTTGTTTCCCTGTCTGTCAGGGGTGAGGTTGGCCTCGGTTGTTTCCCTGTCTGTCAGGGGTGAGGTTGGTCTCGGTTGTTTCCCTGTCTGTCGGGGGTGAGGCTGGCCTCTGTTGTTTCCCTGTCTGTCAGGGGTGAGGTTGGCCTCGGTTGTTTCCCTGTCTGTCAGGGGTGAGGTTGGCCTCGGTTGTTTCCCTGTCTGTCAGGGGTGAGACTGGCATCGGTTGTTTCCCTGTCTGTCAGAGGTGAGACTGGCATCGGTTGTTTCCCTGTCTGTCAGGGCTGAGGTTGGTCTCGGTTGTTTCCCTGTCTGTCGGGGGTGAGGCTGGCCTCTGTTGTTTCCCTGTCTGTCAGGGGTGAGGTTGGCCTCGGTTGTTTCCCTGTCTGTCAGGGGTGAGACTGGCCTCGGTTGTTTCCCTGTCTGTCAGGGCTGAGGTTGGTCTCGGTTGTTTCCCTGTCTGTCAGGGGTGAGACTGGCCTCGGTTGTTTCCCTGTCTGTCAGGGATGAGACTGGCCTCGGTTGTTTCCCTGTCTGTCAGGGGTGAGACTGGCCTCGGTTGTTTCCCTGTCTGTCAGGGGTGAGACTGGCCTCGGTTGTTTCCCTGTCTGTCAGGGGTGAGACTGGCCTCGGTTGTTTCCCTGTCTGTCAGGGGTGAGACTGGCCTCGGTTGTTTCCCTGTCTGTCAGGGATGAGACTGGCCTCGGTTGTTTCCCTGTCTGTCAGGGGTGAGACTGGCCTCGGTTGTTTCCCTGTCTGTCAGGGCTGAGGTTGGTTTCGGTTGTTTCCCTGTGTGTCAGGGGTGAGGCTGGCCTCGGTTGTTTCCCTGTCTGTCAGGGGTGAGACTGGCATCGGTTGTTTCCCTGTCTGTCAGGGGTGAGGCTGGCCTCGGTTGTTTCCCTGTCTGTCAGGGGTGAGGCTGGCCTCGGTTGTTTCCCTGTCTGTCAGAGGTGAGACTGGCCTCGGTTGTTTCCCTGTCTGTCAGGGCTGAGGTTGGTCTCGGTTGTTTCCCTGTCTGTCAGGGGTGAGACTGGCCTCGGTTGTTTCCCTGTCTGTCAGAGGTGAGGTTGGTCTCGGTCGTTTCCCTGTCTGTCAGAGGTGAGACTGGCCTCGGTTGTTTCCCTGTCTGTCAGGGATGAGGTTGGTCTCGGTCGTTTCCCTGTCTGTCAGAGGTGAGACTGGCCTCGGTTGTTTCCCTGTCTGTCAGGGATGAGGTTGGTCTCGGTCGTTTCCCTGTCTGTCAGAGGTGAGACTGGCATCGGTTGTTTCCCTGTCTGTCAGGGATGAGGTTGGCATCGGTTGTTTCCCTGTCTGTCAGGGCTGAGGTTGGCATCGGTTGTTTCCCTGTCTGTGAGGGATGAGGTTGGCATCGGTTGTTTCCCTGTCTGTCAGGGCTGAGGTTGGCATCGGTTGTTTCCCTGTCTGTGAGGGATGAGGTTGGCATCGGTTGTTTCCCTGTCTGTCAGGGATGAGGTTGGCATCGGTTGTTTCCCTGTCTGTCAGGGATGAGGCTGGCATCGGTTGTTTCCCTGTCTGTCAGGGATGAGGCTGGCATCGGTTGTTTCCCTGTCTGTGAGGGCTGAGGTTGGCATCGGTTGTTTCCCTGTCTGTCAGGGGTGAGACTGGCCTCGGTTGTTTCCCTGTCTGTGAGGGATGAGGTTGGCATCGGTTGTTTCCCTGTCTGTCAGGGATGAGGTTGGCATCGGTTGTTTCCCTGTCTGTCAGGGGTGAGACTGGCCTCGGTTGTTTCCCTGTCTGTCAGGGGTGAGGTTGGCCTCGGTTGTTTCCCTGTCTGTGAGGGATGAGGCGGGCCTCGGTTGTTTCCCTGTCTGTTAGGGGTGAGGTTGGCCGCGGTTGTTTCCCTGTCTGTCGGGGGTGAGGCTGGCCTCTGTTGTTTCCCTGTCTGTCAGGGGTGAGGTTGGCTTCGGTTGTTTCCCTGTCTGTCAAGGGTGAGGTTGGCCTCGGTTGTGATCCTATATTTCTGTTGTCTTTTTTCGTTTCCCTCTCTGATCTAGCATTGCTCTCTCCACCAACCCTCTCCTTTTCTCTCTATCTTTCGCTCTCTGTTCCCACTCCTCTACCAATCCTTCCAAATGTATGTTTACATAGATGGGTGATTGAACTGTGCTCCATCGTGATGAAGACTTTCTACAAGAGGATCCTGAGCAGATTACGTCTTGACATTGATCACCACTGAAGATCCGTTCGGAATGGAGTCCGGGTAGGCAGGACTACAGTCGGCCATAATCCTACCTTGAAAAAGTTAATGAAAGGGATTTGAATGAAACATGTCCCTTCCCTACAATCGTGGTGCAGAAGTTTTGTTGAGCGACACGCTTACACCGTAGAAAGTGGACGTGAAGAAACTGTGATTGAAGCATACAAGAAGAATCCAAAAGCGTGTCAAACTGATAAGAATTCGCAGACAGCATCACTCCGATTTCACCAAAGAGCGTGTGAAGATCGGTTTGAAGATTAATGCAGCAAAGGCAAAGATCAGCCACAGTGAAAACATCTATATGATTACACTGAATGAATATGTTTTGAGGTTGCTCCTGTGTCATCTGGAAAAATTATGATTTATTTACTTATTATTCGTAAATTATACATATGCATACGTGAGATGTATTATAGGTGTGTCTATTTTATCAAAAGCATATTACGTGCATACAACCAAGAAGAAGAAGAAGAATTATATTATGTACACGGGGTCAAATAAACTGTCATTCTTTCTTTCTTTCTTACTGTTTTTCTTTCGTCGCAACAGCCAAACCCGCCAATGTCAGGAGGAAACTTGAAGATATTTTGAAAATTTGCACTGTTACGCAAATGTAAGCAGTTCACATTCGTGACAACGTTGGAATTTATGTTATTCTGATGATGCGAACCGTGGACAATGCAGAACAAAACGGTAGTGTGGACGCTCCGCTAGGTTCTCGTTAGCGACAAAGCTGAATATGGAAGACAGTGAAGTACACATTAGCTGGCTGATGGGTAGTGACGCTGGACATACCTATAAATCGATGGCATTTTAACGACGAGGTATTACATAGATTCAAGACACATTTCACACCAAAACATAATGTCATGCACGAACGGTCTACCAACGAGTTCCAAACCGTGGTGAATGCGTGTGTTTACACGTAGTCTATGTGAGTTCAGCGTTGACCGTCATCAGAAACAGAAGGGAAGAGTGACCATGTTTTTTTGTAACGAGTAACCAAGTTTTTATGAATTGAGTTGCTCATAAAAGTGTGTCTTTCATTAAAGAGAACGATCGTATTGAGGTCGGACCGCTAGAAGACAATGCCGGAAAGGAGGTTGGTTAAATATGATTGCATAGTGTTGTTAATTTACAATAAAGCCAAGTGACAAGGGAGTGACACCAACGCTCTGACGTGGCGCGAACAACAGTTTCTATACATTACTTGTAATACGTATTCGACTCCTCCCTATCGTGTTTACAGAACGTTCACCTGCTCATTACATTATTATATGTGCACAGTGGCAATCCCTGTGTTAATAAAGTTGATTGCCCAATACCAACCTACCCAATAGTTGGCGTAAATTCAGTACAAACAGAGAAAGGGCTGCGTGAACATAACACGGATACACCGGGAATAGGGGTGGGGGGTACCGAGTAGAGTAGTACACGAAATTACATTAACAACTTGACAGTAACACGACGCGCTTTGTTATTTCAAACTACCCGTCATGCACAGCGTACCATCGCATCGCTCGTCGTTTATACCGCCTCCAACACGTCGTAAATGTCCCACTTACGAACATAATAAATGTGGTCTAAACACCTTGTTCGGCAATCTGCCTGGAATTGAATGTATTTACTCTTCGATCGCCGTACGTTTGTTATTCAATTTTATGTTTGTGTGTGAACAACACTCAAGGACAGATATATGCATATTTTATCATGAAACCTGTTTTTAGTTACAAATCAATATTATACTCCGATACATAATTCCGTGTTATACAGGACTACCTGCCAGATGTGGTATTTTCACAGTAATTTACGAACACTTAATCTGCAAACGTTTAGACTATTTCTTTCAAATAGGCTGTTCAATTTTGAAGCCCGATCAATCCAGCGTTCTTGTCTCTTCGGCATGAACGAGCCGGTAAACCTACAAGTATCGTGACAGTCATCGTATAATAATAAAGGCTAATTTTTCGTGGAATCCTACCATACCACTATGAGCTGATAACTTTATTTACTCGCGCGAGTGCCGGTTTACTATTCCTAAGACGCTGCATACATTAATGTTAATGCCACTTTATTTTTGAAATCGGTCATTTTCCGTGGTTATTGCGTCAATGAAAATTCACTGCTGATTAATCGTGACGTCATGTGACGTTGACACAAAATGAGACTGGACGCCCCGATTATTTCTGCGGTCATAAGACGGCCTTTGATGGATGTCTTAGGAGAACGGTGTCATTCGCTCCAGCATTATCGCCTTCTCTGGCCAATCTTTGTGCCGATGAAACCATCCAAGCGAATAGAGTATCGGAGATTAATTCTGCGACACAGCTATCGCTTGCAGATTCGGATCGTTTATTTATATTCAATACACCAATATGTTCACCGTATATCGAAACCTAGAAGAAACGAAGATTTCTTTGTGTTATTCAACTTAACATACACTACGGTTTATAAAGACGGAAGATGAGAGACTTATGGAAAACGTGAGTAAGACGTATGCGGGACTTGTGCTGTGTAAGACTTGTGAAATACATGATGCAGTAGTTGTGCCGATGTATGTAATGCACTCGACTGCACACTACTGTTGACAGTTCCCTAACGCTATTAACACAGTTGTCATTTAATGCATTTGCAACCAATACTGGTGCAGGCAGTTATGCATGTACGCATCCATGCATTCACATTGATGGCTGAGGTTGTACCGATGACACAGGAGCAATCTCAAAAGCATGTCCATTTTAATAGTGTAATCATATTGATGTTTTCACGAGGTTACACCATAGTTGCGTTCTCTCCATCATCTATGGTTCAGAATGACGTAGGACAAAATAGAACAGAGACAACATTCAACTTTCCCCGCAAGATGCCTTAGAAATATAATGCGAAATTCAAGCATCGAAAGATTTCCAACAATTAACTACTGAAGCTAACAACACATATCAACATGAATGACTTGCTTACCGCAAGAGAGGAACTGGATTGTTTATATTTGCAAAAGGAGGACGACAATAACACAGCCACGAGATGGAAAACGACAGCAATAACGATCACAACACAACACGGGGAACTGGGACGTTACGGATAATGTTCATTAGCTGGAGCCACGTTGCAATGCTGCCTGCAAACTGACAGATGCGGAGAAGTCATGGTTCTACATTATTTGTAGACAAAGACAGCATACAAAAAGAGAGGTTTTTTGTAGCAACAACGGGAAAAATATAAGGATAAAAAAGCAATGACGATGTTTCATTACATATTCTTCACCGACTTTCTGTCTGACTCTTTCTCTCCGCGACATGGACCAAACATAAGTGAGATGTACACATTTATTTGCTCGGACATGATCAAACGAGATATGTGCAACAAAGTCACTCCTGCAAAGATGATGAATGGTTGACTATTCTTGTACCGCTCACTCCGTGCCACCGGAGTCGCTCTGTGACTACAGAGAGTTCTATTTGACAGTCCGGTTGGTTGCTAATTATGTCTACGATACAGTCAGCGACGTTACAGGTAGACAACACACGGAAGACGAACGTAAGACCACCAGAGCGTACTGGTATCATAAAGCAGAAACATGCGCTTTCCATTAATTACGTGTGTGAGCTGAGTTCGAAGTAAAATACCAAAACCATGATCTACGAAGCATTATTTTTTAAGTTGATGGATGAGATTAACATGTATCACACACGTAAACGCGAACGTACTTATGATTATATACATATGTGTATCGTCATCCGTGTAGACGTCCACCCACATATTTGTACACATACATCACGTACACTTACACCCACTCACTGTATACTTCCACATTGTACACCTTCAGCCACACACCGTACACCTCCCTCACGTGCACTAACACGCACGCCCAAGCCCCGTCAGAACCGTGCGTGCAGGATGCTAATTGGCGGGTGTCGCCACGTATATAAGGCGCGCAGCCTGTTGCGGCTCGCCACAAACGCCGTAGAAACCGCGCAAGAACCACCGCCGTCTCCAGCACAGAACTAGCTGCAAACGTCATTTCGATTACTCCCGAACTTAATCACAGGTAAGGTAATTTAGCACTCGCGACCAGTGTGTGTTTACACGGGAACGTTGCCCCGGTGATACTAGATATTATGATCTGCTTGTATGTTTTTTTTAAATATGTAAAAACTGGTTTTGCTCACATGATCGACATTACGCACCGCGTCGATACTCGTATTCCGCATATGGGTTGAAGCATAATTAAAATACCGACTGTTCAACTGTGGTTTACTTAAGCACGTTTGGTATCATTAGGTTATAATATACGTTATAGTGTATATTCCATGACACGATTTTCCGATTAAACGATTTGATTTAGTATGTTTTCTGTCCAAGAAATATGCTGCATGTTCACAATTTGTAAAGACTGCGAGAACGAGGACTTGGCGGGAGTTGTAACTTGGCGGGAGATGTGACTTGCACGTGGCCTCACTTACAACTAACACGGGCGACCCGCAATACGTGACATTACTATCTTCGACGACATTTCCTCCAATGCCGAGGTTATTGCTTAATGTTTTGACGTCGAGTCACGTTTTCTGTACATAGCCGCTATGTTCAAGTCAAAATAGCATTGCCACGTGGTATCGGTTTCATTGTTTAACGGGTTTCTTTTCACAATTCTCTCAATGCCGAATATTGTATTGATGTGTCCAGTTGTCTCAGTTCCGACATCCCGTGATATAGTTGATACTTGAGAAAGACGAGTTAGACCCAGGTGACATGTTGTTGGACTCTCAATAAGCCAATTGCTTCGTTGCGGTTTTTGTTCTTAATCTTCTTAAATCTTGTTCGATCTTGCCAAAACCTTTGTGACAATTCTACCGTCTCAGCGTGTATTTAATGTCCTGGTATAGAATTAGTTTTTGTTGGTGTGTCTTGCTATATTTTTGCGTGAGCCATAAGAAGCATGCATCCACGGGAAGTACGTATACCGCGGCAGTAACGAGATGGCGGCACTAACTGAAGCTGAATTGTCATGTGTGAAACACTCAGAAGGTACAGTAACTTGTTCCAACTGCGTGGTACCTGGTTTGTAGTCGTAAACACAATAGACCAGAGCCGTATTGTGATATAAAGCGTGTGTGTGTGTGTGCGCGCGCGCGCGTGCGTGTGTGTGCGTGTGTGCATGCGTGTTTCACGTCACTGTGTAAAATAAATGTTAATAATAATAATGATCAGATAATATCTATTGCGCCTAAATCCTTGGAAACCAAGCTCAAAGGCGCATCAAAACAAAAGGATTGGTCAATCTCAAAATCCATAAGCACTATTCCAGTTGTCAACAGATGGGTCAAGGCGCTAGGGAGCTACGGTGGATAAGCAAGGTTGTAAAGATAAGGTTTTAAATGACGATGGAATTTTGTAATATTTTCAACTGATCTAACATTAAGAGGGAGCATAATATTCCAAAGAGTTGCAACAGAAAAAGCCCTAGTTCCAATGTTAGTGTTGACTCTAGGAACAAAAAGTAGGTCAGAACTAGACGATCGAAGCTGGATAGGTTTTCTTACAGGAGTAAGCACTGAATGCAAATAAGTTTGTTTTTTACTGGACAGTGCCTGGTATGTAATGGTACAGATCTTAAATATTATACGATATCGTACAGGAAGCCAATGCAAAGACTTCAAAAGTGGTACAGAGCGAGAAAACCGAGGAGATCTTGCCAGACAATTTTGGACACGTTGAAGTTTTGTAATATCCTTCCTAGCGATATTATCATGGGGGGAATTGCAATAGTCAAGTGTGTTATTATCAAGCGCTGTTGCAATCGCTTTAGCAACAGAAAATAATTATACCGGCGAATACGGCGAAGATCACGAATATGATAAAAATAGCGGCGACACGTTTGAGATATGTGTTGTTGGAAATTGAAGTTACTATCAAAGATCATTCCTAAATTCCGCACTGAGGTTGCTGGCGTGATATGCTGATTCAAAATACGCGTAGGAAAAAACCCATTAAGTTTACTACGCTGCATTGGAGTACCAATAATGATCAATTCAGTTTTATTTGCATTTAATCTCAATTTGCTGCCAGTCATCCAGTGGAAGATATCTTGGCGGCAATCACGAAGTTGGTTAAGGGAGCGATTTGTATGAAATGCCGTACCACTTTAATAAGCGTTTCGATCAATGAGAAAGTTGTGACCAATAGTGTCAAAGGCGGCAGAGAGGTCTAGTAAGGTAAATGCAGTCACTTTACCATTATTAATGTTCAAGTTAATGCCCTTATGAACCTTTAAGAGGGCAGTCTCTGTTGAATGAAACTGTCTATAGGCTGACTGTGACACATTAGTTAAGACATTTGTGCTAATGTGAGACCTTAGACGATTTGCTACAACCCTTTCTAGTATTTTGGAAATAAAGCTGAGGTTAGAAATAGGTTTATAACTGTTTAGGTCTTGTTTAGGCAGAGATGACTTCTTAAGAAGTGGAGTGACATGGGCGTATTTGAAATCATCAGGAAAACAGCCAGAACAAAGTGATGCATTTATAATATTTGTTATAGGTCCAATTAATGTATCGAGACATACTTTTAACAGTATTGTTGGAAATGGATCAAGTTCATAAGACTTATTTGGGGAGGACATAATTATTTACCTAACTTCATCAACTTTTGCAGGTTCAAATGATACAAGTCGTAGTGGAAAGTCCGCATTGGCATTACTTAAAGTATGACCGGAGGAAGCAGAACGAATAATACTGATTTTATTCTTAAAATGACTAGAGAACGAGTCACATAGAGACTTAATTGATACATGACCAGGTAGCGATGGAGCAGGCCGTCTGTGTAGAATGTTATTGATGCATTTCCATAACTGACGCGGATTATCAATTTTATTTATGACCAAGTTGAACGGGTTATCAAGAGGTCAAGCCATGGCCTTGTATATGTGTCAAAAAGGTAACATGTTTTAAATCAAAGGATGCCAGAATACCATCAAAAGTAGTTGTAGTTGTAGAAGGTATGTCGAAATGAAGATTAAAACCACACACACACGTGCACATGCGCACGCGCGCACGCACGCACGCACGCACGCACACACCCACACACCCACACACCCACACACTCCCCACACACACGCACACACGCACACACCCACACACACCCCCCCACACACACACACCAACACACACACACCCACACCCACACATACACTCACACACACCAACACACACACACGCACAAACACCCCCCCACACACACACCAAATCACACACACACATACACACACACACACACACACACACCAACACACACACACACACACACACACACACACACACACACACACCAACACACCAACATACCTACACACACACACCCATACAAACGAATATATTGTGTTTCTTCTTTGGTTGCCCACACTCCCTCCATCTCCACCCAGAAGGTCGTGATTTGTGAACTATGGATCGTAGTCACTTTACTAATGGACACGCCTGTGCTACATGGGAATCAGCTTAACTTTGTGTGCGTGGCCTGGGGCTGAGGAAAGGTCTTTCTTACGCCTAATTATTAATCGGTGTCGTCGCTTCCCCCGCGTGCACTTCCGTTATTACCAAATGCGTTTAATGCAGATTGTCGTCTCGTCTGCACAATAGTCGACATCGGTTTTCATTACAGTCCCGTTGAGAGCAAGTGGCCCGGGCTGCGATGCTCAGAGGCAAGTCGCCATTTGTGGATTATGGAGTACTAGGAACCTAGGGCAAATAGCGATTGTGAGGCACCACGCCCTCGGAATGGCCATATTTAAGCATTTTAAAGACAATATTTTTTTAAATTAAAACTTATTTTATATAGTGTGGTTTCCACGCAACATTTTAATAATGTTGTGATATAACAATTTTGGTTATCTTACTATAATCGAGCAAGTGTATGTATGCATGATAACGTTTACCTCTTAGACGGCTTACACCTCGGGCGCCAGACTTTCAGAGGTTGATGTACGACCCTATGCGTGTAACGTAAGAAAATACCCATATATGTAAAGGTTTCTCCCTTTTATTGGTTAAATCCATTGCTCGGAACGTAAAACGTAATGCGCGCGTCAAGTGTAGAACGTCACTTAACAATCGCAGTAATCACGTACGCGCGACAAATATTTCGAGAAATCGGCCGTGGTTTCGTGAACTGGAAGTTCTGATCAAGAAGACGAAGAAGCTCGGTTTTATGATAATAATGTGGCAGATGATCACAGAACGAATGGGTACGACAAACAAAATGGTCCAAACTCCAGCGTTGGACATCAACAATGCGGCCTCTATGCAGTTTTCACTATATGAGTTCATTGCATTACTGCGACCACAGTTTGATCGAACATCGTGGTGATGAGCTACAGCAACTCTTTCCAGAGGAATCGGAGAATAACAACTCACAATGAAGACTGCTGCGCAGACGGCAATGGAGGAATTAGTTTACTGACCGACGAACTCCTGTAATTTGCTTTTCTTCTGCGAAAATCTGGTCGTGAATCACGCGTATTACGCCGACAATATAAGCAGTTAAGAACGTACTATGTTTTGCCTGCTTATCAAACAGGATTTGGCGCACATATTAACAAATTGTTAAATTGCGCTACGTTTCTTACTTTGTCGTTGCCTGGAAGTACATTTTATGCAAATGAAGTGGATGTACACATTAGTTGCGTCCGCCAGTTGAGCAATTGTTAGCTGAATGCGACATTCTTTGGAAACTTGTGTCCCAGCTGCCCATATGATAATACCCCACTGCATATCACTGGCTGTCTGTGTTATTACATTAACGCAGTTTTGACTATGCTACAAATCACTGGATTATCAACAGCAACCTCAACCGACTCAACTAAAATCGCTAGCTATGATTGCCATGCGCTGGGTGTCGTATGCTATGGCGTTTAGTCACAGCGAGAAGGACTCGAACAGTTTTTCTTCTCCAAACAGTTGCATCTAACAAAGCTGGTGGAGTCATCAGCGCAGTAGCCAGAAAGGCATGAACATTCGGCTGAGGCGAAAGGACATGCGACGACAACAGGTGCTGTGGTGATATTTAGCAACGGCTACCGGGCAACTATCTGATACAACATGATATCCCCCTCCACTGAAACAAACAAACAATAAATCACCGCGGGTATCGAATGGTGGCCGTGAACCATGCACACCGAGGTTGTGGCGTGTGTAGAGTGCAGACTCGCAATGTAACAGTGTTGATTGCCAATATTTGATCCTTCCGATACACATGACCCCGAAGACGCACTGGGGAGATCCATGCTGAATATGAGACAAACCGGGAGAGGTATGTCATATTTAGAACGGCTTGTTAGCCGTTGACACGGCTAACAAGAATGATCCGATCACAATCACGGTGTCTTAATTATCCCGCCGTGGGCATCTCCGGTTTTCGTCGAATTGGTATATTGGTTAATTATATTTAGTGGTCATTTCAATACGCGCTCTCATTGGTTGCTGTAGAAATTGGGAAGATGAAGTGTTGAAACTGTGCACCTGCAATAATTGTAGAAAGTCGTTCTTTCCTATTGTAATTGATAAAACCTTATTATTGAATATAACACGTCGTTTTCTAGAGTATGACTTATTATTATCAATTAATTTGACAGCAGCCGGGGGATTAGGAGTCCTGATCCCCACGAAAGGGTTCGGGATGATCAACGGGATGAGTCAGGATCCTCTAAATGAGCAGCCTACTGTCTTTGTTGGATAATGCTAGCCAACGACGTGGATTATTAAAGCAATAATCCTTACTATAGGTACATCTACAGCTGTACACTAGTATTCAATAGACTGTGTATGTGCATGCCGTCGTGAAGGTCTCTAGGCCTACTTTGTCGTCTCGCTGATAATGTCAAACTAACAAAGTGAAATGGATATGGCCTACTGTACGATTAGTCACGTAGGCCTGGTGCTGTGGTAAATTGACGGAGCAGGTAAACATGATTGATACAGCAGAGTGAATATCTCTATCCCCTTATGCTCGTTGCCAGTCAGTTTGGAGGCGTGTGTTCAACGTCAACTTATACACATGTATTCTTCAGCATAGCACGGTTGAAATTTAGTTTCTACAAGACAGTCTTAAGTGAATACGTTATTTTTATATTAATTTCGTTCCCCGTTGAGCGGCCCATCTAGTCAATGGTCACCGGTCAGATTTCCGTTGCATTAACAATTCTGTCATTAAAATTAAAACATAAAAAATCTCCCACGAGTGCCCCCCCCCCCCGGCTAACGCGGACATCATTTCGCGTAATATCACTTCTCTACAATGACCATTTGGCGGCTGATAACCGTTGTATGTTCGGAACATGAAATTAATTCATTTCTCCAGTGGTGAGGTGGCGGTGCCGGTGGGGGTGCCGGTGGCGATGCGTCAATGAAGCGTCGTTGGTGTGTTTTTCGTTGTAGTGGTGCCGTCTATTCCTGCTGCGTTGCCTACTTTAGTTACCTTTTTGCAGCTTTGTGGTCCTCGGGGGACACTATGGCGGTGAGCAGTCGTTCTTGCACTCGAATAGTGCTTTCTGTGACTATTGTTGACAGATCCGTAAGACGTTCTGCTACCTTTGGTGTTTGCATCCGCGCAATCCGAGCAGCGATCGGAGGCAGTCAACGCTCTTCGGCGTCTAATTGAGGGTCTACTCGGCCATTAGGACTATGACGAGTCTCTGCTGGATACGACAGGCCACGCGACTCGAGTACGTGAAACTGAGAGACTCCATTAGTTCAGCCCATCTTTCTTTCACGGAAGTGTCCACGCAATCGTTACGTTTGTAGCTATTTCGGATTCATCGCTATTTTGGTATACCGTTTGTTTATTCCGGCGATCTTTCGAGCCGATTGTGACGTTCCTTCGCGTAGGAGTAGGTTTTGCGTTTGCACTTGCAGGCCATAAATATCAAACAAATATTCGTTCATAGACGTCAAAATAGCAAAAGCAATGTTGCAGACCGAATGTTGAGATGGATTTCTAGTAAAAGAAATATAACGTTACCCTTTCGATCACAAGTTGAGCTCAAGAAACGATCTCGTACTAGCAATCATCACACAGACGATTTCTACAAAGGTCAACGCCGAGATAACAGAAACAGAATCAAGGTTTAGTTACCACCTTTACCCTTTTCTTCTAGATCTTTGATATATCACGCCAACCTTAGTGACTTGCCTCTCATTCCGCTCCTGCTTCCTGATTCCTGATTTCGTGCACCGACGCAATTCTGGATTTGCCAGAGCTGGAATTATTTCGTTTCAATTCTCGTTGTTGGGTTGAATAGGAACGCATTAGATTTGGTAACACACAAATTTAAGTTCTTCCATTTTTCTAACAAAACCTTTTACTTGACATTGCTATTGCTTCCATTTTTTAGGTAGTAAGGTTTCTGTATATCTTCTACTGTTGGAATTTTTTTTGTCATAAACTTATGGCGTGAGTGAGATTTCACTTGCATACTAAACACATGTGTGCATGTGTGTGTGTGTGTGTGTGTGTGTGTGTGTGTGTGTGTGTGTGTGTGTGTGTGTGTGTGTGTGTGTGTGTGTGTGTGTGTGTGTGTGTGTGTGTGTGTGTGTGTGCGCGCGTGTGTGTGTTTGTGCGCGTGTGCGTGTATGGGGGTGTGCATCATTTTTAGTTACTATTTTCATAAGGTTTGCTAGAATATTCAATATTCTAAGGGACTGTCTGAGGAAGATGCAGATAGAAACTAATACGACTTAAGCGGTTGACGCTTAAATGTAAAACCCTAACGCAATAAAAAACACATGCGTAAATAAAACGGAGTGTTAATGGCGAATGTTTCCGTTCATTTGATGCCCAAGGTGTTGCTCCATTTCTCACTGGCGTTGGTCTTGTTGGCGCCAATCTGCTAAGGAATATTCAGTCGCAGCAATTTAATTGTAAGTCGGGCCAAAAACCTAATCCATTTATATCAAATCAAGTACAGCTCTAACTCTATTTCCCCGCCCTTCCTTCTGCTGCAATGAAACCAATTTACGACGTGTTTCACAGCGATTGGTTGATCGTAGATGTGTATCTCTATCTGTCTCAATCAGCAGACAACTGGACGTTTTTTTTTTGGCAAAACCAACATTCGTGAAACATTGCGATTTAAAGTCCTAGCACTAAATAACTTGATTTTAGGAATCGCTTTAATGCGTGCCACTGTGGATATCACGGATGGTTTCATTACCAGAACAGAAGATGATTAATGAATGACACAAATTATCGACATATTGTGTGCTAATGCTAGAATCGTGACCATGTTAACACATTACTTTATAAAATAATCACATCACAAGGGCGGTATACACGTGGTTGAGTAATCTTTGTACTCTCCATAAATCAAGGGATTCCTTTTCCACTTACCATATGAGCATTTTACTTTGGGTAGCAATCTTGTTAAATCGATGATAACGTTGGATGAATACAGAATTGAATTATATTCTGAAAGAGACTATCATCGCATTCAAAGGAATTTGAAAAGAGAAAGTCACGGCAGCGGATGCGATATGAAATGGGATTAAATGAGATCAGAGGAAGAAGATGGTTTTAGGAACCAATTTATTGTTAATCATGAATTCAGCGCGTAGCCATTACATGTTATGCATTTATTTCGACTATGATCAGCAACAATTTTAGAATGTAAAATAATACATATCGCAATTAGGCCAATGTCCACAATTCCTTAAATGGGCACATTTGTCAAAAACCATATATTTCGTATATTTATTTCGCACGTGAGCCCATATTCTGTTGAATCTGTGATTTAGCTATCAGTAATACTATCCCTATAATGAATATGTTTTATTATCTGGAAAATACCTGGCTTATTTTACTCGGTTATCCCAATACCTGTTTTGGTTCAGCGGCACGTGTTCCAATGAACCGCATCTAAATTAGCTCTCTTGTATTTTATCCTAAAACGTCTTTGTTTGCAATATCACATTTCTGCATGTATTTACTGCATTGTCTAACTCATAGATAATAACTTATTTATTTCTCAACAGTTTTAACTGAGACAATTAAAACCATTTTATTTGAGATGATGATTAATTTAGTTAATAGTATTACTATATTTTAGGGTTCCGTTGAAGTATAATTGTATGTACATTACTGATAACACGGTTGATTGTTTTGCCACAGTCGATACCCAGAGGTCAGAGAATCGGACACATGCACGGTATTTAGGCACACAATATCTTCTAAAAAAAGCACGCATGAACTCCAAAGGGAAGCAATAGGCATCATGTTGGACATATGCGTCTAACAGGGTTAATAAATCTAACCATTTGCGATTACGAACACGAATATCATGCCAGTGGTTTACAAGAAAAACAGTCTTGGATACATGGCATATACACTATCCAGTTCGCCGGTGGCTGAACTGAGAACACTAGTCTACTTTGTGTCATTCGGTTACCAATAGGTTTTGAGGAACCGTTTGTTCTTAATCAATCAATCAATCAATCTTTATTTCAGACCAAAAAATCGTACATGTAATATGCATTATGTCCATAGTAAAAAATTAAAAATTAAAAGTATATTATAGTGTAAATATTGCACTAATCCACTTCCTGAGTAATATAAAGGTGTTATAAACATCGATGTGTATATTACTCTCAACAATGTTGTTCGTCGATTCTGATATATACTGCTCATAAGACTGTATATGCATTTTCTAAATCTAGCATTGCAATAGTCCGTGTCAGAACTAACAAACATTAGTAACTTAATAATGTTGTCTCAGCTGATCAGCTAGTTCCAGTAATTCCGCTTGTTTTATATATGCTGTGACAGTCATGTATCGACGAACGATACAGCAGACTAAATTGATACAGCCATATACTATAGCCTATTATAGCATTATAACAGCTTTTCCTGCGTATAGAAGTGTACCACAAGTTCTGATTGAAGGGAAAATGGAAATCAGTATCTAGAAGTTGGCGTGGCCCAATCTTCACCATAACACGTCGAGCTGGTTGCGACTTCTACACGTCATAACCGTAGCAGCGTCCAATATAAGCTCGGCACTTATTGGTCGATTATCGCGGGCGTGTCCCAATATGTCATGGAACTATGATATTTCACCAGAATATGCAAGCTTTAGAACACATTCTTAATAAACCACCTGTGTGACAGTATTCGGGGTTGCGTTTTGACGTCATGAATAAATTAAAAGCACGTGGCGGTTTGTTTGTAGGGCAGAACGCTCTCGCTGCAGGCGCGCAACACGGGAAATTCGTGTTTTTGTTTTGGCGCTCCCGTGAAATTCACTTCACAATGCCATCAAGTTGTTGTTGGATGTACAAATCGTTTATCAAACGTGTGTACTGTTAGATTTTATAGAATACCACTTGATTGTGAAATAAGAGCGAAATGGATCACAGCTATCCATCGTATGCAGTGGACCCCCAAAGAACACACCAGGATTTGTAGCGACCACTTCTGCACAGGTTTTATTGAACAAGTCAAGAAATACATTTTGTTGGGTTTTATTATAGATACACATCTAAACTGAAAAAAACACTGAAAAAATATCAAATGCTTGTTCTAAAAAATTAGCATTTTAAATAAATTGAAACATGTGTTACCTCTTCATATTAAAATAATATTATATAATTCGCCACTTTTACTAAATAACATTCCGAATATAGTCAAAGAAAAGCTCACAAGGATTTGCCAAGTATGTTAAACTTTTTTTTATAAACTTATCAAATAACATGCACAAGGTAAAATTGCTACATATGTATGCAAAATTAAGAACCGACAACCACCTGTCAACTTTATGCAGTACAAAACAGTGCCTTAACGACAAACACAATAATCATGTAAGCTTGCTCACACTACACACATGTTCATATTCATATTATGGTTTTTCTGTAAGAATTTGATTTGGGTGATGTATTGATTCAATTAAATTTATATCACAAAAGGTGGCTCCTCGATAGCGATTACCACAGTCTTAGAGGAGTCTCCTGACCCTAATTTGTGTTATTTACCATACATTATACTATGTTTTAAACTGGCACTACTTATCCAGATAATGTCCCTTCATTGTTTGCCTTAAAAGACAGCTGCAGTTTGTTTTCATCGTCAAGTGGGTGAGGAAAGATTCCTGAGAGCAAAAAGAAGAATGGTCCAAAAAACAGAGGAAGAGAAAATACAAGAAACTGAAGAACACAAAAGCAAATTCCCATGGTCTCTGTTGGTTTGCCCAAGTTTTTTTCAATTGTTCTAGACAGCAAATCAGGCTTCAAATGATTAAAACACTTATTAACCATGTCTCGGGAAAAGTCATCATCCTTTATTGTTACTGAAGTTATGTAAATCTTATTGGCAACACCTGTATAAATGACCAGATCACACTCAGTCATACCAGCGACTTCCATCTGCAATTGAATCAAGGAGTAATACATGTGACCTTTCTTCAAATTCCCTTGTCTGTCACCAAAGTTTATGGGATCCTGTCCCTTCAATGAAAATGGACACTTTACTTCAAGCAGATTATCGCTGTGACAACCACGTGATCTCACACTGTCTGGAGAGGCACCAAGATAGGGGTATTTCTCATTCACTAATAGACCAGTTCTCTTCAGCCTGGCCTCAGTGTGGTATGGTCTAACAGTTGTCTCATAAAAAGTGAGGGCCTCTGCCTCGTTATCCAGTCCCCACTGTGTCATTGTGTAGATAAGGATGATAACGATTAAACGACACGCTGACAAGGTGGCTTATTTGGTCATCCAACTGCGCTATTATTCACATGTGCCGATCCACACAAACAACTGATAAACTAACTACAACTACAAAACTAACAACTAACCTACATAACACAACAAACAACTAATAAACTAACTACAACTACAAAACTAACAACTAACCTACGTAACACAACAAACAACTGATAAACTAACTACAACTACAAAACTAACAACTAACCTACGTAACACAACAAACAACTGATAAACTAACTACAACTACAAAACTAACAACTAACCTACGTAACACAACAAACAACTGATAAACTAACTACAACTACAAAACTAACAACTAACCTACGTAACACAACAAACAACTGATAAACTAACTACAACTACAAAACTAACAACTAACCTACGTAACACAACAAACAACTGATAAACTAACTACAACTACAAAACTAACAACTAACCTACGTAACACAACAAACAACTGATAAACTAACTACAACTACAAAACTAACAACTAACCTACGTAACACAACAAACAACTGATAAACTAACTACAACTACAAAACTAACAACTAACCTACGTAACACAACAAACAACTGATAAACTAACTACAACTACAAAACTAACAACTAACCTACGTAACACAACAAACAACTGATAAACTAACTACAACTACAAAACTAACAACTAACCTACGTAACACAACAAACAACTGATAAACTAACTACAACTACAAAACTAACAACTAACCTACGTAACACAACAAACAACTGATAAACTAACTACAACTACAAAACTAACAACTAACCTACGTAACACAACAAACAACTGATAAACTAACTACAACTACAAAACTAACAACTAACCTACATAACACAACAAACAACTGATAAACTAACTACAACTACAAAACTAACAACTAACCTATATAACACAACAAACAACTGATAAACTAACTACAACTACAAAACTAACAACTAACCTACGTAACACAACAAACAACTGATAAACTAACTACAACTACAAAACTAACAACTAACCTACGTAACACAACAAACAACTGATAAACTAACTACAACTACAAAACTAACAACTAACCTACGTAACACAACAAACAACTGATAAACTAACTACAACTACAAAACTAACAACTAACCTACATAACACAACAAACAACTGATAAACTAACTACAACTACAAAACTAACAACTAACCTATATAACACAACAAACAACTGATAAACTAACTACAACTACAAAACTAACAACTAACCTACGTAACACAACAAACAACTGATAAACTAACTACAACTACAAAACTAACAACTAACCTACGTAACACAACAAACAACTGATAAACTAACTACAACTACAAAACTAACAACTAACCTATATAACACAACAAACAACTGATAAACTAACTACAACTACAAAACTAACAACTAACCTACGTAACACAACAAACAACTGATAAACTAATTACAACTACAAAACTAACAACTAACCTACGTAACACAACAAACAACTGATAAACTAACTACAACTACAAAACTAACAACTAACCTATAAAACTAATACAACTACAAAACTAACAACTAACCTATAACAAACAACTGATAAACTAACTACAACTACAAAACTAACAACTAACCTACTAACACAACAAACAACTGATAAACTAACTACAACTACAAAACTAACAACTAACCTACGTAACACAACAAACAACTGATAAACTAACTACAACTACAAAACTAACAACTAACCTACGTAACACAACAAACAACTGATAAACTAACTACAACTACAAAACTAACAACTAACCTACATAACACAACAAACAACTGATAAACTAACTACAACTACAAAACTAACAACTAACCTATATAACACAACAAACAACTGATAAACTAACTACAACTACAAAACTAACAACTAACCTACGTAACACAACAAACAACTGATAAACTAACTACAACTACAAAACTAACAACTAACCTACGTAACACAACAAACAACTGATAAACTAACTACAACTACAAAACTAACAACTAACCTACGTAACACAACAAACAACTGATAAACTAACTACAACTACAAAACTAACAACTAACCTACGTAACACAACAAACAACTGATAAACTAACTACAACTACAAAACTAACAACTAACCTACGTAACACAACAAACAACTGATAAACTAACTACAACTACAAAACTAACAACTAACCTACGTAACACAACAAACAACTGATAAACTAACTACAACTACAAAACTAACAACTAACCTACGTAACACAACAAACAACTGATAAACTAACTACAACTACAAAACTAACAACTAACCTACGTAACACAACAAACAACTGATAAACTAACTACAACTACAAAACTAACAACTAACCTATATAACACAACAAACAACTGATAAACTAACTACAACTACAAAACTAACAACTAACCTATATAACACAACAAACGCCGGCTTTGCGCGTCTGATTGTTTACGTCTTTCTGCCCTACGCGAACATGCGCATGCGCGACCTACTTCTCTTTGTTGCCAAACACAGCAACCCCGAATTGATTGTAGTTGCAAAAAGGATAGTTCATAATAACTGTTTAGGTAGGTAGGCCCACGACATGTTTGTTTTTGTTTCCCTTTAAGGGATCATCCCAGAACGACGTCGATGTCCAATATCAGACGAAATTACTTTCGTTTGAGGAAGCGGGTCAGACACAGTTTCATTTTACGCTTCGGATCATTAGACTGTTAATATATATTGATATCATTATATCAATGTTTACAAACTGTCGTCTGGGAAGGGTGCTGAGGCCATATGAAAGTAATTTCGTCTGATATCGGACATAGACGTTCTGAGAGGATCCCTAAGAAGCATGCTATTGACGCGATGCCTTACGCACGATCCTGTCATCACACCAGGTAGCGAAAGGAACTAGATGAAGCCATATAAAAACATAGCCTCGATGAAATTGATTATTAACATTAGCAAGTGTTCTCAACATGGTGGTATTGACATGTTCTATACCATCTGATCAGATGTAAGTCGCCACGGGAAGGCAGTACGACGTATTCTAATTATCAGAATGGTCTCGAGGAGTTCATATTTGTTGGCGATCAGCATCGAACGAACTTGACAGCAGAAGAACAATAATAAGAACATGAAAAACGAGATGCTTGGTGTTTAAAAATTAACGTAGCATATATGCGCGCTTAAATGTACTTGCACGCGTTGTGGTCGTGGAAATGTGCGCGTTTCTCTCGTGTCTCATTGCGTCTGCGTTTGACATTATGATAGATCCCCGCGAATAATATAGGTCAAATGGAAAGGATCGCTCACTTTTTGACACTAAGAAAATTTGTGCGGTAAATTAATTATACTTATTTGTATTGATAAACCCTTGGAGATTACAACTGTGCTCCAATATGGTCTTCCTATGTGGCTAACCGATGCCACACGTCCTAATCCACACCACCACCACCACCACCACCACCACCACCACCACCACCATCACCACCACCACTTCCCCCCCCACACACACGCACATACACACGCACACACAAAAAACAAACACACACGCGCAAGCACACGCACACACAGACGCGGGCACGCGCACACACTCACACACACACACACACACACACACACACACACACACACACACATCACAGGATCCACAGGCCCAACGTCGACCAATAATCGAGCTTCCCGCTTCGATAGCCTCAAAACTGTCAAGTGTCTACCGTCAGAATCTTCATAATAATGACCAATAACGCTGATTTCCGCCCGGGTTTGAGTTCTATGGGACGACGGGATGGTAATGAAATAATACCACTATCACCGTCTAATCGCATTTCGCAATATAACTAATTTGCCTGTATCACAACAACGTCAGGTTTGTGCACATCAGATTGCTGTCGAATGCACTCAGTTGCAATGTCAACCTGTTAAGTTCCTTATCATCACTATTGTAATGTCTAAAAATGTCGTCTTCTACCTCATTTAATCCGATGTCCAATATAATGAAATAACACCTCAGGCAGCAGTTCGCGTGGCATCTAATCGCTGCGTTTAGTCACCCGCGTTTATCGGCCATTCTCGTGCCAGTTTTCCATCACGAAGTATGACATCCTCCGAAGCTACAGTCAAAACACATGCAACAATTGTCCAAGTGTAGATGATACCACTATAGCCAAATTGTAACAACTAGCAAGCATTTTTGCCTATATTGAACACCTCTGCTGACATTACATAATATAAAAAAATCATTCAATCGATTACAAATAGAACAATGCACTTAATGCTAGATTTGCGAAGAATCATTATTTCAAAAATGTAAGCTGCGTTCAAATATAATATGGCAATCCCTTGTTTGCACACTTTGTCTATGTTTTTCAGAAGAGAGAGTAAAGCCGTTGGTCCTTTCCACATGGTGTGTATGTCAGTGCAATATGCCATATAAGGAATACATATGTAGCCTTTCGGGGACTCATAGGGCGCTCTCTCTATATCAAGCTAACAACCAGAAATACGTTCCCTACAGCCCATCCGTATAACAAAACAGAGTAGAACAAAGAAGACAGGATAAGGCAAGACAGAAATGTCACCTTAATTATCTAAATATACTAACATTTGCAACTAACAATAATACAAACTAGCTTACACCCATCCATGGACACACAATCAGTAATATTACCCACTAGTTTACACCCACCCACCGACCAACAATCAGTAATATTACCCACTAGCTTACACCCACCCATGGACCAACAATCAGTAATATTACCCACTAGTTTACACCCACCCATGGACCAACAATCATTAATATTACCCACTAGCTTACACCCACCCATGGACACACAATCAGTAATATTACCCACTAGTTTACACCCACCCACGGACCAACAATCAGTAATATTACCCACTCGCTTACACCCACCCATGGACACACAATCAGTAATATTACCCACTAGTTTACACCCACCCATGGACCAACAATCAGTAATATTACCCACTAGTTTACACCCACCCACGGACACACAATCAGTAATATTACCCACTAGTTTACACCCACCCACGGACTAACAATCAGTAATATTACCCACTAGTTTACACCCACCCACGGACTAACAATCAGTAATATTACCCACTAGTTTACACCCACCCACGGACTAACAATCAGTAATATTACCCACTAGTTTACACCCACCCATGGACCAACAATCAGTAATATTACCCACTAGCTTACACCCACCCATGGACCAACAATCAATAATATTACCCACTAGTTTACACCCACCCACGGACCAACAATCAGTAATATTACCCACTAGCTTACACCCACCCATGGACACACAATCAGTAATATTACCCACTAGTTTACACCCACCCACAAACCAACAATCAGTAATATTACCCACTAGCTTACACGCACCCATGGATACACAGTCAGTAATATTACCCACTAGGTTACACCCACCCACGGACAAACAATCAGTAATATTACCCACTATTTACACCCACCCACAAACCAACATTCAGTAATATTACCCACTAGTTTACACCCACCCATGAACAAACAATCAGTAATATTACCCACTAGGTTACACCCACCCATGAACAAACAATCAGTAATATTACCCACTAGTTTACACACACCCATGAACAAACAATCAGTAATATTACCCACTAGGTTACACCCACCCATGAACAAACAATCAGTAATATTACCCACTAGTTTACACACACCCATGAACAAACAATCAGTAATATTACCCACTAGGTTACACCCACCCATGAACAAACAATCAGTAATATTACCCACTAGTTTACACACACCCATGAACAAACAATCAGTAATATTACCCACTAGGTTACACCCACCCATGAACAAACAATCAGTAATATTACCCACTAGTTTACACACACCCATGAACAAACAATCAGTAATATTACCCACTAGGTTACACCCACCCATGAACAAACAATCAGTAATATTACCCACTAGTTTACACACACCCATGAACAAACAATCAGTAATATTACCCACTAGCTTACACCCACCCATGGACCAACAATCAGTAATATTACCCACTAGCTTACACCCACCCACCGACCAACAATCAGTAATATTACCCACTAGCTTACACCCACCCACGGACCAACAATCAGTAATATTACCCACTAGTTACACCCACCCACGACCAACAATCAGTAATATTACCCACTAGCTTACACCCACCCACCGACCAACAATCAGTAATATTACCCACTAGCTTACACCCACCCACGGACCAACAATCAGTAATATTACCCACTAGCTTACACCCACCCACCGACCAACAATCAGTAATATTACCCACTAGCTTACACCCACCCACGGACCAACAATCAGTAATATTACCCACTAGCTTACACCCACCCACGGACCAACAATCAGTAATATTACCCACTAGCTTACACCCACCCACCGACCAACAATCAGTAATATTACCCACTAGCTTACACCCACCCATGGACCAACAATCAGTAATATTACCAACTAGCTTACACCCACCCATGGACCAACAATCAGTAATATTACCCACTAGCTTACACCCACCCACCGACCAACAATCAGTAATATTACCCACTAGTTTACACCCACCCACGGACCAACAATCAGTAATATTACCCACTAAAACACCCACCCACGGATAACAATCAGTAATATTACCCACTAACTTACCCACCCACCGATAATAATCAGTAATGTGCCGCTAGCTTACACCCACCCATGGACCAACAATCAGTAATATTACCCACTAGCTTACACCCACCCACCGACCAACAATCAGTAATATTACCCACTAGTTTACACCCACCCACGGACCAACAATCAGTAATATTACCCACTAGCTTACACCCACCCACCGACCAACAATCAGTAATATTACCCACTAGCTTACACCCACCCACGGGCCAACAATCAGTAATATTACCCACTAGTTTACACCCACCCAGTATGGTTCATCTCTCAATTTATCTTTTCGAAAAAACCCAACTAGAGAAGCATACGTAAGTAAATAATAGTAAATACCTATATCTGCGTTTTCTTAAATACATCACCAGTTAGTAGATGAAATGTCAATGGTAGACTAGTAGGAAAGGAATCAACGTAGACAGAGATTGGTAGATGAAATGTCAATGGTAGACTAGTAGGAAAGGAATCAACGTAGACAGAGACTGATAGATCAAATGTCAATGGTAGACTAGTAGGAAAGGAATCAACGTAGACAGAGATTGGTAGATGAAATGTCAATGGTAGACTAGTAGGAAACGAATCAACGTAGACAGAGACTGATAGATCAAATGTCAATGGTAGACTAGTAGGAAAGGAATCAACGTAGACATATATTGGTAGATGAAATGTCAATGGTAGACTAGTAGGAAACGAATCAACGTAGACGGAGATTGGTAGACCAAATGTCAATGGTAGACTAGTAGGAAAGGAATCAACGTAGACTGAGATTGGTAGATGAAATGTCAATGGTAGACTAGTAGGAAAGGAATCATCGTAAACAGAGATTGGTAGATGAAAAGTCAATGGTAGACTAGTAGGAAAGGAATCAACGTAGACAGAGATTGGTAGATGAAATGTCAATGGTAGACTAGTAGGAGACGAATCAACGTAGACAGAGATTGGTAGATGAAATGTCAATGGTAGACTAGTAGGAGACGAATCAACGTAGACAGATATTGGTAGATGAAATGTCAATGGTAGACTAGTAGGAGACGAATCAACGTAGACAGAGATTGGTAGATGAAATGTCAATGGTAGACTAGTAGGAAATGAATCAATGTAGACTGAGATTGGTAGATGAAATGTCAATGGTAGACTAGTAGGAAATGAATCAACGTAGACAGAGATTGGTAGATGAAATGTCAATGGTAGACTAGTAGGAAATTAATCAACTTAGACAGAGATTACTAGACTTTGGGAACTCGGAGGAGATACTGGTACAATGATCAAAATGTAGCGTATAAATATGATGGTTGCATTCAAGTAATCATGGCCGAATCATAACACAACGGACGTAGATAACTGCGACCACAACTGTTAAATGTCGATACGCATGCGCACTGGTGACTGTTGCTGTCGGCTGCTGTGCACAGAGCACTGTTTACTTTCCGATTGGTGGCTATGTTACGTTTTGTTAGACTACAAGAAAACTGTGCGTGAGAATATTCAGAAATTCCGTGTGATTAATGTGCTGATCACAATTCGTCAAAATCACATGCTTCCATCTCTCCCTTAAAAGGTCTGCATGTACGGTGCCCAGTACTATTTACCAAAATAACCATGTTTTTCTGCACACACGTGTTCTATGTGAAATAAAAAGGCAAACAAACCACTCCGCCAACTACACACTTCTAAATGTGTGCCATTTCACTGCCTATACATGCTAGTACTCAACCTGCTAGTGTGCCTGATCTACTGCACTCTTTTCCCATAAAACAGGTTTATTTCAAATGTCCAATATAATCAGGTAGGCCTACTATATTACTGGGAGACTAACTGTGGTCTGACCTCTGCTCCAGTCGCCGCATCCCGGAAGTGATCAACGTTTAAGCTGACTGCGCGAGTGACTAACATTTGTGTGGAACGTTGCATGTCGATGTGACAATCGAATGTCCTCCAGGCAATTGGCAACTTTCCTATTTGAAACACCGGCTAATTGGAGGCTACTGCATATTAGGAACATGTAGATTGAACATGTGAACGCGGTGCTCGAAGCTTTTGATGGCTGGTCAGCATGCAATCACAGACACTAACGCTAATCACAGAACACGGCAATGATTTATTTTGGTAGTAACGATCATGCTAACATTTTTATTGGTGTTCGCAAATTCTCCTCGACATTTTCTTAACATTATCACCACAGTCGTCATCATCGTCGTCGTCGCCGCCGTCTGCGTCGTTCTCATCATCAACATCACCACCACCCGTTGTTATCATCAACATCACCACCACCCATTGCCGTCATCAACATCACCACCATCCGTTGTCATCATCAACATCACCACCACCCGTTGTCATCATCAACATCACCACCACCCGTTGTCGTCATCAACATCACCACCACCCGTTGTCATCATCAACATCACCACCACCCGTTGTCATCATCAACACCACCACCACCCGTTGTCGTCATCAACATCACCACCACCCGTTGCCATCATCAACATCACCACCACCTGTTGTCATCATCAACATCACCACCACCTGTTGTCGTCATCAACATCACCACCACCCGTTGCCATCATCAACATCACCACCACATGTTGTCATCATCAACATCACCACCACCTGTTGTCGTCATCAACACCACCACCACCCGTTGTCGTCATCAACATCATCACCACCCGTTGTCGTCATCAACATCACCACCACCTGTTGTCATCATCAACATCACCACCACCCGTTGTCATCATCAACATCACCACCACCCGTTGTCGTCATCAACATCATCACCACTCGTTGTCGTCATCAACATCACCACCATGCTATGTCTTTAGAATGAATGGATTCAACAACGTGGTCTCCCACAGTTGCTTGTGTTGCATCAGTTGGGTGACCTGAGCTCGCTCAAGATCTACCTTTGTGTCGAGTAGACCAGTGTACACCAGGGCTTAACTGTTCAGCCGAGTTGGTGTAAAAAGTACGATTTGGTCCAATGGTTCTTCAATCTGTCTGACATACAACGCGAGCAACAGAAGCTGTGACACATTAATGCTATCCCGTCTATGTTGACATGAAGATTATTTTTAAAACTTGTCCAATTCTGTTTTATCCGCAGAATATTAAAAGAAATATACCTCCATCACCCTATCCGTATACTGTTTGTGTCCATTCTACGATCGAAACAGTTATTAAATGGATGTCCAATGAAAGCGACTGGATTTGGAAGTTTACCACTGTTCGAGATTGGCGGCTAGTATTGGGGAACCGACGGTTATTACTACTGCCACCAGGTCAGCCTGTTGAGTCTGTGACATCGAACAGCTCATCATAGAGGTTTGTCTTCGTCTGCTCGACAGAAGTTAATAGGAAGTGACTAAAGAACCTTTCTAGAAAGGCCTTTTAATCTTCAGACTAAGCAACCTTTCCGAAACGGACAGGTTCTTTGACCGTGATAATAGACAACGCGAAAGAACCTTCCGAACATATATCACTAATTAAATCACTTGACTATACCGTATTACAGTAATGTGACCTTATTTGCTCTACAATTCTACATGCATGCAAATGTTTCGTTTAATGTACACATTAACTCTAAATGGAGTGGCCGTGGCATCTACAGTACAATTTGAGCATACTATAGCTTAATATCACGGCATGGTCAGAATTAACAGATAATTGATTCGACTGCAAGGCTAGATGTCGAACATACCAGGGGACATATAAACGGCCATTCTTTCCAGATTCATAGCATGGAAAGCAGTGACATTTATTGACATGCATATGTTCAGATTTTCATGATTATTTTCTCTAAACTCGCTGGTGATTGATAATAGTGGCTGACACTCTGGTCACTAAGTAGCCGCGTCTTGGCTCTTCCACCGCTGCTTATAAACTGGTGGAGAGGTGGCTAGGAAAGATGTCGTGTATTAAGATCGGTTCCGGGTTATATGCATGATACCAACGACCTATCAGCAGAGCAGTTCGTTCAAAGGTGATTTTGTCATATCAACAGTTTCCTGAAGAAATGAGGAACTTGGCCCGATCATCGTTACCTTATTTAGAATCACTGATACTTTTTGCATTATATGCATGTTGCAGTTTTTTCGGTGCTTGCTCAAATTGTTTGTATTATGAAAGATGTATGACACGTGTATCCTTCGCACTTGTGCAGATGTCTATGCAATTGTTTGCCGATACCTGCGTTAAATATGTATAAAAGATGAAGCACCAGAATACATTTGTTCCAAAAAGTTAAATAAAAGTGTTTACCAGTAAACCGGAAGTAAATGATGGTTTCGCCAAATGTGTAATAACGCAGAGAAGATTGTGTTACGTTTAAGGCGGTTTGCGCTATACTAAATAGTGAAAGGTGACTTATTTATTTTGCACTTTATTCCACGCCATTTAGTCAGTATATCAAGGTAACGGGACTCGTAGGAACACTAGTTCACGCCAAGACGGAGCCGGAGGGAGATAATAAACAACAGATACAAATAGCTATGATCCGTCGTCCGTCATGTCGATGAGAATGGCATTTGGTCAGCCATTATGCACTAGTTAACGCAAACGCGTTCTGCAGCAGCCCCGCTGTGTCGCCGTATAGCGGCTAGCGAGGTGACAGCGACACGATTTGTGGCTATTTTCTTTGTTTGCCGCTCTCTACCTCCCTGTCTCTATCCATCCCTTTCTCTATCACTCGTCCGTATATCCTCTGCCTCTCCCCTCCCAATTCTAACTCCTCGACAATATATCCTTCGCACCGTAACTGTCTCCGCTTCTTTCTCATTTGCCTCTCCTCTTCTAATCACTCCCACGTCTTCCCCCAGTTCCGTCACATGTCACTGACATAATCTGTTGCCATTGTTACACGTTAAGTCACATTACGATAATGTGCATCAAAGTATACATTATTATTATTTGACGTGCCTAACATTGCCATGGCATCTGTACACAAGAGGCAGTCCTTTGAAATATAATAATCTATATAAGAACATTTCCATTGTGTCCAGTCTGTCGTACCCTGCAATGGGCGGTCCCTTCGTTAGTCGACAGACCGCTCCCCAATTAACTCTGCAATTACATAATTAGTGAACGTATTTCTACGTCGAGGCGGATACCGGAACCAACATCTACAATACGTATTATCGTGTTGCGACGGAAGTGTTGTGTGTTTAAGAAACGCAGTGTGCTGCTATAGACAATCTGAGCAACATGCTGCGTAGCAAACCCGTCTGTTCTATTACGGTAACGAACTGGATCTGTTGAACATCTGAAAAAGTAACTACTGAATTATTTTGTGTTCGACAGTTTCTCAGTATCCCTGGGCAGTTTAATTACTCAGTATCTCGGCTATTATGATTATCAAGACCGTCGTGTAATTAGCTACCTACATAATATGACAGCCTTTTTACAATGATATCATTGAATTCTTTATAAAATTGCCTATAATTAACATCGTATCCCACTAATACCTGTCATATTTATATTAACTTATGTGCGACGCGGTGTTTTGTGACATTGCACAAACAAAATTATATTTTAGTTGGCAATAGCCAGAGGCCTCACGGTAGTCGCAGATAGTATCATCACTGACCGTCGTTTGTGGTTGCAGGAATCATGAAGAACGTGAATGCGCTGTGTCTGTTCGTCGTGGTGTCGATCGTCGGCACGACAGTGGCGATGGTGAAGCCGGCGGTCTCTCTGAAGGACCTTGATCCCATCGACGGTTGTCTCTTCGCCTGCAACATGTGCTTCTACGAGGAGGTACGTGGTCCCTGTTAAATCTATACGCTGTTTCGTGTAGTCTGTGCTGTATACTATGTGCCATATACTGTGTAGTCTATGCTATATACTATGTGCCATGTACTCTGTAGTCTCTGCTATATACTATGTGCCATGTACTCCGTAGTCTGTGCTATATACTATGTGCCAAGTATTCTGCAGTCTGTGCTATATACTATGTGTCATGTACTCTGTAGTCTGTGCTATATACTACGTGCCATGTACTCTGTAGTCTGTGCTGTATATTATGTGTCATGTACTCTGTAGTCTGTGCTGTATACTATGTGTCATGTACTCTGTAACTTGTGCTATATACTACGTACCATGTACTCTGTAGTATGTGCTATATACTACGTGCCATGTACTCTGTAGTCTGTGCTACATACTATGTGCCATGTCCAATGTGGGGCGAGACTAACACTTTTCTCGTTGCAGACGAAGCTTGAGAAGAATGTGTTGCTGGAGTGTGCCAACCAAGTCTGTCTGAAGGACCTCCCGTCGGGCAACCCGATCGACAAGGTGTGGCTCAAGGCGTGTCCCGGCCTCATGATGTTCGCGCGCCGGAAGTGAGCAGCAACAACACTGACTGACCATCGCACAGGACTGGTCAACATGCGGAGTGTAATCGCTCTATATCGTGTCAAATATTAACGTTTTCGCGAGTCGTTGCAGTCGCTGGACAGTTTACGTAAAATGCAAATAGAATTGTATAACGCTGCAGGAATATGCTGCAGGGCATCGTGTGGTTGCTGACGAATTACCTTCAAGCACTCGAGGAAGAAGTAGTTAAAGTGTTAGTGCATTCCATCTAATTGACGCATTGCTGTAGGTCAAAGTATATTTGAAAATTGCACATGTTTTTGTCAATGTCCACTTGTAGTTCTCGGTTAGAGTCAACATTTTCGTCATGTTTCAGAAGTCTAACAATAATTAGGAAGAAGCAGCGGATATTTATTAATTACTTGTATATCGAAAACGTTATTCGCAAATGTACATAGCGATATTTGTTTGTTCTGAAAATAAATTCCACGTCATCTGGACGCAGCGGCGAAGAAAACAATGTCGTGTTCAGCACCGCATACCACACCACGTATGCACGCACGCACGCACGCACGTACGCACGAGCACACACACACTGTATATTATTACATCTAGCACTGGACGCAAGACGCAATGTATTCTATTTATCAGTGTTGTAATATAAGCAGCAAATCTTTATAACATGCAATATTCAAACTTTTGAGGTAGCCTATTGCCACTCCAAGTAGCGTTCGTGTAGCGTGAAGTAGCAGTCGAGACTTTCCATTCTGGCATCTGAACAAACAGTCTACAGCTGATCTACCCAATGCAAGGCTGTGTAAGGCCAAGTTAAGTCTCGAAATCGTCGACTTAATACGATCAGTATTATAAATTGTGATTTAAAAGTCAAGCGCTTTTATGTAAACTCATCAACACTACACACGACTTCTACACAGACATAATCATGCTGCCACAAATAACTATATATCCTTATTTGTTTTGCTATTGCCGATCGATATGTTTACTTGTGCTTTCGTAATTTGCTACAGGACACATTCATTGTTGAAGCCGTATAAGCTGTCAGTAGTAAGTAGAAATAATTAATTTTAGACCGAAATGCAAACAAATGCAACAGTAGGACTTAAGTCATGTTGCGAACAACACCTAGAAGTGTTTTATTAAACTCTGTCGCGCCAAATCACTAAATGTAAACACATACACAAGTACTTCGCGCGACGCTATCCGTCGAAGAGGGACTTTGCCCTAATACTTGGGTATATACATTATACTTGTACACGGTGTTTTAAAATGATTAATAAACGTCATACTAATTCAATAGAAACTATCAGTAATTTTATCCGGACAAATTATTACAACAACACTTCTTTACTAGTTACATCTAACCAGATTTAGACCATTTATCTTGGTTAGAAACATTAACAAATACCTTTAGGCGTTTATTTAAAAATTACGATAGGCAAAGGAGCTGCACAAAATTACATGTCTTCTCATGCAAATACACAAAACCGGCTCATCTAACAAAACAGCAGCACTACTGTATAAATCGTACTGTAATCGAATCTCGTTTTGTGATCACACAGCCAAGCCACCACACCCTAGGATAGTCTCTCATGTTACATTTGTAACATGAGAGACTATCTCATGTTACAAATGTAAAATATTGAAAATTATTAGTCATACTGATATGGTCACTTGAGGTTCCACTGTGTGCATCTTCATTGTAATGCGCAATTGCCTCTTCGTTGACATCGAAGTAGCAGTCCTTCCACCGACGACGCCAGGAAGTAGGACCCGTCACGTATACGTTGCTTCCGCCCGTCACCCCGACACGGTCATACGCACGAACGATGCACGAACAAGTCGCACGACCAGTCAAGCCTGGCTGCCGGGGTGGGTCAGACCCCGGCATTGCTGAGGCTGCAACGTGCGAGGCATGTCCGCTGCCACATCGTACACGTTTCCTCGCAAGACGTCCTCATTTTCGGACAGCTGTTCGTCAGCTCACAGTTCTTCACGCACTTGTCGAAGCTGAGCCTACACTTGATCGTACATATCCTGAAGGAAAGGTTGAAGATGGAATGGGCAGTGGTCGAGTGTAGCACCAGCAGCAGCACCACGATTGTCAGCAGCATCTACAGGACAACACCAGCTGACGGACGGACGGACGGACGGACCGATCGACCGACCGACCGACCGACCGACAGACCGACAGACCGACAGACCGACAGACAAACACACAGACAGACAGACAGACAGACAGACAGACAGATTGTCAGGCCGTCGGACAGACAAACAGACAGGCAAACACTCTAACACGCAACAAATACTCTCCTATGCACACGCACATATATTCTTAAACTACATTTTACAAGACGGACAATAGAAGACGACATTCTGGTTGGGTGGGTGGTGTAAAGAGATATTTCGAGGGATTGGGAGAGGATTGGAGAAGGAGAGGGAAAGATAGAGGGGAGTGGAGGTAGTTGGTGGAGACAACAGTGCAGGAAAGCGAGGCGGAAGAAAAAGAAAAGTAAAGAGAAATCAAGAATCTGTATCGAGGCGGCCTCACCCCGGACATTCATGGAAATAAGAGAAAGACAACAGGTCATTAAATATATCATAATTATGCTAAATTCTTAGATTAACCTTCGTTGTGGAAGATATATCACGAACCGTCACAATCTTCCGAATTAACCAGCAAGGTGCATATAGTGGCAGCGAATGTAGAAAAACAGAAAGTAATATTTGGTTAGTGAATGGATTGTCTCAGTAACAATTGACGGCAATCTGACGGCGACCTTCTTGTTGCCTTCGTAACAACTTACTGTACATGGCCTCATAGCGCGACCAGACTCGATGGAATCTAAAAGAAAATACACGTGTTGTTGAAATACGTATTGGAAACAAAGGCGACTTCAAAATAATCAAAATTAGTAATCATCTCGGGTATGCAACTTCACAGATTGTGTTCACCCAATACCATCGTTCGTTAAAATAGCAAATGTATGAAATATATGCCGTTTAATTTATGATTGTTCATCAACAATAGTTCATGCACTCGTTACTGTTACCTCGAACATATCAAACAGCAACTCCTGCATGTGTGTGTGTGTGTGTGCATGCTTGCGTGCGTGTGCGTGCGTGCGTGCGTGCGTGCGTGCATGCATTCTAGCTATATCTCACCCTATTAGGACCACTAACGTAGCAAGTTATCGATCCGTATTCAATGCAATATTTGACTATTTCTATATAGGTCAACACGACACCAAGCATAAAATCAGACGAAGTCCATCAAGTTAGACGGTTCATGATAAGTACCTGGGGCGATAATACGAAGGTAAATGTGCTGGCGTTGCGCTGGTGGCCACTTCACGTCCACTCCTACATGTAACTTTGCTAGGCAATCTTCACAACTTACCCGAACCGCGTCTCGCAAACAGAAACAAGCCAGCTAACAAGACAGCTTTATGCAGACTGCAATAGGTTGCCAAAGGCGTTCGGTTGCACGTTGTCTTGTACGCACTTCAACGGGTACTCGAATTCCACACGCAACTGAAGCATGCCGTACATTGGTGAACTAATAACAACCACTGGTATCACGTCAAGTTACTAGTATCATGCCGTGCCATTGCTATCATGACAGGTCACTGATAGTATGCTTTGTCATAGGCATCATGCCGCACCACTGCCTCACTGGTATCAAATTATAATTAGTATGCCACAAGCAGCCACATTGTTTCACGAAATGGATATCACACTTACTTATTTATTTACCTGCTTATGTCATTCACTTAACGTGCTGACACGATCAGTTCTTTGCAGTGGTATCGGTGTGACATGATGTTGATTAATACCAGTCCCACTGAGAATGATCATTTGTTATCTGATTTGAGTCAAAATATTTGATATGTGAAAAAATACGTATTTTAGAAGCAATCATTATAAAGATAGTCCACCCGTATTCTTCCTGCCTAGCCTCCACGAGGCATACACTAAACTGGCCAACCCACCAGCCCGTAGCAAAAAAACGCTTCAACATAGTAAATAAATGCTATGTATGAACCGTTTCAATATACTCGGGGTATCCCGACCTTGCAAAAGAAACATTAGGAAGACTAAGAACATCGGTTGTGACATTTCTATCCACCGTATACAACAGGGTCTGCGGCAAGGTGTCGTTTCCGGCGCCACATCACCGAGTAGAACATCTCGAGAAGTGACGTCTACAACCATATTGGGCTCTCTTTACGCCAGGCTTTGAACAACGCCATCTCTGAACAATGAAAACATGCCGCGCCTCTAGTCCCCTTCCGTCCTTCCCTCCTTATCTTCCGTCAGCCCACTTCAACCGCACTTCTTCTCTGCTTCATTTTGACAATCCCGCCTAAACGACTGAAATCTTCAATAAAATTAAGCTGGCCACTAAACAAAACAAACATTAGTTTGTACATAGTTACCATGTTGTTGTGGAGTCATCCGTTATAATTAATACTATATTTCAATTGTGGAAAGCAATAGCGTCCGTACATCTCAGTGTGTGTGTAATTATATTGCAGCTACCTTTCTGGATTTAATGCCTGCTCAGATCTATCGATTACAGGGTGTGAGGAGCTTATATTGAAGTCAATACAGGTTGTAACTTCTGTATAGTAGACACTTCCAATTGGTCTGCCCTTTGTGTGTTAAGAATGTGTGAAGGCTACAATCTGCTTCCTGACACGGGCGGTAATTGGCTTACTAATCGCTCATTGTTTCGACGAGGTACAATTTTCTGAAGTCGTACAATTACCTGTTTACATGTTATTTTAATAATGGCTTAGCAATTTTCTGCTTATATTCCTGATTACAAAACAATATTTATACTTTCGTGATCTATTTCTGTCTATAAAATGATGTAAAACACTGTTGCTTAATTGTTGTTAGAAATGACTGCCGACCCGGACACCCCAGATGACAACCTTTTAAGTCGAACAGCTAATTTTACTAAGTTGAAGGTCCGATTAACCACTAACGTTTTAGCTAAAGTTTCGGACAATAATTTAGATGAAAATTGAGATCGAAAACTTTAGAGAATGAGGAGCATTTTAATTATACGAAACCCACTATCAGTTCAACAAGATTTAACAAGATTGCCATCCAGAGAATTAACTCTAGATGGCAGGTGGACAAGGAAGCCCTTTGGCTTATCGAGAGTCCAACCCTTTTATCTACACATATCCAGCCCTTCTGAGGTATGTGTCGATTTAATTTTTAAACATATTCACACTACTAGCACCCACACAATCATCAGATAATCTGTTCCATACATTCACAGTCCTTTGTGAAAATGAAAACTTTCTTACGTCTAATCTACACTGTTCCTTTACTAATGTAACTTCATGTCCTCTAGTCTTTCTATCTTTCTTAACTGAAAAAAACATATTTCTATCAATATTTTCATAACCATTCAATATTTTAAACACTTCTATCTGATCTCCTCTCAATCTCCTGGTCTCTAGTGTTGTTAAACCACATTCTTTTAGGCGTTTTTCATAACTAAGATCCCTCAGTTTTTGTATCATTTTAGTCGCTCTCCTCTGTACTCTTTCTAGCATATCTATGTCCTTCTTGCGGTATGGCCTCCACGCTTGTATACAATATTCTAAATGAGGCCTAACTATTGTTTTGTACAGCGGTATTATTAGTTCTTTTTCTTTATATGCTATATTTCGCCTAATCAATCCAAGGATTTGATTTCCTTTTGAAGCTGCAATTCCACACTGCTCTGAAACCTTCATGTCAGCACTAATTGTCAGCCCTAAGTCTTTTTCTTTTACAGTAGTATTTAGTACAGTTCCCCCCATTGTATATTCTACATATTCGTTCCCATGTCCTGTGTGAAGGCATTTACATTTCCCAAAATTTAACAACATTTGCCACTTTTCAGACCATTTGATCAACCTGTCAAGATCATCTTGTAAATGCTGTCTATTTCCATCACTTTTAATCCTTCTAAACACTTTTGTATCATCTGCAAATTTCAACACCTTGCTAGCTATATCATCGTCCAAATCGTTTATATATATTAAGAATAATATAGGTCCCAGTACTGATCCCTGTGGAACCCCACTCAAAACCGATTTTCAGTTTGAAGCCTCCCCATCAACAACTACCCGCTGTCTTCTGTCAATCAGCCATTTTTCTATCCAGTTAATTATACCATTTCCTATGCCATGGGCCTTTTGTTTAAGTAGTAATCTCTGATGTGGCACTTTGTCGAAAGCTTTTTGAAAATCTAAGTAGATGATATCTACTGGTGATCCATCATCTACCCACTTAGTGATATCTTCCAAAAACATAACATATTTGATAAGCATGACCTCGCTTTTAGAAACCTATGTTGAGATGGGTTTATCAAGTTATGTTTAACAAGAAAATCCACCATGTGATCTTTAATTAGTCTTTCTAATAATTTACAAATCACCGATGTTAAACTAACTGGTCTATAATTATTTGACTTGTTTCTCGAACCTTTTTTGAATAACGGTATAATGTTTGCTTCTTTCCATTCTAAAGGAACCACTCCCTCTTCTAATGACAAGTTGAAAACTGTTGCAAGCGGTATGCTAATTTGTTCTACAATTTCCAATAGTAGTTTGGGTGGAATACCATCCACTCCAGGTGATTTATTATCCTTCATAGCCCTAATTTTCTTAGCTACCATTTCTGGGGTTACAATTAACTGTCTTAAATAGTCTGATTCTGCCCCCTTGAACTTAGCCTCTGGTACTGGCAGTGAACTAGTGTCTTCTCTGGTAAACACTGAACTAAAATACTCATTCAGGTCTTCTGCCATTAAGAATCCTTCTGATATTATATTTCCAGCACTATCTTCTAGAGGACCGACCTTATCCTGAACTTTCTGTTTGCTTCGAACATACGCATAAAAACTCTTGCTGTCATGTTTTATATTACAAGCTAATTTATGTTCATAGCTTCTCTTTGAATTTCTAATTTCAGCTGTAGCTTGGTTTAGTGCTTCTTTATAAATGTTGTAGTCTTCGTCATTTCCAGTACGTCTATATGACTTCCACATCATTTGTTTATACTTAATTTTTATAATGGCTTCTTTCGATAAGTGTTTCTTTTTGGACCGTTTCCCGTGTTTTTTTAAGGGAACAAATTTGACGATGATGCATTCAATTTCACTCTTTAAGATATTCCAGCATTCTGTTGCTGTCTTATTCTTCAGTGTGTTATTCCAGTCTATCTTTGCTAAAAATTTCCTTATGTCCTTATATTTTCCTTTGTGGAAATTTCTCCTGTGCTGCTTTTTACTATTCCTTTCTGATTTTACTTTGATGGTAAAATGTATCTGGTTGTGATCACTATTCCCCAGTGGCTCACATACCCTGACATTGTCAACTAATTCATTCTGTGAGGACAAAACTATGTCTAACACATTCTCTCCCCTGGTTGGTTCTAGCACATGTTGAGAAAGGAAACTATCTTGTACTAAAACTAAAAACTTGTGGTCCTCACTACCCATACTCTGTAGAGATTTCCATTTTATATGCCCATGGTTGAAATCCCCCAAAATAACACAGTCCCGTTTGCTCACTTCCCTTATAGCGTTTTGTATTTTTTCATTCTCTTCTATGCTTATGTTTGGACTTCGATAAACTAATCCAACCGTTAACGTTGACTTTCCTGTAACTATGTTACACCAAACAGCTTCTTCGCAATCTGCTTCTCTGTCTAATTTTATTTCATAAGCCTGGATAGATTCTTTAATATATAAAATAACTCCACCTCCCCTTCTTCCTATTCTATCTTTCCTAAATATTACATATCCTGTCAGTCCCAATTCGGCATCTGATACATCGGTGGTTGCCCATGATTCGGTTTTACCTATTATGTGAGGGTCAATATCTTCTACCATAATGTTTAGTTCATTTCTTTTGTTTACTATACTCCTTGCATTTAAACAAACACATTTATATCCAGCTTCAGAACAGTTTTCCAGACTGTTCTTTGCTGAATTATTTTTGCTGTCTTTATCTATGCCTCCAGTTTCAGGCTTCTCTGCGAGTCCCCCCTGCGAATTTAGTTTAAATAGATGCAACCTGTCCCACTGTCAACAGATCTCAGCAGATTCTCTGAGAATACTGCTGCCCCCTTTCCACTTAGATGGAGGCCATCTCTCATGTACATATCTTCTCTCCCAACAAAGTACCCCCATAAATCTATGAATCCCACGCCCTCTTCTTCACACATCTGCTCAACTAGTGCGTTGATCGCCATCCTCTTACAGTTTCTGTATGATGCCCCCCTTCCTCCCATTACTGGCAAAATTCCTGAGAGAACAACCTGTTCCAATCTTGTCTTCTTTAGCTTCCTTACTAGATGTCTGTACTTCTGAACTATCCCAGTTCTTCCCTCCTTGTCTGCATTGTTTGTCCCAACGTGTACTAGTATAGACCCTCCCTTGCCATTCCCCAATACCTTCTCTACCCTTTCAGTCACATGCTCTATTCTAGCCCCCGGTAGACATGCAACAACGTCCTTCCCCTCGCATATAGTCTTGTCTGTTTTTCTAAGAATTGAATCGCCCATAAACACTCTCTCTTTTCTCCTAGCCCCATCAATCACTGCCTCGGAGTAGCTCCTCCTGTTTGTATATGTCTGGTTGTTGTGTTTTCCTCTTGCCATCTTCTCTCCTGTCACATTCCCTTCCATTCACTTCTTTCCTGTCGCGTTTTCTCTTGTCCCCTTTCCTCCTGTCATCTTCTCTTCTAGCACATTTACTCTCACTTCCTTTCGTCCCTTCATCTTTCCTCCCATCACATTTTCTTCTCTCCTCTCCCGTCCCTTTTCCCCGGTTACCTCCTTCACTACGGTCACTTTTCCCCCTGTCACCTTCACGCCTGTCATGTTTTCTGTTTTTTGCTGAACACTCTGTCTTCTTCCATCAGTCTTCTGTCTCACAGTCTTTCTAACTGCCTCTGTGGTATCTACCTCTTCACCACCTGTATCGCTGTCGGTTGATCAAACCGTTCAAGAAATTAGACTTTGACGAAGACACCTGCCGTTAGAACCTGCAAATATATATAAACTCACATACGCACGCACGCACGCACGCACATATATATATATATATATGTGCGTGTGCGTGCGCGTGCGTATATATAAAGTTCTACGGCACGCCAAATTCCTAATCTGGCGTGCCGTAGACCTTTTTGAATGGACCCACATGACGGTGCCCCCCTGGAGCTTTGGAAATGTGCCCCCGTTCAGGTTAGAATAAGGTGAAGTTATGCCGGCGCGGTGGCGAACAATTTTCAACCTTGAAATTCAACGCCATGGACATACATGCATACATACATACTTACATAGGTACATTCGTACATATTTACAAATACAGTGGTGCTATTGAACCGGTTATATTTCACGTTCAATAACATTTGACCTTGAAATTAAAGGTCAAGGACATATAATCTGACATGGAGCCCTCTCTAATCGGATTCGCCGGCAAATTTTACATATATGGTCCAATGTCCATGCTTTTATCCGACAAGTAACGGATCGGCCAAAAATTAGCCTTAACAAACCAGACTCACCATGGTTTATTAAAATAGCCTTAATCAAATGTTTGAATAATTACAGCAGATATTTTTAATTACATGAGAGATCAACACTCGTACATGAACTTGTGAAGGAATGATAAATGTTTCATTTTTATCGAGTTTTATTATGAACGCTTGTAACATAACTAATGAAAACGCTTCACTTATCGTAAGTTGCTCTTCAGGATATGTAAACACATTTTGCAGCATTTGGACTCTTAACCCAAAACCCTAGATCATTTAGTGTTGGGGGACGCGTGTAAATCTTGTATATTCATTTAAAAATGCCAGTTGTTTAACCACGTCGGTTAGTTATGTCCAGGATAATCCTGACGGAACAGTATTATCTGCAGCGGTTCTTCAGCGCCGCCACTGAACTATAGGTTCTGGCAGACACGGTAATGGATCGGGCGTCCGCGGTTCCCATGCTTGTTGTTCGGCAGACCACGGGGACGTGGTGAAGCTACTCAACATCTCAACTACATTCTGTCGAGCCGTGTCGTGCAGACAAATATAGACGGACAAGAGAACACAACGCTATTTCGCACAGGTCGACCACTTGTTGTACTCAAGTGGTACGAACTATGGCAAGCATCTGTGATTTTTAGAGCATTCCTTCAGTGTTCGCTATTTGTGATGACGTAGCGGGGTATTATGTTTTCAGCACTGGCATATGAAGGATCTTTCATAAGATTTATTCTGGAAGAGCCAGCGCTTTGATCAGCACTGTGTTTGTGAGCACAATATTGGCGAAGTACAAGACTACTTGTTATTCCCTGTATGAAATAGCAAAACACATTGAGCTTAGTTTCTATCATACTCAAATCTACCCATGATAAACAACCATAAATCATGACGGATGGCGTGTTGTACGGGTTTGGTTGGTACTAATACTACTTTGCATCGCATGATGTAATTCCGCTATACACTATTTAGGCGTGTATGCTTGTATACATTGGTAAAATTGTAAGTATTTAAGTATTGCTTTTACATTTTTATTTCATCGTCCAAACTATCTATAACCGTATAGTTCGTTTTATCATAGGAATACATGTACAGATCCTTGCACGGCCAGCTTTAGCACACGTGCCACTCGCTGCACAAGGCCTGGCGCTATTGCATGGGCTTCACAGAAGCTCCCGGCACGCCTTGGTAGCTTCAGAAGCGTTCACAAAATCATCTCCCATCCTCGAACTGTCACCCAAAATCCTTTGGGGACGACACATCCGGCCGAGCCATTCAAGCCAAAGACAATAGTATGCTTGTCTGATGGGTGCTGTGCATAGCATGTTTCAGCATTGCATCCTGTGTTGATGGCAGACTATCGAAGGCGTAGTTTTTATTCGTGAAAAAGTCTTGTCTTGCCTCATTATTGCTGCTCTTGATTGTCATAAATTATGATGACAAACCCCAGTAACTTTAGTTTAGGTCTAGCGACGTCTGACTCTGCAAACGATGACCTCGCAATGGTTGCAAATGCCTGTGTCACAAATTGTAGTACATAGCATATGCGGTACATAGATCAGTAATCTTTATGTACCTGTCCGTGCACAGGATGCGAAATACACTGTATAGATTGTCTGTGCACAGTGACAATCCCTGTGAATTAATAAATTTGGATCGCCCATTACCAACCTACGCAATAGTTGGTGTAACTTTAAACAAACAGAGAAAGAGCTGCATGAACAATTCTGTAACACATGTCATCATATATACCATCACATATATGTCATCATATCAGGGGGTACCGAGCGGAAATAGCACACGAAATTAATGTTTGCCCTTCAGGATGGAAAGCTTTTTTGTGTAACAACGTAGCGAGCACCTAGCGTATAAGCTAGATGGTAAAAACAACCTCTAATACTGCACACCCCTTTAAATCGCCCCAGCGTTTAATTAAGCTGGCCCAGAATGCTAATTAAACCGCGTCACCTGAGCGGCACGCGATTGGCCAGCAGCGCGTGCGCGAGAAAATGTTTGCAGTAGGAGCAGACAATCGTGGTTCTCGTTCAGTGCGATTCGCATTGCCGTACAGAACACTTCGCCTTCAATTATCACCAACATTTTGATTCCCTCCCACCCTCCCAGTGTGTCTCTGGTGTACATGCATTGTTTTTCATATTATATCTGCAATTTAGCAGGGTCAATATCAGATCACTAGATAGACATGTTCCATGAATATTGTCAAGGGGTGGGGGTTGGGGGTTCGAGCCCCCCCCCCACTTTTGTATATAGCAAATTGCGGTAAATAATCTAGCTAGTATGCACACAGGTATCTTTTTCCATTGAATTGATATATTGTAAATATGTGACAGTTCGTGTGCTGTAAATATGTATAACAGCATTCAAGGTTTTTTTTCAGTCACTAACTAGCTAGAATGAACAATTATTATATAAATGTACAAATTGTAGTACATAGCATATGCGGTACATAGATCAGTAATCGTTATGTACCTGTCTGTGCACAGGATGCGAAATACACTGTCTAGATTGCCTGTGCACAGTGGCAATCCCTGTGAATTAATCAATTTGGATTGCCCATTACCAACCTACGTAATAGTTGGTGTACCTTTATACAAACAGAGAAAGGGCTGCATGAACAATTCTGTAACACATGTCATCATACATACACTGGGGGTGAGGGGGTACCGAGCTGAAGTAGCACACGATATGGTCTTTGAGTTGTGTGGCTCGTCCGCATATGACGTCCCCCAAGATTTGTTGGTAGAAGTTCGAGGATGATAGATAGCTTTCTATTTGGCTTCCTGAAGCTACCAAGGCGTGCCGAGAGCTGTTGCAGTGCCGGTACAAAAGTAGAAGGCCTTGCGCAGCGCGATGCACGTGCTCTAAAACTGTACCTTTGCACGTGTTCCTGTATCAAGAGGTGCAACATGATTATAGTTAGTATGGGCGATGTCATAAGAGAAAAAAAAATACTTACGTATTGGGTATCTTTACCACTCAATAAAACTTTTTGTTTTTTCTCTGTAGAATTTCAACCGCATCTCGCGGCCTTCTTCAGCATACTGAATTTATGGTCGTGTCACTGGCGGAAGCTCCTGGCCGACGTCTCTATTCAGTGAAGGCTTCTCCCTGTATATTTTGTTAATCGCTTCCTTGATCTTTCTCCTATGCCAGTTCTCCTCGAGGTCTAAGATTGTTATATCTTTCATCGAGCACTGGTGGCCTGTGTTCAACTTGTGTTCGCTTATCGCTGATAGGGGTTGGCGACACGATAGATGTTCTTTAAATCGTGTGCCCAGTGCCCTCATTGTTTCTCCTAAGTAGTGTTGGTCGCATTCTGGGCATTGGATGTCATATATCACCCTACGCTATGTTGCCTTGTCGGTTTTGTCTTTTGCGAAGGGACCTCAGGGTGTTGATCAGTTTGTGGTACGCTGATATGTCGTAGGACTTGACAATCCTTGCCATTTTTTTAGACAGCTTACTGATATAGTGTAGACCTGTGGCATATTGTATTCTGTTTGTTTCTTCGGTGTTGACATTCTCCCTATTTCTCATTGGTTGTGTGGTGTTAAACATCAAACGTTTGTAGCTGTTCCTTTTCAGAACTTTCTTGATGTGCTCCACCTCTTTGATCTTATCCTCCTCTTCAGTTACCATATGTTCTGGAAGAGTGTCCTCACCACTGATCGTTTGTGTTCTAATGGGTGCTTTGAATCCCAGTTCAAATACTGGTCTGTGTGTGTTGCCTTCCGATACACCTTAACTTTGGTTGATCCATCGTCCTTCAGACACATACCTGTGTCTAGAAAGCCTGTTGTGTTGTCATGTTCTGGTTCTACTGTGAACTTGATGTTATCGTCCTTTGAATTCAAATGGTGTGTGAACTGTTCTACTTCTCTCCCTTGTAGCACTGTGAATGTATCTCAACCAGTGCTTCCCTTATGGCTCTTTCTTCAAAATGTTCCAGTTACAGGTTCGCCAATATCAGGGACATCGGTGAGCCCATGGCCGCTCCCTTCTTCTGCTTGTAGAGCACTCCATTACAACTGAAATATGTGGTGTTTAGACATATTTCTAACAGTGTGGTGATCTGGTCTACTGATAGTTCACATCTGTCTTTCAGTGTTGTGTCCTGGTTTAATCGGTCCTTAATCATTGAAACTGCCTCTGTCACTGGGATACTAGTGAACAGGGCTGTCAAATCGAATGGTACCATTTTCCTCCCTGGCGGAACTTCCAACTCTTCGATTTTCTTTACAACTTGTGCGCTGTTTTTCACAAAATAGTGGCTAAGTACTGGTGTAGGGTAGATCCTATGGTATATGGTTTTCACTCTTTCATAGTGTCGAGTGGTTTATTTGTGCACACTCTGATGGGATCCCTTTTTAATTTCTCATAGGTGGTGACATCTGCTAGTAGACCTGTTATATTTGCCTCGTATTCTGTGCTTTTCATAATCACTGTTGCCCTACCTTTATCTTCTGGTAGAATCGTGATCGTCCTGTCCATCATCATGGTTTGAAGTGCTTTCCTCTCTTCCAGTGATATATTACATCTGTTCTGCTTGGATCTGTTTCATCACGGCTTTGGCTACATCACTACTCAACCCGTCGGCCCTGTGTTTTTCGTTGATGTTCTTACATGCCAATTCTGTTGCCGTGATCAGATCAACGGGGAGGCTCTTGAGAAGTAAAGATACCCAACATGAATAACCAAGAAACCGGATCATCACAACATTCAAGAATATTTACGTACTTACAAGTTTTGTACTATAGACACGTTCGTATGCACGAATATACACGCGCAAAGATATATATATGTATATACATATATGTATATATATATATATATATATACATATATGTATATACATATATATATACATATATATATATATATACATATATATATATGCATAAATAGATACAAACATACATACATACGTTCATGCATACGTGCGTAAGTACACACATACATTCATATATATATATATATATATTTATATATAATATATAATAACAGCGGTATTTGACCTTGAAGTTTAAAGTAATTGACATACATACATGCACTACATGCATACATACATAATTACACACATTCATTTGACCATACATACAAAAACAGTGGTGCTATTAAAAAGTTATATTTCACGTCAGTAACATTTCACCTTGAAATTCAAGGGGGCTGACTTATGGATAGAATCAATATAGATAGCATTCGGCGACTATAAGGAATCATGTAGATACAACCGTTGGACACCTACAGAGTTAACCCATTAACAAAACAAGTCTATTTCCATAGCAGTATGCACAATCGGGAGTATCAAATATATGTCGTATGTTGATACGATGAACATTGCTGTACTGGTTCGTTCCCGTTCAGCACGCGATTCGACTCGATTGATTCATATAGAAAGTATACGTGGTTCTTTAATACATCTTTAGGCTGTCAAGCTCATTCGTGCTTTTTTTACAACAAAACTGATCACATTCTACACGGCGATATTCTGGGCAATGTTGACTGTTTAATAACTTAATGGCAAAATGTATTTTCTATGTATAACGTTAATGAGTTACGTCGTGCATTCTATGAAATGCGCTTTGAGATTACAACGAAACTGTGTTATATACATATATTACTTACTATGTCGGTATCTAAATTCATGTATTAAAATGTGCTGTGTTTTCATGCATAACTTACTTCTGACGCGATGTTTCATAATGGATTTGACTTAGACGTGCAAGTTAGATAAAAGCTATCAACCAACAGTTTATAATTAAGAAATCAAACTTGATTATGCCGCAATTGTTAGATTAATTTTCCGTGAACTTATATTTCTCAAGAAATATATACGTATAAACATTGGTACATGTATAAGTTCATAAATAGAGCCTAACTGTAAAACCTAATATTGCGCATCAAGTAATGCGCACAATAGACTGTGTATATAATAATTAAGGAAAACCTAATAACACTGTTTTCCTAAATGGTGGTCGGAATAACTTTTATGTTATACGTAACGTGTACACACTGTCTTGACGTCCATACTGTTGCGTTTATCCATTGTCAGGCCTTTTGGGGATTGCGTTGCGTGCATACGCACCACACCCCCACGCCCACCCCCGCTGAAGTAAGACTTCCACTTCCTCAAACTATCGGTAGTTCTGGTTGATTTGAATTCGTGGCGTTTAAAAGAAATATAACAGCCCCCTCGTCTGTGATGCCACGTCCAGCTGCATCGAAGTGCTGAGTGAGACTCCAACAAAACTGACGAACGGCACAGCGAAACATCTCTCAAAAATCAAACGAACCACGGTACGGGCATGTTTGTGGACACCTCTCTGTAACGGACACATCAACAATTCCACTCAAATATAGACTTATGCGTGTGTTCAAATGTTTACCATAGGTTCCATTACAACAAAGGTGTGTTGGATTCTCGGGTGTTTAGCCAAAGGGTCACCTTCTTGCCGTTCGGTGTCACCGGATGTTCGCTTCTGTGTCTTCCGTAACGGAGACTCGGCTATTGGTGTTGCATTCTCCGGAACTTGTCCGTCATTACGTATAAGTCCACTTGCTTTCTCTAAAGCCCTTTCTAGGTGACTGACCCATTCCTCAAGCTCTGTAGCATTACTGCTGGACATTCTATACGTCAAGTCTATCATGGCCTTTAACTTGGTCCTGGCACTGCTGACGGTAGTCTCGAATGTTCCGAGAGGGACGTTTGCGTCATCCGCAGCGCTCATATTACCATCCTGTCCACGCCAACGTTTTTCCTCTGTGTCATTCTTCTGTAGAACATCGTCTTCACACGTTGCTTTCTGTCGAATGTCACGTTGTATCTCTGTGTCAACTGCACTGCTACATCCACCACTCTGGAAGGAATCAATTGTAAAATGCACGTTACAAAAAGCAACATTGCCACATGTTCTTGAGCGACAGGTCATCAATATGGCTGCGAAACAAATGCTGATACGATCATTTGACACTGTAATGTAGCATTAGAGGATTGTGTAACTGTTTTAAATCCCATAAGGGAAAGACGACTTTGGCGAATCATAATGATGATGATGATGATGATGGTGGTTTATTATAGATACTACGACACAATACATTCGATGTTATGCACATTTGATACATACACTGTTATAGTTTCTATAACAAGGGTATAAAGCCATCAGTGGCTGATGTTCCCTCTCAACACATGTAATACATACGTAATTCCACGGTGCAAATGGAATAATTTAACAAAAAGAAAACGCATTGTACAATTGAAGAAAAGAAATCAGGAACACATATCATGTCATGAATACATGCATTAGAATGCAACAATGAATGTTAATTGTATAAGTCACTAATATTATTTACTAACAAAAATCTCTTAAGTTGGCATTTAAGCATTACAAGTGCACAGGTACAATCCACTGTTTTTGTTGTATAGTTCCGTAGCTTAACACCTCGATGTCTATTGATTTTATATAATACGTTGGTTTTAGAAATCGGTACATTTAGTAGCTCCGCGTGGCGTGTTCTATAATTGTGGAATTCGTTATGTCTAATGAACATCCTTAGCATAACCGATGGAAACATATTATTGACAATTTTATACATGTACAGGATAACGTGTATTCGTAGATTTTTCTTATTGATAAAATCAACAGCTTCGTGAAGAGTTGGTCTGTGTGCGCTCTGTATGGAGCTGACATAATTAGATAAACTGCATACTTTTGTAATTTGATTAAGGAACTAAAATGTGTGTTACAGGCTCCTCCCCTCACTTCCATGCAATAAGTTAGATACGGATACAAAAACGTATAGTATAAAGTCACAAGGAATGATCTACTCAATGTTTTTCTTGCTTTACTTATAATTTCAACAGCTTTTGCTATTTAACATTTTTTTTTATGTACTGTCTAAAAGACTTCAAAAGACCATAACAAACTACAATCTATTATAATTCCTAAGAACTTTGTGTTGTGTTTTCGACTTGAGTAATTTGTAGTCCATCAATAAAGATGCTGATTGGATTAGACACCTATTTATTTACTGACTTGAAGACAATTAAATGTGTTTTACTTATATTTAAAGATAGTTTATTACTGGTTAACCAAATAGCTATTTTTTGCACTTCTTGATTCATAACAGTCTCCAGCTCACTAAGGTTGTTACCATTGACAACAATATTTATATCATCTGCAAATATGATAGGGAAAAGGATATCTGATACATTAACAATGTCATAAATACAAATTAAGAATAACAATGGCCCTATTATTGACCCCTGTGGAACACCACAGCATATAGGCTGGAAGTTCGAGTTTACTCTGTCAAATAAAACACACTGCCTTCTATTGGACAAATAACTTTCAAGCCAGGCAAGTGCTTTTCCTCCATTACCATAATGTTCTAGTTTATTAAGTAATATTGTTTGATCAACTGTGTCAAAAGCTTTATTGAAGTGAAGAAAGACTCCCAATACATAATCACCATTGTTTATAGATGTAGCTATTGTACCCACTAGTTGCATAAGAGCCACCTTTACAGAATGCTTCTTCCTAAATCCAAATTGATATTCATATAAAATATTATGTTTTCTATAAGTCATTAATCTGTTGTACATTAATCTTTCGAGAATTTTTGATAAGACTGGCAAAATCGATATTGGACGGTAATTGTTTACGATCGTCTTGTTACTTTGTATATCGGGATAACTTTTACAATTTTCATGTCATCTGGAAAAATACCTTTAGCTAGCGATAAGTTAACAACATGCGTTAAGCTACATATGAAAGTATGATATGTTAATTTAACAATATGTGGAGTTATTAAGTTCCATCCTGGACTTGATATTTTGAGATTTTTAATAATAATTTCTACTTCATTCGCTTCAATAGGTGAAATAAATATTGTATGCAAGTTTCAATGTTTTATATACATTGACGGGCCAATACCATTTGGGCTAATCTTTTCAGCCAGTGATGATGATCCAATATTAACAAAGTTATTGAATTACAATTACTTTTTTATCGGTTGTTAGCTGATAATTAATAGTCATCTTCAGAGTTTGTACAGACTTTTTATTTTTATTAATTATTTTCTTAATGAATTGCCATGATTTAAACAGATTCGACTGATTTTGCTTTAACAAGTAACTTCCGTTGTGCTTAGTTTCATTAGTAAGGATTGGTGATTTTTTGTAGTAAACAAATAATTAGTTATTTTAATTATATGGATCGGACTAAATTGTTTAAAACTGTTTTACTATGTCAGAAATACAACTATCGTAGGTGGTTGCTAAATGAACAATGTGCAATAATTGCAGGACATATCACAAAAGACCTTCCATTTTAAATTATCATTTCCGTCCACTAGCCAGTTGTCTTATTAAAATAATTTACTTATAAGACATGATGATACTCAGCGTCTACATTTGACCCGTACCTGTCCAAAGACCTGGCACTTGTGCTCATTCGCTGTAGGCAGACGGATAATGTACTCTATCTTCGTCTTTGGTGGGTCTGGAGAACATAGTTTCTTACAAATCGTCTCTTTCACTACCTTCTTGGTGAAACGATTATTCTTTGATATCTAAAATTGAACGTATCAGCTTGTAACGATACATCGAATAACATGTTTTGCACATGCGAGGGTGCCGAAATAAAATATAGAATAAGAGCAAGTTTCGTTAGAATGTGGAGAGATCTTTACAGGGTCGCCTGTATGCAACTTCGCGTAAAACAATTGTGTTTGGCGCTAGATTTACAGATGGCACAAAATCATAGGTTGCATCTCGTATAAGGCAGGTTACACTTTTAGAAAATATATGGCACAAAACTCGAAGAGTAACCCATCGTTGTCCGGGTGTGTATTGGTGCAGATTGTGAAACACAATCTTCAGATTGCGCAAATTAACAAACACGCATCAATAGCGTAATCTGCAAATGGGTGCGCTATATGCAGATTCCGAGGAATGCGCAGCGTAATCTGCAGATTGTGCAGATCCAGCAATTGCGCCCAAGAAATACTGTACTCACTTTGTGTTTGTGGGGGCGTATATGCAGGTATGCGTGTATATCTACAAACGTTTGTTAAGGATGGTAAAGTTCATACGTTATTTTGGAAACAAAGTTCTTTCACCAGGGAATAAATAAACCAATCTGCATTAGATTAGGTATCGTTTTATATCAGCGTTTCTTAAGCGGTGGGTCTTTATCACCGGACGCCGCGCGTGATATCTGCCAAGAAACGTAATATAGCGAAGGAGATTCTTGGCGGTTATACGTTTCGTAGGGAATCCTACATAAAAGCTAGTTATTTCAACATCCAAAATCATGGTTTGCAACATGCCTGGCCAGGCTCAGTTGTTGGAGCTGAATGTGAAATACCACTCCTCCACACAGTATAGTGCGCTGACGTTCTAGGGTCAAGCAGAAGAAGATGGAGGTGTTTCTGAATTTCGAGAACGCGACGTTGATGTAGACATTGGTGTATTTGATCGCCAAATGTTGGCAGAATTAATGCACGCACACACGCACACACGCACACACGCCACCTCTGGAAATACAGGTCAGATATCTACCTTGTGTTCTGTAAACCTGGCAATCTTCTTCACTTCAATCTGAGCAGGACAGTTCATTTTCTTCGTCGGTTGCGCCAGATTGCGAGTCTTTATTGAGCTTTGGTCTTCTTTCTTAATGTGATTCATAAAATGTGTTTATGTTACTAATAAATAAATAGAACAGACGAAGTTATATACTAACAATAAATTAACATGACATTGTATGATCACAAATAAAATTAGCATTTACTATTCATAATCTGTACATCACTGTTATACTACATCTTATCTGCACATTTGTTACATGTTTGTCATTTACTCAAAGTGATTACCTATTCGTTAATATGTTACACTGCTTCAACCGCGTCGGATAAACGTACCAGGCATTTGTCAACGCCTTCTTTCCATTTTCGTTTCACTGATAATCCTTTATCCCTGCCGTGTTGGCACATAAGAACCCGTTTGCCCAGATACACAAACGGCATGCCATCGAACGGAATGGAGAGGCCGTTGTCTTTGCTGACGCCCACTGTCCATCTGACAAAATCTTCCGAACTTACTTCTGAAATAAAATAGACGGTTTTCTGTTTTATGAATCACATGCTCGAGAAATAGCCAGGGCGTTTCAAAAAAGGTCATAATTTTGTTATGCGTTTGGTTACCATACATAATACGTATTGAGGTATAACTGATAAAAGAACTTTTGTAACGTCAGTATTGTTAAGATGTTGTTGTTCGGGGCGACATGACTTTTGCGCCTTCCTCTTCGGCTTCACGATTCGTGATTCGATCTTAACGTTTCTGGGTTGTTGCGCTTTCATATATATATATATACATATATGTGTGAATGTGTGTGTGTGTGTACATAAAATAAACTTCTAAAGCGTTTAAATCCTCGGGAAAGCGCAACAACCCAGAAATAGCAAGAAGACCCTTCAAGGTAGAATTATTTGTGTAGTTGGAATACATGTTTCCTTGTTCCGAAAAATGTCTAGGCTGCTGGGCAAACACTGCAAAACAGTCAATTATGACTCTGACATTGTTGAATGATTTGAAGCACGCTGGCAGAAGTTTCCGAATCATTTGACAAGATGGAAACATCCGCTTTCTCAACACTGCTGTATGTGTATACAAGATTTAACAAGATTTAACAAGATTTAACAAGATTTAACAAGATTTAACAAGATTGCCATCCAGAGAATTAACTCTAGATGGCAGGTGGACAAGGAAGCCCTTTGGCTTATCGAGAGTCCAACCCTTTTATCTACATATATCCAGCCCTTCTGAGGTATGTGTCGATTTTATTTTAAAACATATTCACACTACTAGCACCCACACAATCATCAGATAATCTGTTCCATTCATTTACAGTCCTTTGTGAAAATGAGAACTTTCTCACGTCTAATCTACACTGCTCCTTTACTAATGTAACTTTATGTCCTCTAGTCTTTCTATCTTTCTTAACTGAAAAAAACATATTTCTATCAATATTTTCATAACCATTCAATATTTTAAACACTTCTATCTGATCTCCTCTCAATCTCCTGGTCTCTAGTGTTGTTAAACCACATTCTTTTAGGCGTTTATAATAACTAAGATCCCTCAGTTTTGGTATCATTTTAGTCGCTCTCCTCTGTACTCTTTCTAGCATATCTATGTCCTTCTTGCGGTATGGCCTCCATGCTTGTATACAATATTCTAAATGAGGCCTAACTATTGTTTTGTACAGCGGTATTATTAGTTCTTTTTCTTTATATGCTATATTTCGCCTAATCAATCCAAGGATTTGATTTCCCTTTGAAGCTGCAATTCCACACTGCTCTGAAACCTTCATGTCAGCACTAATTGTCAGCCCTAAGTCTTTTTCTTTTACAGTAGTACTTAGTACAGTTCCCCCATTGTATATTCTACATATTCGTTCCCATGTCCTGTGTGGAGGCATTTACATTTCCCAAAATTGAACAACATTTGCCACTTTTCAGACCATTTGATCAACCTGTCAAGATCATCTTGTAAATGCTGTCTATCACCATCACTTTCAATCCTTCTAAACACTTTTGTATCATCTGCAAATTTCAACACCTTGCTAGCTATATCATCGTCCAAATCGTTTATATATATTAAGAATAATATAGGTCCCAGTACTGATCCCTGTGGAACCCCACTCAAGACTGATTTCCAGTTTGAAGCCTCCCCATCAACAACTACCCGTTGTCTTCTGTCAATCAGCCATTTTTCTATCCAGTTAATTATACCATTTCCTATGCCATGGGCTTTTAGTTTAAGCAGTAATCTCTGATGTGGCACTTTGTCGAAAGCTTTTTGAAAATCTAAGTAGATGATATCTACTGGTGATCCATCATCTACCCACTTAGTGATATCTTCCAAAAAACATAACATATTTGTTAAGCATGACCTCGCTTTTAGAAACCCATGTTGAGATGGGTTTATCAAGTTATGTTTAACAAGAAAATCCACCATGTGATCTTTAATTAGTCTTTCTAATAATTTACAAATCACTGATGTTAAACTCACTGGTCTATAGTTCTTTGACTTGTTTCTCGAACCTTTTTAAATAACGGTATAATGTTTGCTTCTTTCCATTCTAAAGGAACCACTCCCTCTTCTAATGACAAGTTGAAAACTGTTGCAAGCGGTATGCTAATTTGTTCTACAATTTCCACTAGTAGTTTGGGTGGAATACCATCCACTCCAGGTGATTTATTTTCCTTCATAGCCCTAATTTTCTTAGCTACCATTTCTGGGGTTACAATTAACTGTCTTAAATATTCTGATTCTGCCCCCTTGAACTTAGCCTCTGGTACTGGCAGTGAACTAGTGTCTTCTCTGGTAAACACTGAACTAAAATACTCATTTAGGTCTTCAGCCATTAAGAATCCTTCTGATATTATATTTCCAGCGCTATCTTCTAGAGGACCGACCTTATCCTGAACTTTCTGTTTGCTTCGAACATACGCATAAAAACTCTTGCTGTCATGTTTTATATTACAAGCTAATTTATGTTCATAGCTTCTCTTTGAATTTCTAATTTCAGCTGTAGCTTGGTTTAGTGCTTCTTTATAAAGGTTGTAGTCTTCGTCATTGCCAGTACGTCTATAAGACTTCCACATCATTTGTTTATACTTAATTTTTCTAATGGCTTCTTTCGATAAGTATTTCTTTCTGGTCCGTTTCCCTTGTTTTTTGAAGGGAACAAATTTATCTACGATGCACTCTATTTCATTCTTTAAGATATTCCAGCATTCTGTTGCTGTCTTATTCTTCAGTGTATTATTCCAGTCTATCTTTGCTAAATATTTCCTCATTTCCTTATATCTTCCTTTGTGGAAATTTCTCCTCAACTGCTTTTTATTATTTCTTTCTGATTTTACTTTAATGGTAAAATGTATCTGGTTGTGATCACTACTTCCCAGAGGCTCACATAATTTAACATTGTCAACTAATTCATTCTGTGAGGACAAAACTAAGTCTAACACATTCTCTCCCCTGGTTGGTTCTAGCACATGTTGAGAAAGGAAACTATTTTGTACTAAAACTAAAAACTTGTGGTCCTCACTACCCATACTCTGTAGAGATTTCCATTTTATATGCCCATGGTTAAAATCCCCCATAATAACACAGTCCCGTTTGCTCACTTCCCTTATAGCGTTTTGTATTTTTTCATTCTCTTCTATGCTTATGTTTGGACTTCGATAAACTAATCCAACCGTTAACGTTGACTTTCCTGTAACTATGTTACACCAAACAGCTTCTTCGCAATCTGCTTCTCTGTCTAATTTTATTTCATAAGCCTGGATAGATTCTTTAATATATAAAATAACTCCACCTCCCCTTCTTCCTATTCTATCTTTCCTAAACATTACATATCCTGTCAGTCCCAATTCGGCATCCGATATATCGGTGGTTGCCCATGATTCGGTTATACCTATTATGTGAGGGTCAATATCTTCTACCATAATGTTTAGTTCATTTCTTTTGTTTACTATACTCCTTGCATTTAAACAAACACATTTATACCCAGCTTCAGAACAGTTTTCCAGACTGTTCTTTGCTGAATTATTTTTGCTGCCTTTATCTATGCCTCCAGTTTCAGGCTTCTATACAGCAGCTGAATCCAGGTATTTATGATCTCAGACACAGTTCCCACATTAAGATGAAAGCGATAAGCTAAGTCTTGATTCGGGAATGCCTGGCGCATTTTGATCAAAGTTAAAAGCAACTGATCATGGATAGGCAATTTACATCACCCAGCGTTCTTCCCCGCACGCACAGCGAACCTCTCCAACAATTCAAACCATCAGCGACAGCGCCGATAGAAGATATTAGATGCAAAAATTGCACAACAGAAAGTCCTGAGTAAAACTTGAACTTCACTTCGTCGTGTGATACATCGGCAAACACAAAAATGTAACTGGAGGCAGTTCGCTCCCCCACTGTCACTTTGACGACGTTTACAGACTGTCTTTTGCGGATGGTGGCATCGATCTTGCTCGACAACATCTCATGACATGTGTAGGTTGTTTGCGTTTCTTCGTCAATCAAAATTGGCCATGATTGTGTTTGTTGTGATGGTATTTTTACCCATATTAGTGGAAGCCGGTGCTTGTAAAAGCAACAAGCAACAGGAATGGCAATGAGGTTGTTGGCGCATTCATTCATTTATACAGTGTTTTGCTAACAGGTAATTATCGGCACAAAACACAAACCAGACATGGTCAATATAATATTAGTGTTATAAATTGTGTTATTTTTTTGGAAATACTATTTATGTGACCCCTTGCATGTGGTCACAGTGTGCGTATCTGCTGTCGCTGTTGTATATTCCGTAACAACAGTGCCGAGTTGCACCTCTAACTGCCTGTAAGCGAGCAGAGACTGCTGCTTTCTTCTTGCAATAAGAATCATGATCGGCTACCATGATGTCCTACTGGAAAGCGTGCATGCGCGTTTACAGTAACTTCCTGTTCTATTTTTAGGTATTTCACCGCAAAATTTGTCGAGCAGCTCGAGAAAAAACGCGAAGCCTGGCTGTTATTTATCGAGAAGCTCGATAAATAACAGCCAGGCTTCGCGTTATTTCTCGAGCTGCTCAACAAATAATGGGCCGAATTCGCGTTACTTCACGAGCTGCTCGAGAAATAACGATCAGATTCGAGCAGCTCGAGAAATAGCCTGAGCCTTTTTGAAATTTACAAAGTTTCTAGAATCTGACCATGATATGCCTATCTGTTACAAATTATGTTATTCGTTGTTGTCATAAATTATTGGAAATAAATTTGTAAGTGACTGATTACTACACTAGTTATAAATACCATAAATAGGTCACTTGCTAGGGCACGTCATGGTCAGGACAAGCACTGAAATCAGATGCTTAGAACTACGCACAGCCGTATTTCCTAAATGATAGTTCATAATTATTTGACAATGTAATTCAAATGTAACCGATAGGTGGCGACACCTATATGTTAAAATAACTTCCCGCTGTTTATTTTGCTATTTGTTTATTTATTTATTACATTTTACTCTGAATCACGATAAAATACGGTACTGACAACTGATGATAACTTTTAAAAAATAGACTTCAACTAGGTATACGTGTAACTACGTCTACGTCTATAGTCCTACGTCTATAGTATAGTCTAGAAAACAAGCAGAAAGGTCCGATAAATGTCAAATTACCGTCATTGTTTATGCCCTTTTCGTAGTCCAGCACAAAATGAGTTGTTGTCTCAATTTCGTGTCGACGAATAAAGTTATTAACATCTTCAACGCTTTCAAACATCCAACTTTTACAGATACGTTGCATGACTTCTGCACAACAAAGCAGCCAAAGGACACACGCTTAACAAAAGTTAGAAAATGGCGGATATGTCCCTGGCGACTGAACCAGGAATTAAAGTTGTGTAGTTTCTCCGCAAGATGACAGCAGTGTGGCTCGGTCGGTAGTTCACCATGTGGCGACAGTGTCGCGCTTACATTTATCCGGGCGTTAAATTTTATTCGGGTGATGTTTATGTGCATATGTAAGGCACAATAGTTGGCACCAGTAGATCACATAGTGATAAATAATATCCAGTACTTAAATATGTTTCGTTTGTTATCGTAATATTATTTGCTGTTTCAGATAAGTGACCAAGTATCAGAGTAAGTCACGTGACGTGTGCGTGGAGAGGAAACTGTTTTACGACAGAAATTGTATATGTCTGTGGGAAGCAAACATTTTATAATTTATGTATATATATATATATAATTACATATATTTATATATATATATATATATATACATATATGTAATTATATATATATATATATATATACATATAAACATACATAACGCCTGGATAAATTAAAACGCGACAGTCGTAGCTGGTGCTAACTACCTTCCCCTAGATACGCGCACGCGCAGAAACGTCATCCGGATATTATTTAACGCCCGGATAAATGTAAGCGCGACCACGGAGATGGCTTCGTGCTACCCCTCCATGTACAAAGGGTTGGCTCGATATACAAAAGGGGTTATGTTTATAATTATGTTTGGAGTTAAGGATTGGGTTAAGTTGAAGGTTATATTTAGGTTGAACGTACTTTTTACACATATTTATTTTTATTTTTATTTATTTAGTTTAACATGTAAATAATTACTTAAACTAATTTGTACACGTGAACATATAGCATTGTTTTAACATGTTTTACAGCGTATTGTCATTACTGTTGTTATCATTTTTAACTACCGAATAAATGTGAAGCTATTTAAAGATGTCAGAATTTGTACCTGTGATGAATGCTATGATTCGCTTTTGCAATATGCTACTTATCAGATGCACAATTGTTGAGTGGGCCAACACTCTCAAAGGGCTGACGTTATAAGGACATTATTGTGGAGTAGTGCAACGGTCAAACATCTCTCGAACGGCCCAGAAAGGGGGTGGTTTTCTCGCAATACTTTGTGAGTGTTCTCACTCGATTACCGTTAGGTCAACTACCTACTATAGTTGAATGTAACTTGAAATAGGTTTTGGGGTGAAGAGTAGTTTCACACCTCTTACCTACGGCTCTTACACAATATATCATGTAAGTTACAATTTGGAAAGTTGAAATCAACAAGACGTTGCAGGATTCAACACGTGGGAAGAGTTTATGCTTACATCAATATGAACACAGGCGTAAGTAAGTCTTCTGTTTGGTTGTTGTCCTTCTTCTTCTTCTTCTTTCCGTATATGCCCACAATTATTTGGCTGATTATTCCGACATTTTGGGAATGAGAGTTCATAGAATGAGATCGCAGCTCAGTGAGTCCACAACAGGTGTTTTCTATTTCTTGGTGTGAGATAGTTTACGTCCCCTGGCAGAGACAGAAGACAAAAGGGACCAACGACTTATAGTGTCTCTTTCGAAAGGCACAAGCAACGTAGGGTGAACGAAATTATCCAAGTTTCGACACGGCGGCCGATACCTGTACTGAACCACCGACCTGTCGGCACCAGGATTCGAACCCCGATTCCTTCGATCGACAGTCCGGCACTCTGACTACTCGACCACCCACAACCCCACCGCCCCACCCTTGTGGTATATGTTTAAAATATTCTACCAGTGTCGCATTTATCTACGTATATCTTGGTTCTGCTCAGTTCATTCCTGCTTTAAAAGTTAGAATTTTGACGGCATAATTTGATTCATGTATTTGTCTTTTCCAGTCACGGACATGGCCCGTGGTGGTAAAACAACCATGAGATATGG
>CM034538.1:1113269-1155769 GCA_020002185.1 Paraescarpia echinospica | reverse complement strand
ACATGCGGGAACTGTGCAAGGAGGAATGCATTATGCAGGAGTACAAGTGTAGTCTGCGCTGCTGACCACACGACCGGCAGGACACGCCGTCATCATTGACCACTGGACGGTTCTCCCACGTGATGTACGTGTACCTGCCAACTTCTGAATTTCAAAATCCGGTAGTTTAGAGATTTACTAGAGAAGACTCAGCTTCATTGGCCTTCGGAAGACGGGAGAGGGAGTGTGCTGTTGTATATTTTCGCGGCAACGCCCACATTTTTGCAGAAATCTCTATTTTGCACCCCCGTCCTTGAGTCACGCCAAAAACTACCTTCTAGAGACTCTCCAAAAATCTCGATTTGCACTTCGCCCCGGTTATGGCTGGTAAAAAAACCACGTTCAGGCTTTCCGGTGACCTTTATTTACACTCCCACCGAGACTCGCCAAAGAACCTCTTTTTCACCGACAGTCTGGGAGATGTTATTCTTTTCTGGGTGCCTCGGAGATTCACGACAATCAGGGAGACTCCCAGAAAATCCGGGCGGGTTGGCAGGTATACTGCTGCTGTGATCCATCGCTTTGTCCATCTCGGACTGTGTCACATCACGTGACGTAGCACCTATTGGAAGATGAACTGACATGCCACGTTCCCTATTGTAACAAACTCTGAAGGTGTGTTCTCGGACTACCCGGCGAGTGACCTGTCGACTCTGAGACTTCTGGAAGTTAGGATACAATGTCTAGATCGTGCAATTTCCATATGAAGTGTCTGGATGAAATGATGTACAGTGCACACAAGTATACACCTCGTATTTGCATCAACCAGCCGCCCGCCAAGGAGAGACCCCATGTCTAGCAACACGACATACTGTGTGTAATTGGGGCAGGTTTCATAAAGCGGCTAAAAAAAGTGATGCGGTTTTTTTAATAAGTGAACATAGGAATTTACGCAAACTGGCCTCTGATCGCGATCGAATACGATCGAGAAGTAGAAGTGTCAGGCACTTACGCTGCGTTCCATATAGACGAGTTTCCTGATGACGCGCGCTTAAATTAAATCCACCTGCGCGCGCATACTGGCGGCAGAAACAAGGCAGTTGCGTGTGCGTTTGAGCAGTCCTGCCATCTTCGTGTTGTGCTGTCGAGTATGAGAATCGCTCAAACACGCATCCACACTTGTACAGAATATCCAAAGCCACACACCTTTTCACAAAACAGACGTCAATTATGGCTTAATCCTGCGCAATGAAAACTGACTCCATCTTTTATTCCCCTTTCACCCCCACCCTTAATCAATTATAGGTAGGACAGTTTGTTTGGACTACATTTTCACTGACCACTGTCACGACAAACTTTTGCTTGTGTATAACTTGATTATTTCTATTTAAAATAATATTATTTAATGTCAGACATAGGTGTATAATTAAATATGTGTACAAACAATCTTGATAGTGTCACTTGTTTTTTAAATAGCATGATATTGTGCGTTAGTTTTTTGCATTGTTTCGGATTAATTTCACTATTGTTCAGGGAAATGCTCAATGGATTCAAACAGCTCCGACTTTGTGCCATCGGTATTTGCATATAAAAAGAGTAGAGCTGATGATGTACATAAGATAGAAAGACATGCAGGTACACATAAACGTTTAAAACTGACAGAAATGGGCATCCCACTGACCAGCCTGTAGGACCATCAGAACTGGAGGAAGAAGCAGCCGAGGCCCTGATAGACTTAAGGCCAGATGCAGGTCTACCTGACAGTCCAAGTATTAACATCTTCTATATACATAGATACATTGGTGTTGTGCTTATGTGGTGTGACAGTGTGTTGAACGTTGATGGTGTATATGTGTACGATACCGGGTATGCAGTTTATTTTATGAATCACAGGAAAGTAACACACCTAAGAATATACGTTAAATTACTATATATGCATCATTAAAATATGTTCGTGTCTCTCAAATGGCGCTTCAATGAGTTGTATCTTATTTTCTGGAGGCTGTTTTTGGGTTTACGGAGGTCGATATGGGACAGTGGTACTGGGTTCACAATTCACCTCGACATGTCATTCCAGGCCGATACTTTTGACATACAGGCCTCCGGCCGGGTGACACCATTTCGAATTGCCATTTCAACCTTGAACATCACAGCTGCCGCATGGCTACACACTGATCCTTGTCTAAAACAGACACAGTGAACGTATACATTTTAATAAACATGTAGTTGAGTTTCTCACAGCTATGCACCATGTCAGTTGTGATGATGTATAACATAATCAAACAATTTAAATAATATTATTGCAATACAAAATTGCCACGGAATTGTGCGATGCACAAAGTTAAGTCTTAAACACAGTTTTATGAATATTTTTTCTACGTATTAATAAATATTGTAGTAAATACGATTTGTTTAGTTTGATTTGATTTATTCAGACAAAGACATTGTCACCATAATTTATTTATGTATGACGAATGTATGAGTAATAAAAATGTAATATTAATTATGACTAATAGACATAGCCCCCCTCAGATAACCCCTAGCAGCGTATTTCCTTTAAGGTATATGGCCACGCATAGGACGACTAGAGGGAAAATACATTACATATATACATAATTACTAAGATACACCTTAGTTTGGCTTTAAACGTGTAGAACATCAGGTTATTATATAACATTCAGATAACATGACTAAGTCTAAGATTGTAATAATGCAATCATTCGCTATTTTCCAATGCTATGGCTCTGTTCAACAGGAATTTGTTGACCTTTTTGCTTAAAACTATATTGAATCCTGTGGAGGTAGGGGTTCCATAATTGATATTGAATCCTGTGGAGGTAGGGGTTCCATAATTGATATTGAATCCTGTGGAGGTAGGGGTTCCATAATTGATATTGAATCCTGTGGAGGTAGGGGTTCCATAATTGATATTGAATCCTGTGGAGGTAGGGGTTCCATAATTGATATTGAATCCTGTGGAGGTAGGGGTTCCATAATTGATATTGAATCCTGTGGAGGTAGGGGTTCCATAATTGATATTGAATCCTGTGGAGGTAGGGGTTCCATAATTGATATTGAATCCTGTGGAGGTAGGGGTTCCATAATTGATATTGAATCCTGTGGAGGTAGGGGTTCCATAATTGATATTGAATCCTGTGGAGGTAGGGGTTCCATAATTGATATTGAATCCTGTGGAGGTAGGGGTTCCATAATTGATATTGAATCCTGTGGAGGTAGGGGTTCCATAATTGATATTGAATCCTGTGGAGGTAGGGGTTCCATAATTGATATTGAATCCTGTGGAGGTAGGGGTTCCATAATTGATATTGCTAGATGAAACAATAATACACTTACCCCGCCACACACGTGCAGTGCTGTTGGTTTCTCCCTGTCGCTGACTTGGGAGGACTTCAGTCATCAAGAAGCAGTAGTTGCAATTCTTATTTATAAAATAATATTTCACTCGCTGTACATGACCACGTACAATATGATTGTATTCGTCCAAACTCGTGTACGCTCCCTTGTTCTCGTAGGTGTATATATACCATAAGTTCGCGGTGTGTTAATGAAGTAAAGATGAATCTGGGGGAACACTCCATATACGTTACCAGACAATGAGTGGTCGCTGGATTTAGTGCAGTGACCAGCATAACACTAATGCTGGTCACTGCACTAAATCCAGCGACCACTCATTGTCTGGTAACGTATATGGATCTGGTAGCTGCTCACCGGTATTGAGACGAAGTTTGACCACATAATTATAATTTTCTGTGGCGAATTTGATTTTACTCGCCGAACCATCCATTTGTAACAAGCCACTCGCCATACACGGACGCTACTTCTGCCGCCAGTATGCGTGCGCATCCACACATGTCACGTTTGTTTATAAACATTGAAACTCGTCTATACCACGTGTACATCGTATATATAGCACGTGTACATCGTATATATACCTCGTGTACATCGTATATATATCACGTGCACATCGTATATATAGCACGAGTACATCGTATATATACCACGTGTACATCGTATATATACCTCGTGTACATGTACATTCATACATGCAAGTATGCATACATGTATACATACATACATACACGCATACATGCATGCATACATACATACATACATACATGCATATATACATACATACATACATACATATATACATACGTGCGTACGTATGTACAAATACACATACGTACATACATTCTTACATACACACACATGCACACATACACACATACACACATACACACATACACACATACACACATACACACATACACACATACACACATACATACACACATATACACATACATACACACACACATGCACACACACACACACACACACACACACACACACACATATATATATACACATATATACACATATATACACACACACATCCACAGACACACACATATACACATATATATATATATATGTACATATACACGTATATATATATGTGTGTGTCTTTTTATTTGTCTTCCCTCTCTAGTCTGTAAAAAGATATTTCTTTATGTTGTACAGAATTAGTTGCATAATAGAACAAATCATATAGTTTTCTTTAAAGTTACAATATTTCTATCTCCAAAAGGTATTTGTATGAACGAGTTACGCATTGTTTTAATAGACAATTAAAGTATTGTTGACAACATATTTATCATGTTTCGTGTGGGTGTTCCACTATAGCTGCGCCGGATTGCGCTTCAACGCGACAATTGACGCGCTAGTTTGGGAGTATTTAAGATACCCAACACATCAACAATAGGCTACGCACAATCATGACACAGGAATGGCTCATCTATCTGACAATAATTAGTATAGAATATGACGTTTTGTGTATATTGTGTGTGTCACGTCCGTAACTGCAGATACATAATTATTCTGAAGGAGAAATTTTATATGATGTTGTGGTTTGTTTTAAATAACAACAAAAGTCATGCTGTGCTGTCAATTCCATGCAGTAGTAGCTATGGATGCGTAAAACAGTCCCAAGTTTCGGCGCTGTTCCTAAGAATGCTGCATTCTGAACTACGTCAGTTCGCTCACCCTGCGCCTACCGGGGTGACTGGGAACCAGGGCAACCATTATGGACGCGTCCGGCTTTTTCTTGGAGTTCTCAGGCGATCGGACACACACTGCCCTGTCGCCTCGATCATCGAGTCACGCCGTATCGATTACTGCCAAACGGACTGAGGCGTACAAGGCAAACAACCCACGGCAGAGACAAGCCGACGGACGAGACCGTATTGCGTGCAGGTGAATTACTATCGCCTTGATGACATTACAACGACGGCATCAGGTGCGCGGTGTAGCCGCCTCGTGTGACACCAACACTGACGACACAACAGGGACGACAGCCCGAATCAGACATAAGCCTCTTGTTGATCCAGAAACGATGTAGTGTCTTATCATCGACATCGAACGGTACGATTGAAGGTGTTGAGAACGTTGAACATGGAAATATTTCATTCAAAAAGATGTGACATATTTCTTGTTACTGACGGAGGACACTTCTGAGCATTGGATCAGACGATATATGGTTTCCGCATCAAGTGCAAGTGCGCTACTAACTCACATCGTGTGGTACTTCTGCACTGGTATCCCGGTTCCGTGACTTCGTCTGTCCGTTGACTAGACAACGGGTCGCATGAATCAATCAACGTGCTTGCAACCTGACACCTGTCGTCGCTCAACTGTAAAGTCGACGTACTCAACTGGCCCGGCAAAACCTGCGTTGGAATTGCGAGCATCGTGCAAGCTGTGCCCGGCCCGAGATATACTGGGAGACGTGTGTGGAAGGAACTGCAGCCTACAGACGGAGCGGGTCACGATGTGATGGGGTGTTGCGCTTCCCACTTCTCGTCGACGTGTTTCACCTACTGCTCGACCAGCGTTTGTTGTTGCGACGTCAACCGTGTGCATCCACTTGCCGTGGGCAAGCAGCACAACTCCGCGTCGCCGGCCCTGGACAGCGTCTTCGTACGCGGGCGGGGCTCCGGCGACGGGGAGATCGCCAAGCCGCTCAAGATACCGCTGACGGAGAGGGAGACCATCGTCATCATGAGGTCATGGAAAAACATCCAGAACAAGATCGTCGAGACGGGCATGGCAACGTTCCTGAGGTGAGAGAGAGAAAGAGAGAGACAGACAGACAGACAGAGAGACAGACTGACAGACAGACAGACAGACAGACAGAGAGATGTGTATGTGAGTGTGAGTGTCTGTGTGTGTGTGTGTGTGTGTGTGTGTGTGTGTGTGTGTGTGTGTGTGTGTGTGTGTGTGTGTGTGTGTGTGTGTGTGTGTGTGTGTGTGTGTGTGTGTTTCGTCTTATCAACACATACATTCACACATATATATATAATATATATATATGCGTATATACATATACACGTACATACATTATATACATACATACAACACAGACATACAGGCATGCATGCATAAATGCATACGCACCCACACACACGCACGCACACAGTTATATATATATATATATATATATTTGTAACTGTGTGTGGGCATGCGTGTGATTGTGCGTGCGGGCGTGTGTGTGTGGGTGCGTATGCATTTATGTATGCATGCCTGTATGTATGTATTGTATGTATGTATATAATGTATGTACGTATATATGTATGTACGTATATATATATATATATATATATATATATATATGTATGTATATATATATACATATATATATTATATATACCTGTATATAATTATTTAAATATACATATGTATATAAATATTAAACTTTATACTAGCATAATGCCCTTTGAAACAATATAATTAATTTCTTTAAGTTAAATTAACACTAGGAAGAGGACGTAAAAGTATTACTCAGTTATAATGACCTCAAATATCCATCTAGTATCACTCGAACGTCGACGACTTGATAAAATTAGAAAGTGAATCAAGTTATGGTCCAATTAGGCTTCGTAGAATTGTAAATAAGATAATTGGTCGCGTAACAAAAACGAATAAAATCAATATCGACACGTTCCGCAGAGGAGACGCCACAAAACTCTTTAACATGAACTGATGAAATGTTTGTTGAAAATAATATCCCAACGTGACAGAAATTGTCGTTTGAAACTAAGTTAAATTATATAATATTATTTTATATTAAAAGTGAAAATATAGACAATATTATAAATCACGCAGGATTTTATTAATTGGAATCATATTGGTGAACGTCGAACACAATGTCTGACGTTTGTAAATGAACGCTATGTAGACACTTATGTAACCCTCGAGTGTACGGCTAAAATGGTGGTCACTAAATTTGTGTTGCCACTTTAATGGTCGCATGTAACTTCAATTCTTTAAATGTTTGCGATAACAAATATTAAATTAACAATGACGTTCGGTAATAGTGACTTTCATGGTCAGGACAATTAACCTTGACTGTGACGTAGAATGAGTAATTCGTATAACTAAATTTTATATTAAAGTACATACAAGTTAGCATTGTTATATTCCATGTACCTATATGTCTTATATATATATATCGAAAATGTATTTTGCTAAAGCATTTTCCCTGAAAAACGTTATATTTCACGCTTAATTGTGACAATTGATTGGTGTATATATAGATATATTTAATGACGAAAAACCGACATATTTTATGGTATCGCTGAATCGTGTATTTTAAAAATATATTTATATTTGAAAAATCGTAATATTAACCCATTTAGTGTGGATGTTGTTTTACTACGACATCCATACAAAATACTACTATATTATAAATAAAACAGTGTCGCAGTGTCCCATAAACAGTTGTTCAGTAAAACAGTCAGACTAATTGTACTCTCCTTCAAATATATCTACCAACTGCCTGTACTTATCAACGATGGCAGACATTCACTTCAACGTGTTTATGCCAGTGCCTCATCCAAAAGGTGGTACTGGTACTATTCACATGAATATTTCCCGATAACTAATTTCACTCAAGTATTGACCATGACCTTTCCTGCTCATTGTCACTAATCCTCTATTTTTATCTATGGTAATTGGTACTTGCTCTAGCGTGTACTAAAACATTGAAGTTTCGCAAATAATCGACACATAATGTGCATCGTCTAGTCCGGGAAAGAGGCTAAATACACAGTTGTGTCGTCAGTCGATTATTGCAGGTGTCAGAGGCTCTTCTCACCAGCAACCGCGTCGCACGCGAAGTGTTATAGATTGTCTGGACACAGATAACTCTAAACCACAGCTGTTCGCGTAAGGAGCATGCGTGAGATATTTCTAGATGTCAGTCGATCACGATAACCCATTTACGAAATATAGAAACTGGAAAGTGGAATGTTATACTGGATATATCATTGACTGCTCTAAGTGGACCGACTGTGATGCTGTGTCAAAAGTAGCAGCACTTAAAAATATAGGTTCAAATTGAAAACGAGACTTAGATCCCAACAAACTGGCAGTTTTTACTAATGCAATGTTGTTATGTCTAACGTCAGCTTCCCATTCAAAAAGGTCAACTATCACTATGAATTTATTTACTGTGTTTTAAAATATATTTGAAACCAATAGGGGATGCAAGTCTCGTCAGCCGCCATATTTATGCTATATTCCCTTTTAATTCGTCATCCGGTGCCGAACGACGCACACCTGACCATGTATTATTTCGCGTGTGACAGCATCTGCCATATCCGAAACCACAGCTGTAGCTTTTATCGGTTTCCAACCAATAAAAGTTCATTCAGAAGGTGGGAAATATTATGCAGGTAAGTTATTATTTTCAAATATTGTTTGCATATTGCAGTAATTTTGACTGTGAATAACGGTTATACCGAAACGACGAAACTGTGTAATTGTCAGTCCAGGCACGCGAAATGTTTCCCATTATAAAGTTTACAATGATCAAAGGCACAGTTGAATGTTTACAATAGTAACCATTTTGAGTGTAAAACACTGCACGTGGTCACATTTCCTGACGCCTGAATTAGTGGACGACTTAGCATTGCCGATTCTCTGTGAGCAAGATACATCGTTGCATCTAAGAAAATAAGGGCTATGAAGGATAATAAATCACCTGGAGTGGATGGGATTCCGCCCAAACTACTATTGGAAATTGTAGAACAAATTAGTGTACCGCTTGCAACAGTTTTCAATTTGTCATTAGAAGAGGGAGTGGTTCCTTTAGAATGGAAAGAGGCAAACATTATACCGTTATTTAAAAAAGGTTCGAGAAACAAGTCAGAGAACAATAGACCAGTGAGTTTAACATCAGTGATTTGCAAATTATTAGAAAGACTAATTAAAGATCACATGGTGGATTTTCTTGTTAAACAAAACTTGATAAACCCATCTCAACATGGTTTTTTTAAAGCGAGGTCATGCTTAACAAATATATTATGTTTTTTGGAAGACATCGCTAAGTGGGTAGATGAGGGATCACCGGTAGATATCGTCTACTTAGATTTTCAAAAAGCTTTCGACAAAGTACCACCTCAAAGATTACTGCTGAAACTAAAGGCCCATGGCATAGGAAATGGTATCATAAACTGGATAGAACAATGGCTGATTGACAGAAGACAACGTGTAGTAGTTGATGGGGAGGCTTCAAACTGGAAATCGGTATTGAGTGGGGTACCACAGGGATCAGTAATAGGACCTATATTATTCTTAATATATATCAACGATTTGGATGATGAAATAACAAGCAAGGTATTGAAATTTGTGGATGATACAAAAGTGTTTAGAAGGATTAAACGTGATGGAGATAGACAGCATTTACAAGATGATCTTGAGGCTTCACAGGTTGATCAAATGGTCTGAAAAATGGCAAATGTTGTTCAATTTTGGGAAATGTAAGTGCCTCCACACAGGACATGGGAACGAAGATGCACAATATACAATGGGAGGTTCTGTACTAAGTACTACTGTAAAAGAAAAGGACTTAGGGTTAACCACTAGTGCTGATATGAAGGTTTCAGAGCAGTGCGGTATTGCCGCTTCAAAGGGAAATCAAATCCTTGGATTAATTAGGCGAAACATAACGTATAAGCAAAAAGAGCTAATAATACCGCTGTACAAAACCATAGTTAGGCCTCATTTAGAATATTGTATACAAGCGTGGAGGCCATACCGCAAGAAGGACATAGATATGCTAGAAAGGGTGCAGAGGAGAGCAACTAAAATGATATAAAAACTGAGGGATCTTAGTTACGAAATACGCCTAAAAAATGCGGTTTAGCAACACTAGAGACCAGGAGATTGAGAGGAGATCAGATAGAAGTGTTTAAAATATTGAATGGTTATGAAAATATTGATATAAATATTTGTTTTTCAGTTAAGAAAGATAGAAGGACTAGAGGACATGAAGTTACATTAGCAAAGGAGCAGAGTAGATTAGATATAAGAAAGTTTTAATTTTCACAAAGGACTGTAAATGAATGGAACAGGTTATCTGCTGATTGTGTGGGTGCTAGTAGCGTGAATATGTTTAAAAATAAAATCGACACATACCTCAGACGGGCGGGATACACATAGATAAAAGGGTCGGACTCTCGATAAGCCAAAGGGCTTCCTTGTCCACCTGCCACCTAGAGTTAATTCTCTGGGTGGCAATCTTGTTAAATCTTGTTAAATCTGACAACCGAGTGAGCGGAGGCCGGCTGTGAGCGGATACAATTACGGCCGCCACACCATCAACTTTTTTTAGTTTTGCGTTTCATCGACGCATGCACTCGTCGTCGTATTAGAAACTCAGCACCCCGGCTGCAGTCAATAGAAGCTTCTGATATTCCTTTAAATTTAACATTCCCGTTGGTATTACGTTACGCCTCCTGGCGTTTAAGGCAGCGACACAGTTCCTCCACCTCTGTCTGTCTCCGGCCATTCGCTGTATGTTGCCCCAGCTGTGGTTCATTTCCCTCAGCTCCGCCTCCACTGTTCTCCTTCATGTTGTTTTTAGGCGCCCACGTTTTTGTTTCCCTTCGTCCACCAGACAGCTGTTTTTGTGATGGTCTCTGCATCCATGCGAAGGACATGTCCTATCCACCTCCAGCGTCTTCTTTGAATGATGGTGGGCATGTCCTCTTGCTGGTATTGGGCAAGCAACTCCTGGTTGGATATGGTTCTTGGCCAGAAGATTCTGAGATTTTTCTGAGGCAGGTCGTGTGGAACGTAAACAGTCTTGATAGGTCCTGCTCCGTCATTCTCCAGCACTCAGCCCCATACAGCAATGTTGACAGCACGCAACTCTGGAAATTCTGAGTTTTGTCCTTATGTTATACTGTGCTGATCGCCAAATTGCAAGTAGGCTCACGAAGACATTACGTGCCTTGCTTAGTCTGTTGCGGATGTCTATGCCAGTGCCTCCATCTTGGCTAATGACACTTCCAAGGTAAGTGAATGTTTCAGTGCTGGAAAGGTCCATGTTGTCCATCTTCATTGAGGCTATCATGTTAACATTCAGGGTCACGACTTTCGGAGAGCTGACATAAAATAGCCCTGTCTCACACTGTCATAACCTCAACGTAAAGGTCGCTAGTTCCAACATTGCAGATGAAGTACGTGTATAAAGCTTTGATGATATTGACGATGCGTTGTGATATTCCGTATAACCCGAGAATGCGCCAGAGGCAGTCCCTGTGGATGCTGTCAAAGGCTTTCTCAACATCTAGAAGGTTTATGTATAGCTGTCTTTGCCACTCTGAACACTGCTCGATTATGTTCCTTCAGCGTAAAAATCTAATCAGAGCATCTTCTTACTTTGCAAAACCCAGCCTGTTCCTTCCGTCGTGTTGCATCTACAGCCTCTGTGATCCGCTGCATGATGATCTTGCATAGGATCTTGCTTGGTACTGACAGAAGGGTGATCCCTCGCCAGTTGTTATAGTCGCCAAGGGCCCCTTCTTGGGTATCTTGACGATCACTCCCTTGGCCCATTCTGTTGGTACCTGCCCCCGTTCCCAGATGACTGTGAACAAGGATTCCAGGATCTTGGCTGCAAGCTGGGGTCTACTTTGAACAGTTCAGCATTGAGGTTGTCATGCCCAGGTGCCTTTCCATTCTTTAATGTCCTGATGGCTGCAATGTTTTCCTACTCTCTGAGGAGCATCTGTATTTATCTCCAGATCTGCTTCTGTTTCTTCTATAATAGCTTCCTCTTCTGGTGGTGGCCTGTTTACTACTTCACTAAAGTGTTCTGTCCATCGAGTTTCTTGCTCCTTCTCTGTCGTGAGGAAATTGCCTTGCTTGTCTTTAATTTGGGTATTGGAAGTGGTACGATAATTCGCGCTAATGATCTTGGTTATTTTGTACACGTTTGTTCATTTCTCTCAGCCGTGGGTGTAGTTTACCCAAAATTATAATGAAAACGCCATGCCTGTAACCGATCGAGCGACAATACCGGACAAAGACGTGGGCAGTGCATGTATATGATCTCATTAACTCTCGCATTAAAACGGACCGGAAACGAGAACCACTTGGGTTCCCTATAGCAAATGTGACAGCGACGTCTTGAACAATAGTGTTCGACGTCGTTGCATGCTCTATTGTGTGTATCATGACGTAGCTAACTAGTTCCGCCGTAAACAAGCCAATCGGATACTTCCTTCTTATGAAATCATGACTGCCCTACGGGACACATCATTGCGTGGCGGACATGTTAAAGTAATTTCACGAGTTCTCAATTCAATTTTTTTTATTTATAAGCAAAATATACTTAATACATATGCATGTAGTTGATCGTGTGTGGAGATGTCCGCCTGCTGTTTTGTTTGCAAGGTGGTTCATTCAGCAATGTCTTGAAAGCTTACGAAACCATACGGTAGCGACATAGGCGTCAGTAGTAGTCAGATTATGCATTAACAGTAATGTATGCTTGAAACTTCACCAAAAAAAACTGTGACGGAAAAGAGAGCGTAACGGCAGTACTGTTGAAGTTCCACGTGGCTACGGGTGGAACTTAATAGAGACAGAGTCAGCTTACTAGTAAACTTTACATATGTAAAATGGTTTCGCTTTTGTTTTCTAAATATATATATTTGTATGTATGTATATATATATATATATATAATTATATATACCATGTATATATAAGTATATGTTTATATATATATATATACATGGTATATATAAAAAAGAACCACATGTTAACATTGACGCTGTATTTGTATTATTAGTATTAACTAGTTCATGTCACTCGTAGAACTACTTGTTAGTTCGTTGGAAGGTGTCTTTGTCATAAACGTAATAATGGGCAAGTACTGTATACGTACACACCTAATGACACATCATTGTGATACGGCTTTATTGTGTTCATTTAATTAATTTTCATTTACTTGGCATTCATGTTTACTTGTGGGATAATGTAGCAATTCTTCCAACCATTGAAGTTGCAATTATTGTTATCATCCCGTGGGCCGCATTGTGGACAATTTAACTTTAAGTCCGCGGGCCGCACGAAATCCTCCGCGGGTTGCATTTGGCCCGCGGCCGTAGGTTTCCGACCCCTGTTGTAAAGAGAACACGTGTACCCATTGTGTGTAGTAGAGGAACTGTTAGAATAAGGATCCCAAGCAAATATTACTCGTAATTTGTTAATAGTGTACTGCGGTACGCTATTGTTTAAACAATTGATTATTACCAATTCAAAGGCAAAGACAACGCAGAGAGCAGTAACTATGCACATCACTTGACACTCTATCATAGTTTAGGATTTCGTCTGTCTCCGTCTGTCCTCGTCAGGTCTACAGTAGCATTATCGTAATGGCAGCCGAGTCCCACCCGTTCCACGCCGACTGGCCCCTCCTCTCCCATACGTTGTCTGTTTCACCTAGCGATTTGCCTAGACATCTCAGTCGTCCACAGTCGTCGTATCTTAATGGCATTCTCTATCCCTATATCCTCGTTATGGAGTTGTACGAATGTCTTGCTAACTTATTAACTCCTACTTCTTCATTCTGCCATTATGTGTATTGGTTTCCAGAATACGGCTTCTTCTAAAATATCTTCTTCGTGACCGTAGTAATGTCTTAATGATCTCAGTTTACGTCCGGTATGATTTCGTAGATCAAGTACGAACAAAAAGATAACCTGGAGTCCACCCATAGATTCGGAGATAGATCCAGCGATAAACCACAATGTTGACGTAATAAAACAAATTAATGTTTGTTGGAATTTACACACTAGGGAGCAAAAGGTGAAGACCACCAGCCAAACTCGGGTCAAATGGAGTCGTCGGGAGTAATGACCTTATTTGTTAATGATGTTCCGGTTCAGTCTGTTCTCCGTTCACAGAAATAATTGCGCGAGTTATGAAGATGTTCCGTTGATTTGCCCGTTTAAAGCGGCGTATCGAATCTGAGAACAAATTAATTTACTTGATTGTTGTTAATTATGTCCACTCGACAAAGCGCAAATTATCGATTTGGACTGAGACGTGGGCACAGCTGACGAACTGAACTGCATGCCAAGTTCCTAAACACGACGGGTCATCCTTGTCATAGACGTTGGAAACAGGGGGGTTTCGGGCTATATGTTTGGTGGAGAGGCTGATGATATGATTAGCAAGGAAACTGTTTGGTGGGGGCTGGATATAGAATTAGTCCCGCTCAATGTTGAGGGATGGGGTGAATTTTAATGGAAGTTGTGTTTACGCGAGCCTCTGGGGGAGTGCAAATTCAGGTTTTTGGAGAACCTTAAAGTGAGTTTTATTTGGCGAGTCTCAAGGGGGGTGCAAATAGAGTTTTCCGATGCCATGTCTGAGCGAACCAACAGTATATGTGTTCGTATTTGTTATATATCATTGCGTAGTGGAATACCACGCATAAAGAGATATCATCGTTGACAGCGGTTTCCGCATCCAAATCAGGCGATAAGTACATTCGAAACTCTCGGATTATTTATTAGAGTAATTTACAACAGTTTTTCCTACTACTTCTGCTACTGGCGCCATAGATGCTGCTTTTGGCAAAAACGAGACACATCGCAGTAAACTACAAAAACGGTAGCATCGGACGACCGAATCCAATATCCATCGGTCACCGTGACATGGGGTCGTTTGAAATGATGACTTTTGTACATCAAAGACAACGTTGGCTACAATACTGTGATTAATTTGAAGAGTGCGTTTATCGCTGGCGCACAAACATATATAACATGTGATATCTGGGAAGGACAATTTATTGAAGTATCAGGCAGTACCCTAAAAAGAAAAATTATAATTTATAATAATAATAATAATTTATTTCTTATACAGCGCCCCATCCAAATAATTGTTTTGGGGAAACTTTACAATGGTTAATGCAAATAAATCAATAATACAATACGATATATAGTTAAAAATACTAATGTGCAATCATTATTACTAAGTAAAATCAACTATACTGTTTTAAAATATATAAATAAAGTATGCAAGCTATTAAAACAATAAAATCAATTATAATATTAAATTAATTAAAATAAAGGTATCACAAAATTAATTTTGATCATCGAATGTTAACATAATTTGTGAAAAGATGCGTCTTCAGTGCCACTTTAAATTGATTGACACTGGTGCATTGGTGCACATTGAGTGGTGGTTGATTCCATGCTCTTGGAGCTGCACAAGAGAATGCTCGTTCGCCGAGTTTAGTGCGGGTAGTGGGTAGTTTAAGGAGTAGCTGAGCGGAGGAGCGTAGGCAGCGTGTTGGGCGATACGGAGAGAGAAGTGCTGATAGATGTGGAGGTGCGAGCCCATGAAGGCGTTTGAAAGTGAGAAGTAGGGTCTTGAAAGTAATGCGACTCTTCACAGGAAGCTAGTGCAGCTCCAAGAGCATGGGCGTGACATGGTCTCGTTTCGACCGCATCGTTATGATACGAGCACATGCATTTTGGACACGTTGTAATTTCTCAATTACTGTCGCTGGCAATCCATTAAGAAGGCTATTGCAGCAGTCAATTCGCGAAATGACTAGCGCATGCATAGGTTGTTTTGTGTGTTCTTTGTCTAAGTATCGACGAATGCTTTCAATGCTATGGAGGTAATACGCATTTCTACAAATGTCTGTTACATGTCGCTCAAGGGACATATTGGAATCAAAGGTCACCGCCAAGTTTCTGGCGTGTGTGTTGGGTAACATGCGCACGTTTCCGATAATTACACCGTCATGAAGAACATTTTTGTTTGTTGAAATGATGATCTCCATTTTGTTATCATTGCGCTATAGCATGTTGGCTTTCATCCATTGACGGATACTGACAACACAGAGTTCTATTTTCGTGATGGCATTGTCGGGTGAAATATTATCGCTCAGGCTAAATTGTTGGAAAAGTTGGATGTCATCGGTATATAGATGGTAAGCCATGCCATGGTAGTTGAGTAGCGACGCGTGAGGAGTCATATATATAGTGAACAGTAATGGTCCAAGCACTTACCCCTCCGGGACACCGCGGTTTGTGAGGTTTAGACTGCAAACCGGCAATCAACACCGTGCATTGTCTGTGTTGTAAGTAGGCAGCGAATCATGACAAACAGTGATCGTCGACGCCGATGGTGTTGCTCAGTGTGTTTAAAAGAATGGCATGGTCAATTGTATCAAATGCTGCGCTCAGATCAATAAGCAGCAGAACCCACCTTTGCGTTCGTCCATGCACCGAATCATATTGTCATGCACGTGCAGAAGCGCAGTTTCAGCACTACAGTCCTGTTGGTAGGTTGATTGCAACGGCATATACAGGTTGTTTTCACGCATGTGTGCAATCATCCGGTTTGCTACAATCCTCTCGACTAACTTTGATAAAAAAAGCACACGTTAGAAATAGGCCGATAGCTAGCTTTTCTGAATTTCAGTATCAAGACTTGCCGTTTTCAATATGGGTATGATGACAGCAACTTTCATTTCATCAGACATTCCTTCCAGCAAACACTTATAGATAATGTTCATAATAGGCGTTGTCATGACATCAGAGCACTCTTTTACCAAGTTTGAAGGAATCGGTTCAAGTTCGCAAGTCTTCGATGTTGACTTGCTCAGGAGGTGAGCGGTTTCTTCTTGTGTGACAGGCTCGAAACTAGAGAGATGACAGTCTGTGACAGAGGGATCTATGCTCACAAAGTCGGTACTTGTAGTGTGGCGCGAATACACTGGCTATTATTGTCAAAGTAGTGTGCAAAGTCGCTAGCGAGCGATTCGGCATATTCGTAGGTTGGTAGTGTTGCTATGTTACCCCCGGTGCAGCAGCTTGTTTGCGATGTTGTAGAATTGCGTTTGGTTCCGGATAGATGTTTTCCTCGTAATGGATCTTTTTCGCTTCAGCGCACATGTTGTTGACTTTGTTCCTTTGCTGTACTACATGTCTCGGTGCACTGTTAATTGTGTCCTCCTGTATTGATGTTCAAGCCGCTTATGTTTAGCTTTTATATCTTTGATGTCCGCGTTGTACCATGGCACGTTGTTCTTCACGGTGACGGTGCACTCTCTAGCAGGAGCATATTGGTCGAGTATTGACAGCAAGGTATTGTTGTAAAACTGCTTGTGCATATAGTACACACACGGTGAATGAGAACATATAAATGTAATTACAACACAAGACATGATATTGATGAACTCATATAACATTTAATCCAAGAACATCACGTGTTCAATCAGCAATATCTTAGTGACAGACTAATGTCTCCCAAACACAAAACAAAACAAAAATAAAATTGGATAACTCAAGGAATCATTCGTTCAATCTTATTTAGAGAAAGACTGTCCAGGAAACTTAAATAATAATAGTATCCTCGAGAAACAAGCCCAGTGGCGCAACGAAACCAAAGTATTAAGCAATCTCGTTATCGTATACAACGCGTGAGACGTCAACAGATGGATGAAAGTGCTAGGAAGCTAAGGAGGATAGGCAATATAAAAATATAGGTTTTAGACGACGGCGAAATGAAACTGTATTTCCTTCTAATTTAAAGCTGATAGGAAGTGAATTCCAAAAAGTTGGTGCGGCAACCGAGAAAGCTCGAGTTCCAGCATTTGTCTTCACTCGGGGAATGAAAAGAAGATTACAACTGATCGACCGTAGCTGATTGGGATTTCTTGCTGGAGTGAACATCGAATGTAGATATGCAGGTTGTTTGGATGAAATTGTAAAAATCATGAAAGTAATCCGATATCGCACAGGGAGCCAATGCTGTGATTTTAGAAGCGCCACTGATCTAGAAAAACGAGCATAACGCGTGATCGCCGTTGCCAAACAATTTTGGACACGTTAAGGTTTTGTTGTATCCTTGCTTGCAAAATTATAAAGGATGTAATTGCAGTAGTCGAGTCTGCTGCTTACAAGAGTTGTTGCGATAGTTTTAGCGACGGAAAGTGAGATGTACCGGCGAATACGTCGAAGATCACGGATATGATAAAAACAGCAGCGACACGTTTTGGATATATGGTGTTTAGAATTGAAGTTTTCATTAAACGTTATTCCGAGATTCACTCGAGATACGTGTTGGGAAAAAGCCATCAAGTTCACCACACTGCTTTGGAGTACCAATGATAAGAAATTCAGTTTTATCTGCATTTAACTTTAATTTGCTGTCATTCATCCAATGGAAGATATTTTGGAGACAATTGCTGAGCTCGTTTAGGGAGCGATTTGTATCTGGTGTAACCAAAGAAATGTAGATATGTGTGTCAACTGCGTAAAGGTGATGATCCAAGTTATGACCTTGGATAACAGAGCTTAGAGTAGAGCGTGAAAAGCAAAGGTCCAAGAACAAAACCCTGGGGGATACCACATGAAGTGGGCAGTACGGCTGAAAAACAGTTACCTATCTTTATGGCTTGGTGTCTGTCAATTAGGTATGAAGACAACCAGCTCAAAGCTGTGCCCGATACCCGGTATCACGTTGATGAACGTTCAATAAGAATGTTGTGATCAATGGTATCAAATGCGGCAGACCTTGCCTTTATCGATGTTTAGGTTAATGTCATTGTGTACTTTTAACAGAGCAGTTTCTGTGGAGTGAAATTGTTTGTATGCAGATTGCAACACATTAGATAAATCACTTGTGCTGATGTGAAACCTGAGACGGTTTGCTACAACCCTTTCAAGTATTTTGGAAATAAAGCTGAGGTTGGAAATGGGTATATAACTGTTTAGGACGTCTTTAGGCAGATATGTCTTCTTAAGAACTGGGTTTACATGGACGTGTCTAACATCACCAGGAAAAACGCCAGAGCGCAGTGATGCATTTATGATATATGTTATTAGTTTGAGTAATGCATCAAGACATGCTTTTAGCAGTGTTGTCGGCAATGGATCGATATCACAGGATTTATTTTGGGAGGACATACTTATTTTCCTCACTTCTTCAACTGTGGCAAGGTCAAACGATGCAAGTTGAGAATTTACTTGTGGACAGTCAGAATTAACAATACTTGAAGTATGACCTGGGAAAGAAAGCAGACCGTATAGGACTGATTTTGTCCTTGAAGAGACTAGAGAACGAGTTACACAAAGACTTGATTTGGTAGGGATGAAGCAGGCAGTCTGTGTAAAATTTGATTTATGCAGTTGTTCCACAGCTGAGGTGGACTATCAGAGTTATTTGAGACCGTATTTGTGAAATAATCCGATTTTGTCTTAAACAAACTCCTTATGATTCAACCGAATTTATTAATTTACAATTAATCTCCGCACATATAATCAGATACTAAAAGGGAATATTCGTATAGCAAAACAAATTTACTAAGCATCCTGTTTTGAAAATAAAAAATGACATAAAAGGTACCTGGTCTGTAATTAAAAACATCCTCAATAAATCAGAACAAAAACGATTTTCCTGATCATTTTCAAATTAATGGAAACCTTATTAATGATAATCCACAATACCTAACTTATTTAACTTATATTTTGCAAATATTGGAATTAAACCTGCATCTATTATTTTCACTCCAAAATACTAAAAACTATTACGATTATTTAAAATCCCCATGTATTAACATTATTAATTTCACGCCTATAGATGTAAAAACTACCAGCATAATAACTGATGGTCTCAAATCAAAATCCAGCTATGATTGTGATGGCCGATATGTAAAGTTATTGAAGCAAATCAATGTGTGTGAATCGATTACTCTAATTATAGATCAATCTTTATCTACTGGCATATTTCCTGAAACACTAAAGTTAGTAAGAGTAATACCAATTTACAAAAAATATGATAATACAGTTTTTGACAATTATCAGCCTATTTCGTTACTTCCTGCAATCGCAAGGGTATTTGAAAAAGTTCTATTTGGACAGATTCATAACCATTTCCAACAAAATAAACTATATTACAATAACCAAAATTGATTTAGAGAAAATAATTATACGAGAGAATAATACAGCAAATGGATAATGGCAAAATCCCTTTTAATATTTATCTTGATTTATCAAAAGCTTTTGATACATTGGATCATAAAATTAAATTATACAAACTACACTATTATAGTATTAAAGGTACTGCTTTAAGCCTTCTTATAAGTTATTTAACAAATCGCAAACAACATGTTGATTTTTCACTTACTATGTCAGAAATAATAGATATCAAAACTGGAGTCCCCGGGGGGTCCATTTTTGGACCCCTTTTATTCATAATTTATATAGTAATATTAACAAACTTCCATAATGCCTAAATCCTCAGAAATCTGAGCTCATAGAAGGCGCCACATGCAAGAGTCGTTGGGCAAAATCGTTAACATGGACAAACAAGGGTCGTCATTAGAGCAAGGGACCGCTGAAGAATACAGTGGGAATGCAATTTCAAATAAATAAGTCTTCAGTTACTTTCGAAAGATATATATAATATCAGGTGATTTTAAAGCGATAGGTAGTTAATTCCAGATTTTTGGTGAAGCTGCATAAAAAGCACGTTTGCCAATAGTAAGCTTGGTTTTCTGAACAAAAACATATAGAAATAGATGCTCTGAGATTCCTGGGGAGACTTGTATTCGATATGCAAATGGAAGCCAGTGTAACTGTTTAGGTAAGGGCAGAGATGGTGAGAAACGAGATGTGTTTAGTACAACACATGCTAAACAATTCCGTACCCGTTGGAGTTTAGCTAAGTACTTTTTAGCAATAGTGTTTAGGAATGAGTTGCAGTAGTCAAGGCGAGTGCTAATTAGATTGTTTTAGCAGTAGATAAAGACAAATGACGCCGAATTCGGCGGAAATCACGTATATGGTAGAAACAGGTTTTACATATAAACGACCTAACCAATACTACTACATTGTTCAATACAATCTCGTAAGATAATAACAATGCGTTTTATTTCCCTACGACCCCTTGCGGAGTATGAGATAATTTTTTTCTCTACAGTAAATTTTAATAGCACATATTGTAATCTTAAGTAAAACATAAACAACACACAATGCATAAAACGTTCAGTGACCTAACTGTATTAAGTTTTATCTTATAATTTTATAATCAGCAGTGCAAACCAAATAATATAAAATAGTGTAAAATAAACCACGTATTATAATATTTATACATGTATTGCACAAATTGAACTAATTTACATGTAATTATATGACTACTAAATTAATTATAAGCAACAGTGTTTCGTCAATGCAATTCACAGTTTTGACAGGAAATGTGTAAACATCTGTCAACTGTTTCACATTATGTACATTGAACAACTGGTTCATTTTCAAAGTATTAGGTCTGATTCTAAAGTATTTCTTTATGTATTTTGATCTTTCTTCTACTAATGATGGACGTACACGTGTATAATGATATTCATCACCTTGGTCTCCATTGCTGTATAAGTTACACAGCCTCTGAGCACTTTCAGGGAAATAATGACCAACAAAAATAGGTAATTTGTGATTTCCACAACGACATTTACATAACTTGATTCTGTCAGTTGGACTAAAGTTGATTAAATACTTATCGAGCCCTACTTCATTTTTAAATATTCTGTAATTTGAACACAGCCTATTTCATTGTGCCATGTTTGTCTGTTGATGTCTCTCATTTTAAGTTCTAGGGTATGCTTCAACCATTTTATATTTATATTTCCATGATTATGTTAAATAGTCTGCATCCATCAATGATACTCTTGATTTTTAGATTTATTTTGATTTATAATTACCTGTGTTGTGGAGGTTTTTCGTCAGTCTAAATATAATACTAGATAGCTAGATACTAGTATGCTGATGATACTACCTTAACTAGCAATATAAATGCTTTTAATTATATAAATTATAGCAAAACTAGTCAAAATATAGACAATGAAATAAGCAGAGTAACCACATGGTTGTAAGTTAATAAGTTATCACTTAATGTTAAACTTATGATATTTCATACCCCTTTAAAAAATAACTATACCCAAAATTAAAATGAACGGTATTGAATTATAATCCGGTTGATGATTTCAATTTTCTAGCTGTTAACTGTTAACTGTTAACAAACACATGTGTTGGGGAAAAACGCATGTAAATAGAATAGCTTACACAATCTCACAGACTATTGGGATTTTTATTAAATTAAAACACATTCTACATGGCAACATTTTTAAATATTGAATAAATGTCAGTTTTATTTTAACATTAGTGTAATTTATATATTATTATTCTAGTGTTTTATTTTGCTTGATTATGTTGTTAGTGTTAGTAGTTAGTTAATGTTAGTGAGTGAGCTAATTAGTTAGTTAGTGTTAAACACTGTCAATTAATGCATACTACTTATTAAATCATATGTAATACAATAATTATTGTTATATTATAATTTTTTATTAAAATATATATACATTTAACAACAGGGTGACTCTTGTGTTAGCGGCATGCATAATGCCTTAATGAGAGTCTCCCTGACCATACATTTTTTACATTTATTTGCTGTATATAATATGTATTTTATGGTCGAACAAACGATTCTGATTCTGATTCTGCTTCCCTAAACCACAGAACAGCAACGTATGTGTACACCAGCCACTTCGTAGGACAACATAAACAACCAAGCGAATGAATGAATGGTGTCAAGGTGCCTTGTTGTACCAGTAACGCACAAACAAGCGCACACACACACATGTACACATGCACACACAAACACATACACACACACACACACACACACACACACACACACACACACACACACACACACACACACACACACACACACACACACACACACACACACACACACACACACTGTTCTGTCGCTGCCCTTGTGACCCCGTTGTCTTCACGCCACAGGATGTTCGAGCAGAGCCCGGAAGTGAAGATGGTGTTTGAGAAGTTCCGCACCGTCGACAGTGGCGTCGCGTTGTGGCAGAGCAACGTACTCGAAACCCACGGCCTCGTTGTGATGAGCGCCATGGACGAGATCTTCAGTAACCTGGACGACGAGGACTCTGTGTACGAACTCATCCAAGAGCAGGGTAGATCGCACGCTCGCTTCGGCGACGATCTCACTGAAGATATCTTCTGGGTGGGTGGCCGGCGGAAGTAGTTCTACGTCTAGCTCAATCAGTGTGATCGTTGGAGCAATCGTATTCCTTCCTTAAAACGTGTATGCTGTCGGAACTTTGTGAATATTGAGGCGCTGCGGTTCTCCCAAAAAATTACATTCAGATGCAGCCCCTTGAAACTCGCCAAAAAGCACCTTGTGTCTCTCCAAAAAACCCCGCCGTGAACTTTCCAAACACCTGAGAATCCACCCACCTTCCCTAAATATCGGGGAGCTAATCCTATCTCCAGCCCCCATTTCAATTATTGGGGCAGCTCAGCCTCCCAATATTCCCTCAGGTTCCGACGCCTATTGCATAGCAAGGGTGCTAGCAATACTTTACAGGTCAAAGGTTGTAATATTGACCCTTTTGTATAAGTGCCAGTTCTCCTCAGCAGCACAATGGGTTGACGACTTTGACCTATGTTTCGGAAATAAACACATCGTTCCAGTGGCACCTCCTGACGAGTGAAACTGGTACTAGTGCATATGTTCGCTATTGTGGATATTAGAACAGGGTAGGGTGGATACTGTCGTGGTAGTCGTGTTGTATAAAGTTGTTCATTTTAGTATTCAGTGTTGTCATAAGCGAACAGACAAGGCGGTTTTCTACATTCGTAGAATTCATTGCAGCTAGTGACAATCGCCTGAGTCTTGCCTCCTTTCCTTTCTTCGTTTCAGTGCTACGGATATATAGTATCGTCACCATACTTCTGCATAAAACATGACGGCCATCTAATTGGCAATATGCTCGTTTTATACTATTTCAGTTAAGTCCCACGCCATGCGTTGAGGCGGTGGGAGGCGGCTTGCACTAAACACCTTGAGAATATACGACACCACCCCATTAAGGGCTGCATATGAGCTCATATAAGTTGGAATTCACTGTATTTCGGTGTTTTCGATTTCATCCAGTCACGCTGTGGTGCCTGTTTTAGATTGGCATCAGACATTTGGTTGCAGGAATAAGTTTTTTGTGACGTTGGTGAGCTCGTCTCAGGTGTAACACTGTGTAGTTGTTGCGTGCACGTTGTAATTGATTATGGCGGCCGCAGAAAATACAGACAGTTCCGTAGACGACGAGTAATGTGCATCACGCACCAATTAACAGTGTCCCACTTCACAGCTGTTCAGCGAGTGAGACAAATTGAGTAAGTGAATGTATTGCACAGGACTTCACACGCGAGTGTTTTTAAACGGTAAACCGTCAAAGGTTTACGCCGGATGCATGCGTGGCCCCGAAGCGGTCGCGATCGAACAACCGGATGTTTTTCCGGAACACAGAAAGCATAGACGTAAAAGGGACCAACCGCTTACAGTGTTTCTTCCGAAAGACCGAGGCAGTATGAGAGGAACAAAATTGTCACCGTTTCGACTCAGCTATCGTTCGATCGCCGCGCCCCTTGTTACTAGAAACTGTTCGTACTAGCGATGTATCATCTGAAACAGAATTTAAGTACCGTAGGTGTTTCATTAAATGAGCAAAATTTTGTGTTAGATATCATTAAACATAATCTCGATTTTTTGTGTGCTTGTAAAGATAATGAAGTCAGCACGTACGCATCGTGTCTACTCTCGTTTCTCGTCTGATTAGTTTTATTCAGTTGTAATTAATGACCGGGAGTGTGCGCGTGAACTGACCTGTCCAGCGGCCCGGCGATTCTTGGCCAGAGAGAATCGTTGTTTACAGCCGCAGCACTCCGTCATGTGGAATGCGATTCGTCCATTAATTGTATATCATTAACGACGATTTGCTCTAATCGAATGTTCGGCGATCGATGTCGATGACGTCGCGGAATCTGGCTACGTTTACGAAGACACCTGATGGCGTCTCATGCTTACTGAGTTCACTGACTACATCTGCACGTGATGTGGCAAGCGACTATCAATTGCCGTGGTCGCGGTGCAAAACCGGTGCATGTCGCTTCACAGAACTATGTCACCTTACCGGATTTCACATAACTGTGTCACCGACGGTGGGACCCATTTGGCCTACGTGCGAGCCTACCTACAGTCATCATCATCGGTTAATTGTATCCAGGTGGCAAGGAAATAAATCACAACCTCGAAGCTAACTAACAAATATTCAATGTCAAGCGATGACTTCCGTTACTTCTCGAAAGGCATCTTAACTTAAGAATCAGCAAGCAATATCGAGAGTATTTAAGATTACTACAGCCCACAAGACCGGCGAAATAGTGTACTATAATAACGATGACAACGTCAACATATTTAGGTCATCGACATCGTGTTTTGGTGCCACCTGTCTTCATGAAAATACGACACGATAAACTTACTCTCTCACAACTAGACTTGTTCTCCCCTATTATGTTGACACATTATACTTACTCTCTCACAACTAGATCTGCTCTCCCTTATTATGTTGACACGTTATACTTACTTTCTCATAACTAGACCTGTTCTTCCTTATTATGTTGACACGTTATACTAACTTTCTCATAACTATACCTGCTCTCCCTTATTATGTTGACACGTTATACTTACTCTCTCACAACTAGACCTGCTCTCCCTTATTATGTTGACACGTTATACTTACACTCTCACAACTAGACCTGCTCTCCCTTATTATGTTGACACGTTATACTAACTTTCTCATAACTAGACCTGCTCTCCCTTATTATGTTGACACGTTCTACTTACTCTCTCACAACTAGACCTGCTCTCCCTTATTATGTTGACACGTTATACTTACTCTCTCACAACTAGACCTGCTCTCCCTTATTATGTTGACACGTTATACTTACTCTCTCACAACTAGACCTGCTCTCCCTTATTATGTTGACACGTTATACTTACTCTCTCACAACTAGACCTGCTCTCCCTTATTATGTTGACACGTTATACTTACACTATCACAACTAGATCTGCTCTCCCTTATTATGTTGATACGTTATACTTACTCTCTCACAACTAGACCTGCTCTCACTTATTATGTTGACACATTATACTTACTCTCTCACAACTAGACCTGTTCTCCCTTATTATGTTGACACGTTATACTTACTTTCTCACAACTAGACCTGTTCTCCCTTATTATGTTGACCCGTTATACTTACTTTCTCATAACTAGACCTGCTCTCCCTTATAATGTTGACACGTTATACTTACTCTCTTATAACTAGACCTGCGCTCCCTTATTATGTTGACACGTTATACTTACTTTCTCATAACTAGACCTGCTCTCCCTTATAATGTTGACACGTTATACTTACTCTCTCACAACTAGACCTGCTCTCCCTTATTATGTTGACACGTTCTACTTACTCTCTCACAACTAGATCTGCTCTCCCTTATTATGTTGACACGTTATACTTATTTTCTCATAACTAGACTTGCTCTCCCTTATTATGTTGACACGTTATACTTACTCTCTCATAACTAGACCTGCTCTCCCTTATTAAGATGACACGCTATACTTACTCTCTCACAACTAGACCTGCTCTCCCTTATTATGTTGACACTTTATACTTACTTTCTCACAACTAGACTTGTTCTTCCTTATTATGTTGACACGTTATACTTACTCTCTCACAACTAGACCTGCTCTCCTTTATTATGTTGACACGTTATACTTACCCTATCACGACTAGACCTGCTCTCCCTTATTACGTTGACACGTTATACTTACTCTCTCACAACTAGACTTGCTCTCCCTTACTATGTTGACACGTTATACTTACTCTCTCACAACTAGACTTGTTCTCCCCTATTATATTGGCAAGTTATACTTACCCTATCACGACTAGACCTGCTCTCCCATATTATGTTGGCACGTTATACTTACTCTCTCACAACTAGACCTGCAAACCCCCATTATGAGGCCCTGAAAACGAAGCTACAATGCGCGTTACTTCACACTAAGTCAACAATGTTATCCTTGTCTGTGCACTTTGAATGTGATGGATCTACGAATAGTTTTTTCGATATGTTGTATAACGCATCCTCGCAAGCCATGGCTGTTTGCCCTGCAAAACTAGTCCTGGCAGATCTCCTACGCGGAGTGCGGAAGTTAGCTAAGTCAAACTAGTAATTGACTTCGCCAGTCGCGACTGCATCACCCATGAGAACAGCGCAAATACTCGCCCAATGTGAAGACGGATAAACGACTTCTGGGAATCTCAATATATAATTACCTGTTCGCCAATTACCACAAGCAGCTGAGCGGTATTGTGTTTTCGAATAATTGCTTCTACTTCCTAAACATTGCATGTAAAACCGAGCCACGGTTGGTTGAAATTAGTTTTATTATGATCACCGGACATGCCGCCAACCACTGATCTAGTGAGCGATTTCATAGGCTGATCTTAAATTCAGAGTTTCGCAAAGCGACCAGCCAGGGGATACTGCTGGCTGGCACTGACGTAATCAGTAGCAGCGACCCCTGGCGCGCGAGGATGGTATAACGTAGTTAATATAATAGTGATCTGTACCCTGGTATTTTTGTAATTTGTACGAATGATGCGACAGAGGGCGCGTGTGTGGTGGACCGATTATACATGTGACTTAACGTGATACTGGCTTGTCTAAAAATTTCCTCTGAAACCGTATAACATGGTGACAAAATTGGGATGTACACCAAATACTGCATACACTGTCTGTCTAGTAGTACGGAAGAAATATGAGAACGCTGTGAAGCCAGTACAAGCAGAGCCTGCGTAATAATACAACTTCAGCCAGCTGACTCGACAACAATACAAGATGGCGGGAGCATCCGTCAAGCCACCAGACACTTTAGAAGTGACGACGACTGGCAACCCAGCACACTCGTGGGAAAGATGGAAGAGGATATTCCAGACCTACCGCCAAGCCACAAGGTCAACCGACAAGCCAGGAGAACAAAAAGTAGGGCTTCATTGTATTGGTGAAAACGGAATCGAAATTTTCACAAATTTCACGTTTTTGCCTGAAGAGGACAAAACAATTTAGACACAGTTGTTATAAAAAAGTTGAGAGAGTCGAAAACTGCAGGCATCGATTACGTCAAGGATACGTGTCAAAACGCACAACGCAGTTTGTGGACCTGCGAGATAAATACATTCCAAAAGTAAACAAGAGATGTGGTTACAGCAATACACATCACGTTTATGGGAAAATGAACTGACCAGCTGCCAAAAATAAATGTCCGTTATAAGTCGTTTGTCGGAGTGCGCGACGCATCAACGAGGTCACAGGTAATGACGACGTAACATCGACAACTGCACCAACGTTCGTCGGAGGAATTGATGAGCTTAGTGTCGATGCACATCCTGATCCAGGGTGGCATATACAGCTGTGAACTGTTAGAGACTGACAGAGTTCTGATCGGAGCTGGAGACACACAACTCGGCACTGTGGGATTTGTTAATATGATACTTGTTCGCGATACAATGCAAATCACAGAGCAAATGTACATTGTCAAAGGTACATCAAAACTACTACTGGGAATACCAGGGATACGCAAACTGGGTCTCATACATGACCTCCCAGGTACAGACAGAGTCAAAGCTGTCAACGTAGCTGAACTATCACCACCTATAAGTAAGTAAAATGTGGTAAAGTTATTTTTCGGTTTGGGGAAACTACAAGGTGAAAACACAATTCACCTGAAAGAGAATGTCACACCATTCTGTCTTGCCACACCAAAAAGAGTGCCTCTCCGCTGATGAAAAAAGTGAAAGACGAGATTGACCGAATGATAGATTGCGGAGTGATCGAACCAGTTAATGACCCCACCGACTGGTGTGCTCCAATCGTTGCAGTTCCAAAACCTCCAGGTGCTGTCAGAACATGTGTAGACTTGAACGAAAGTGTGTTGCAGAAGGAATAGTCTACTCCAAACTTGATGCAAACTCAGGATTTCATCAAATCATGCTCAGTGACGACAGAGCTAAGCTGACAACTTTCATAACGCCATACGGCAGATAAATGTTTCGACGTCTTCCTTTCGGGATATATTCAGCGCCGGAGTATTTCCAGAAGCGTATGGACCGTGAACTGTCTGGGCTCAACGGAGTCGTTTGTCATCTGGATGACATACTTGTTGTCGGACGCAACCAACACGAACATGATCAGAGGCTGACAGCTGTTCTCGACAGACTTACTACAATGAGTGGGCTGACGCTCAACCTGGAGAAATGCGTCTTCTCACAGACTAAACTATCGTATCTCGGACAGATCAGAGAACCACGCAATCCACAAAGATCCAGTTAAAATGAAAGCGATCGTTGAGATGGCTGAGCCAACATACATTGTGGATCTGGCTATGGGGCTAGACACAGCAGCAAGCCTTCAAAAACCTGAAATCGGAACTGACATCTGAAAGAATATTTGCCCTCTATGACACCGAGAAAGAAACAGTTGTCTCGGCGGACGCCAGCAGCATTGGTCTTGGATCTGTGTTACTACAACGACAATCTTTAGGGGAGATGCGACCCGTTGCATTTGCAAGCAGGTCAATGACCGAGACCGAATGCAGTTACGCCCAGATCGAAAAAGAGGCGTTGGCAACTACATGGGCACTCGAACACTGGTCTGACATTCTCATTGGATTGACATTTAACATGGAGATGGACCATAAACCGCTCGTTCCTCTACTCTCCACGAAGCTTCTGCACGAACTTCCTGTACGTATTCAACGTTTCAGGATGCGCCTGATGAGGTATGAGTTCAGCATCGACCATGTTCCATGAAAGCATCTATGCATTGCTGATGCACTGTCACGTGCTCCCATGAGACACACTGGCGACCAACAGACAGAGGAGTTCCGTTAAGAGGTGGACAGCTACGTCAATGCGGTTATGCTGCAACCACCTGCATCTGACCAAAGACTGGAAGAAATCAGACGAGAAATCAACAAAGATGACGTATTAAAACTTGTCCTCCATTTTGTCCGAAATGGATGGTCAGAAGACAAGCGAAAAAGGCAAGGACCTATCATGAAATACTGGCAGGAACGAGGCAACCTGTCAGTCAATGAAGGAATTTTTATGCGTGGACAACGATTAGTTGTGCCGCCTAGTATGAGAGTTGACATTCTTAGATATCATCACGACTGCCACCAGGGAATCACAAAAATTCGTGAGAATGAATCATCCGTATGGTAGCCAGGGATATCGCGAGATATGGAGAAGATGATCAAAAACTGTGCCATATGCGAGCAATACCGTAAAGATCGCATTGAGCCCATGAAGGGGATAGAATTCCCTCACAGACCTAGATCCAGAACTGGTGCAGATTTTTTCACACACAAAAGTCACATGTACTTACTGACTGTTGACTACTATTCGCGAAATGTCGAAATCTGCATTGTGTCAACAAATGTTAACACTGGAGAAACAGTGTCCAAACTGAAAAAGTGTTCAGTCGTCAGGGAATACTGGATATTCTCTTTTCGGACAATGGGTCACAGTTCGATTCAGAGGAATTCAAAGACTTTTCGAAATCCTGGGGATTCGAGCGTGTCACGTCGTCCCCGAAATATCCTCAGTCAAACGGTGAAGTCAAACGCGCAGTCCAAACGATGAAAACTATTGTGAATACACGTGATGATTAGTATCTCGCTCTCTTAACACACAGGAACACTCCGCTTCACAATGGATATTCTCCAGCACAACTGAACATGGGGCGGAAGTTGAAAACCAGAGTGCCAATTCACCCAGACGAGTGGACTCCGAAACTACCGGACTTCAATATCGTTCGCACAAGTGAGAGACAGTATCGGGAGAGTATGGCTCAGAACTACAATCGCAGACACAGAGTCGTGGAAGGCGAAACCTTATCACCCGGAGACCGAGTGTGGGTCCCCGACCTGAAGACACAAGGCGAAGTAGTTCGCAATCTTCAGCATCCTCGATCTGTACTCATGGAGACACCGAGAAGTCGTATACGACGTAACCGGCGAATGAACCGCAGGTCGGACTTACCAAATCTATGCCAACTCACATTAAACAGTGGCCAAGATGTCATGACTGAAACACAGTTAACCTCTCTCCAGCCAGATGGCAGGCTTTAGGTAGACGACCATGAACGTCTTCCTGTGGTCGGGCGTTACCAGAAACAGTCGGTGCTAATACAAGAACCACCTGTGTCCAGGAAGTAGTCTGACAGAGCAACCAGGGAACCGGCACGACATATAGAATAGCGTTAAGTTGGGCATAGACTCTTAGAAATGTGAAATGAACAGTTCTGTTTAATTGAAACATTTTATGTTAAAATGTGATGTGCTCATCTGTCTAAATGCAAAAAGAACTCTTCATTTAAATGAACATTTTATTCTAATTTACAAGGACATTTCACATGCTTAATGAACAGGGGATATATTGTATAACGTAGTTAATATAATAGTGATTATGCACCCTGGTGTTTTGTAAGTTGTTCGAATGAAGCGATAGGGGGCGCGTGTGTGGTGGATCGATTAAACATGTGACTTAGCGTGTTACTGGTTTGTCTAAAAATGTCCTCTTGCAAAAACTACACTATGCAGCACGTATTGTCAGTTTGAACCTAATTATTTAGGATCAGTAAATACAAATAAATAAAAGTTTTATCTCGGTGTGTTATTGTGTTGCAGGCGATCGAGAAGCCGTTCCTGTTGTCGGTGAGGGAGACGCTGGGAGACCACCTTTCGCCCCACGTCGAAGACTTGTACGCCAGGACGACGCACTTCATCCTCACAATGCTGGTCTTGGCCTTCAATGAAGTCATCGCTCTCCCAAATGGCGAACAAGGGAGGTAGAGATTCAACTTCCGATTTATATTATCGCCATTGTTGCTACCATACAGACATCTGATAAAACATGCTATATTATATACAAATTAAGACGTTAAGGTGAACACGGAAGCAACGATTCAAGGAAAGTAACAGTACCAACAAGACAATACAACCGGTAACGCAGTAGAGCGTGAACCGGGGTGTGGAATACAAAAGTACAACTGCGATCAATTGTATTTCCGAGTCATGTGTGCAGAATGCATCAACTAGCATGTGAAGACAATCGCGGAACTTACTTTTGTATCGCAAACTGAAAGCTGCAACCTCACAAGTCGTGAGTTTGCAATCATGCTGTCCGGAGACAATGGCTTTCAGTTGCAAAAGTGCAATTGAAAATTGCAAACTACAAATTGAGAGGTTACCCTTTTCAGCTTCGGACTGCGAGGTTGCGGAGCTTTAAAACTGAAACGTTTAGCCTGGAACTGCAATTTATGTCCCATGCGTAAGAGGCAGCTGACTGACAAATGCTACGTTATATATATGTTATATTTGGAACTTTGTATACTACTTGCGGCGTTCACTGTTATATTAGTTGATAACGTTTGTCATAAACTAGGACGTTCTATATGACGTCACATCACTGCTATCGCGGTCAGGGCGAGATCTCTTGAGGTCGTACCTGGTCATGTACGACTAAGATTTAATTATGCTGACAAGTGTTGGCATTTGTTATGTCAAATTATTTACACGTGATATCACACATCGAATAATTAAGAATGAAACCAACGAATATCTTAAGTGAAAAAACAAGTACAAATCTAAACGTCATCATTCCAAAAGGCAACATTTGTTGGTATTATTTGTTGGTATTATTCCACAAAAAGGAAGCTGCTCGCTTGAGACGTGGCACGTGCTATAAAGTAACATTAACCAGTACAACGAAAACTAATCAAACTTGAATATTCGTAGTTTGACTCTTCATCGAAAATATGTATCATTATTGAACTATTAAGTACTTAAGGTTCTATTAATCGATCAGGTAGCTCTCCCAGTACTGGAAACTCGACATTTTGACAAGTGCTTTAATTATGTATAGTATGTCATATGTGCTTACATTGTCTTCCTCGTAATATCACTTCCACAAGGCCCGTTGTTAGTTATTGTCGTATAAAATCAATAAAAACCGTTTATTGGCGAATGTGTTAAAACAGTTAGAAGTAGAATTGCGTGTTGAATGTGACCGTCGTCCCATCCGCCGCTGCGTCGAAGCCTGTGTAGTAGCAATTTACCACAATATGGCATTCATTATGTTGAAGTTAAAGTTCTTTCATCAATTATGGTTTTTATACTCGTTCTTCTCGTTTTTGAAAAAATACGAAACGGTAAACATGCCTAGTATTCATTATATCCCAGCTCGTTTGAACGTTGTTTTATTTAGATACGTTGAAAGCACTGGGTCCGGTCAAAATTCATCAAAGAATCTGATTTGCGAAGAGCTAAATTAAATGAGGAGGGACGTTTAGTTAATTTGTGCGTTAAAGGCCAGCGGCTGCTCATTGTAAAGAGATTGCGTCACTGAAGCGATACCATTGCGAGTCACCGAATATGTAATATTGAGATTCACTAAAGGTCTAGTGTTGAGAGCAGTAATGAGAGCGAATGACTGGAGAAGAAAATGACTGCCCAGATAATACATGCATCAGCCACAAGCTCTGACGAGGTGTTATGGGTGGGCGGTAAGTAATGCTATTATTGATCTGACCCGGCTAAATCGATACTATTTAATATGCCCGCGTACATGTCATCACATAACATTCAGCTGTTCCGGTATCCTGATCAGTTTGTCTTCTATGTTAATACCAGCATGCATGATGCATTTCGTCAATCAAAATTATTCCATCCGTGCTAGAGCATAATATAATATATAATAGAAATAGTAAGAAATGCTACTTTAGCCATGCTATCTCGAATGTTTACCGTACAGCCCACTGTGCAATTTGAAGTCGTCTACGTGCATCAGTAACTGAGAAATATATACTCAACCAAACGTAAAAAAGTACTAACAACTGTATTTAAGTCAAAGTAAAGAGTAGCTCCAACTGCACTATTACCAAACATTCGATGAGCTGCTTTCAGTAGCCAACAATATTTTCAAACGAACACTCATTAGCAAAGGATAGTTGAGTTTCATTAAACAGGTTTAGGCATATATACAGTATGTTTGTAACAACCTAACAACTGTCGCATTGTCGCCCGCGTTCCCACTGGTGGCGCCACTCATCGTATCATCAGCAATTGATTATAAATCAAAAATGGGCGTCTTGAGAAGTGGTGTATAATATTTCGTAGACATTGTTACGTTAGTCCATTGCAACGATGCTCTTGGTTGACATAAGATCATTTCAAACAAAACAGGTAACTTATTTCCATAATCTCCAGGTAGAGGCTCACTTCCGGTTATGTCTTCCCGCCAACTTCAACTAGAAACCGGATTCACTGGTAACAAGTTTTTGTATATAGAGTGGGGTTTCTAGTGAAATATTAAATTAAAAATATGTAATTGTATGCAATTAACAAACGTCAACAGTTTACCAAATAAAATAAATGTGTGCAAAATTGCACATTAAATGTGTTGATATGATTAATATGATGCGTGAAGGTGATTGTCATCACATCAGAGGTGTTTCAATCGGAGTAGTTTCAATAAGTCACGCAGATCGTATTGAAATGTATGTTGTAATGTTATATTACTCGATAAATTCGTTCCAAATGATTTCGCTTAAATATCATATTATATATAAACAAACAAACAAATTGCCAAGTCGACATACTATAAGAATGAGTTAAAAACATTTAAGAACGATTCTAAACAAAACTTGGACATTATTTAGAACCATGATTGGGGAAAACAACGATAAATCAGGCATTTTGTCAGACTTTAAATATAATAACGATATCATTAAGGACCCTCATCAAATTTATAATATATTCTGTAATGTGTTTACTAATGTTGGTTCAAACCACGCAAATGCAATCCCTCAACCTAAAGAGCAATTTACTAAATATCTTCAGAATTGTCCTAAACAAAATCCAAGAAGTCGCTTCATGAGTCCGACCGATGTAAATGAAATCAGGCAAATTATAATGTATCTCCAACCTGTTCTGGATATGACAATTTTAGTCCCTGCCTCATAAAATTATTTGGTGAGCAAATAGCCTTAGCAATAACTATTTAAATAAATAAATCAATAGGTGAGGGAATAGAGCCTGACGAAATAAAAATAGCAACAATTATAACTGTCTATAAGTATAAAGCTACTGATGTATTTTCTCATTATAGACCAACATCTTTGTTACCTTCGATTTCTAAAATACTGGGAAAAGTTGTACATAGAATGACTTATGATTTTATATAGAAAACCACCATATTGAACAATAACCAATATGGTTTTCGTGAGAAACATTCAACAACCAAAGTTATTACTGCTTTTACTAGTAACGTTATTAAAGCACTGGAAAAAAAGACTCAGTCCTTGCTGTTTTTCTGGATCTAAGTAAAGCATTCGACACTATCAATCACCAAATCCTATTACACAAACTTGAATTTTACGGTATAAGGGGTACTCCACTCAAATGGTTGAAGAGTTACCTTTCAAACAGGAAACAATATGTTAAGTACAGTTCTAGTGACTCACTTCAGCAGGATGTCACACACGGTGTCCCACAAGGGTCTATCCTCGGTCCGCTTATGATTATATAATATATTAATGACCTTCCATTCTGTGTAAACATGTGCAAAACAATACAGTTTGCTGATGACACTACTATATACAAAACTGGAAAACACATTAATGAAATATATAAATATATGAATAACGAACTTGAAATATTAGCTGACTGGTTTCGTGCCAATAAACTATCTTTAAACATTTCTAAAACAAAATGCATGTTATTTTCTAGATCTCGTCCTGCTCAGAACGAAGAATTATTATTAGCGATAACTAATAACATAATTCAGCGAACAAAATGTAAAACATTTCTAGGCCTTCATATAGACGACAGACTTGATTGGCATGAACATATAAATGCATGCAAAAACAAGCTAACCAGTGCGTTATATATATAATTAATAACGTTAACAGCTACCTTCCAGTAGCTGCACATTAAAACAATTTATTACACTTTAGTTTATCCCTACTTGACATACGGAATCATTTTGTGGGGATCCACATGCAAAACTCATATCAAAAAATTATTCATTATGCAAAAAAATTGTACATTCCATTCTTAAAACAAACTATTGGGAACATTCACATCCCCTCTTTACATGTTTAAATTTAATAAAATTGCATGATATTTATTAAATTGAAGTTGGAAAATGTATGTATCATTATGTTCACGGGAGTCTGCCACATTCATTATCGGATATTTTTACATTTACATTTTTTGACATTCACTTTTATAAATCAAGACAAACCTGTAATATACGTCCTATCTTCAGTTCTACTCAAAGATCTTCGAATGTAAAGGTCCGATGATCTGGAATACAATTCCAACTGTTACACAAAATAATAAAGGTATGGTGTTCTAGTTCTAATTTCATTCCACCCCAAAACGTCTGACATATGTGTTTGATATAATGTTATTCTACTTAGGCTTTATACCATTGCTGAAGCTTGGCATAACCACATGTTTTTTTCGCAAGACTACTTATGTGAACATTTATCATATAATAATACTGTTATTATATTTACATATATGTTCTATTGATTATAGCAACGTAACCAACGCACTACACGTTAAATCATTGTTGATAATAGTTATTTTGGGGACGACGGCGACTAGTTTACTTAATCATTATCATCTTATAATGGAATAATTAAAACAAACTGGTTACAGCCTTAATTGGCTCCGCTGTCATCCTGGAATTGTATATCATTTTGTCGATTGTTTTACGGATTGTTTATATTTGTATGTATGATTTATTCAATTCCAAATAAAACCTACCTACCTACTTACAATTTCTAGTTAAGAGAAATATAGGTAAACATTATATTTTCTGTATATTTACACATTACATTCCTATGTTCGAAGTTACACTCCACGTCTGATCCGTCAATTGACCACCATCTCGCTTTCTCTGGGAAGCATTCAGCATCGCTGCAATTACTGTGCGAAAGGTATTCTCAAACAATTATTAACTAATGTGCACACATGCGCGCGCGGCCACACACACACACACACACACACACACACACACCACACACACACACAACACACAGACAGACACACACTGACACCATTTACCAAACCACGTTTTTATTGCAAACCGACCTTGTATAAGTCCTACGAAGCGTATGTCATCATATGCGTTGACAAATGAACCAGGTCGTTAAGTGCCGGAAGCACCGCGGTAAAAAAACAAAGCGGCTCGTTTATTTGTTGCTTTTGGCCAAGTCGCCGAGTCATCGGCAAGATGTCAGCCTTAATGTTGTCGGAGATTTCAGTAGAATATACCATTTTGGGACCACAATCTGGGTAAGCCACTTACGTTAAAAAAGTGATTGTGGCTGCAAATGTTTAGTTTGTATTAACGTGTTTCGATGCATCAGTTGCCTTTTGTTTCCCTTTAAGGCAAAAAACACACAAGACATTGATGTCCCATAAATTATCCGACCAATGTTCTGATTTGACACGGTCGTTTGGAAAATGAATGCGCTGAAACTCTGTATTATGTCGCGATAACACGTACAAGGGGGCGCAGTGGCCAAGTGATAGAGTGCCGGACTGTCGATCGGGGGACCGGGGTTCGAATCCCGGCGCCGGCCGGGCGGTGGTTCGGTACTAATTCGGCCGCCGTGTGGAAACTTGAGCAATTTCGTTCACCCTACGTCGCCCCCCCCCCCCTTCCAACCCGCACCGGCCAGCGTGGTAGGGTAGGCCAACAACATCGGCGTGCAAAATACAAAGAAGCCAAGGCCCCCAGCACCATCGAAAGAGTATATGACCGAGAGAAGGTAAGTAGAATGAAGATAGCAACATATAACGTAACGTAACACTACAAAGAGATGAACAGATACAAGGACTCGAGGAAGAATTTGGGGAAACCAGGTTGGTATGGCATGTGATCGGGATCGGAGAATTCAGAAGAAGAGAGGGATGCTTCACTACCTTACAAAGCGGCCACCTACTATACCATTCCACGGCGAACAACGGCCAAGCAGGAGTAGACTTTCTCATAATTTATCAATAGAGTAAGGGTTAACAGCATCAACCCCAAAGTAGCAGAAATTGTTCTATGCATAACAAAGCGCTACAAACTGAAGATAGTACAAATATATGCAAGTATATGCAGCAACAACATCATACTCAGAAGAAGACTCAAACAACTTCTACAACGACGTGGATGAGATCTTAGAAAATCCAACTCACTACACGATAGTGATGGGAGAATTTAATGTGCAAGTAGGGAAACGAACAAACGTAAACGGCAAACAGGCAAATTTGGCCTAGATGTGAGAAATGAGAGAGGCGACATCTTGGTAGAATGGACAACATCACGAAAGTACAAAATCGTGAATATCATGTTCCAAAGGGAAGCAGGCAGAAGATGGAAAAGCTCAAACGCAGAAACGAAGAACGAAATTGACTACATCCTGACAAACAGGCCAGAAATGGTCACTGACGTAACTGTCATCAACCAAGTTAACATCGGAAGTGACCACAGATTGGCAATGAGCAACGTCAAAATGGACGTCAAGGCTGAAAGGAAGTAGTTGATAAACAAGAGACCACCAAGTGTAGATACCACACAAATAGGAACAAAAAAGATCGAATTCCAATTCAAACTGTGATTTAACAAGATTTAACAAGATTGCCATCCAGAAAATTACTCTGGATGGCAGGTGGACAAGGAAGCCTTTTGGCTTATCGAGAGTCCAATACTTTTTATCTACATGTATCCCGCCTTTTTAAGGTGTGTGTCGATTTTATTTTTAAACATATTCACGCTACTAGCACCAACACAATCAGGAGATAATCTGTTCCATTCATTTACAGTCCTTTGTGAGAATGAGAACTTTCTTATATCTAATCTACACTGCTCCTTTACTAATGTAGCTTCATGTCCTCTGGTCCTTCTATTTTTCTTAACTGAGAAAAAAATGTTTCTATCAATATTTTCATAACCATTCAATATTTTAAACACTTCTATCTGATCTCCTCTCAATCTCCTGGTCTCTAGTGTTGTTAAACCACATTCTTTTAGGCGTTTTTCATAACTAAGATCCCTCAGATTTGGTATCATTTTAGTCGCTCTCCTCTGTACTCTTTCTAGCATATCTATGTCCTTCTTGCGATATGGCCTCCATGCTTGTATACAATATTCTAAATGAGGCCTCACTATTGTTTTGTACAGCGGTACTATTAATTCTTTTTCTTATACGCTATATTTCGCCTAATTAATCCAAGGATTTGATTTCCCTTTGACGCTGCAATTCCGCACTGCTCTGAAACCTTCATATCAGCACTAATGGTTAACCCCAAGTCCTTTTCTTGTACAGTAGTACTTAGAACAGTACCCCCCATTTTATATTTTACCTCTTCATTCCCATGACCTGTGTGGAGGCATTTACATTTCCCAAAATTGAACAGCATTTGCCACATTTCAGACCATTTGATCAACCTATCAAGATCATCTTGTAAATGCTGTCTGTCTCCATCACTTTTAATCCTTCTAAACACTTTTGTATCATCCGCAAATTTTAACACCTTGCTTGTTATATCATCGTCCAAATCGTTGATATATATTAAGAATAATATAGGTCCTAGTACTGATCCCTGTGGTACCCCACTCAATACCGATTTCCAGTTTGAAGCCTCCCCATCAACTACTACACGTTGTCTTCTGTCATTCAGCCATTTTTCTATCCAGTTTATTATACCATTTCCTATGCCATGGGCCTTTAGCTTAAGGAGTAATCTTTGATGTGGTACTTTGTCGAAAGCTTTTTGAAAATCTAAATAGATGATATCTACTGGTGATCCCTCATCTACCCACCTAGTGATGTCTTCCAAAAAACATAACATATTTGTTAAGCATGACCTCGCTTTTAAAAACCCATGTTGAGATGGGTTTATCAAGTTATGTTTAACAAGAAAATCCACCATGTGATCTTTAATTAGTCTTTCTAATAATTTGCAAATCACTGATGTTAAACTCACTGGTCTATAGTTCTCTGACTTGTTTCTCGAACCTTTTTAAATAACGGTATAATGTTTGCCTCTTTCCATTCTAAAGGAACCACTCCCTCTTCTAATGACAAATTGAAAACTGTTGCAAGCGGTTCGCTAATTTGTTCTACAATTTCCAATATTAGTTTGGGCGGAATCCCGTCCACTCCAGGTGATTTATTATCCTTCATAGCCCTTATTTTCTTAGCTACCATTTCCGAGGTTACAACTAACTGTCCTAAATAGTCTGAATCTGCCCCCTTGAACTTAGCCTCTGGTACTGGCAGTGAACTAATATCTTCCCTGGTAAACACTGAACTAAAATACTCATTCAGGTCTTCTGCCATTAAGAATCCCTCTGATATTGTATTTCCAGCACTATCTTCTAGAGGACCGACCTTATCCTGAACTTACTGTTTGCTTCGAATATACGCATAAAACTCTTACTGTCATGTTTTATATTACTAGCTAATTTTTTTTCATAGCTTCTCTTTGAATTTCTAATTTCAGCTGTAGCTTGATTAAGTGCTTCTTTATAAATGTTGTAGTCTTCATCATTTCCAGTACATCTATATGACTTCCATCATTTGTTTATACTTAATTTTTCTAATGGCTTCTTTCGATAAGTGTTTCTTTTTAGACCGTTTCCCTTGTTTTTTGAAAGGTACAAATTTATCGACTATGCACTTAATTTCACTATTTAAGATATTCCAGCATTCGGTTGCTGTCTTATTCTTCAGTGTGTTATTCCAGTCTATCTTTGCTAAATATTTCCTCATGTCCTTATACCTTCCTTTGTGGAAATTTCTCCTATACTGCTTTTTACTATTCCTTTCTGATTTTACTTTGATGGTAAAATGTATCTGGTTGTGATCACTACTCCCCAGTGGCTCACATATCTTGACATTGTCAACTAATTCTTTCTGTGAGGACAAAACTAAGTCTAACACATTCTCTCCCCTGGTTGGTTCTAGCACATGTTGAGAAAGGAAACTATCTTGTACTAAAACTAAAAACTTGTGGTCCTCACTCCCCATACTCTGGAGAGATTTCCATTGTATATGCCCATGGTTAAAGTCCCCCATAATAATACAGTTCCGTTTGCTTACTTCCCTTATAGCGTTTTGTATTTTTTCATTCTCTTCTATGCTTATGTTTGGACTTCGATAAACTAACCCAACTGTTAACGTTGAGTTTCCTGTAACTATGTTACACCAAACAGCTTCTTCGCAATCTGCTTCTCTTTCTAATTTTATTTCATAAGCCTGGATAGATTCTTTAATATATAAAATAACTCCACCTCCCTTTCTTCCTATTCTATCTTTCCTAAACATTACATATCCTGTTAGTCCCAATTCGGCATCTGATATATCAGTGGTGGCCCACGATTCGGTTATGCCTATTATGTGAGGGTCAATATCTTCTACCATAATGTTTAGTTCACTTCTTTTGTTTACTATGCTCCTTGCATTTAAACAAATGCATTTATATCCTGATTCAGAACAGTTTTCCAGGCTGTTCTTTGCCGATTTATTTCTGCTGTCTTTATCTATGCCTCCAGTTTCAGGCTTCTCTGTGGATCCCCCCTGCGAATCTAGTTTAAATAGATGCAGCCTGTCCCACTGTCAACAGATTGCAGCAAGTTCTCTGAGAAAACTGCTGCCCCCTTTCCACTTAGATGTAGGCCATCTCTCATGTACATATCTTCCCTCCCAACAAAGTATCCCCATAAATCTACGAATCCCACCCCCTCTTCTTTACACATCTGCACAACTTCTTCACTAACTGTCTGTACTTCTGAACTATCCCAGTTGTTCCCTCCCTCTCTGCGTTATTTGTCCCTACATGTACTAGTATAGACCCTCCCTTGCCATGCCCCAGTACCTTCTCTACCCTTTCAGTTACATGTTCTATCCTAGCCCCCGGTAGACAAACAACGACGTCCCCCCCTCGCTTAGAGTCTTATCTGTCTTTCTCATAATCGAATCGCCCATAAACACCCTCTCTTTCCTCATTGCCCCCTCAATCACCTCAGTGTAGCTCTTTCTACGGTTTGCATCTGTCTGGTTGTAATCTTGTTCCCCTGTTTTCTGCTCTCCCGTCACAATCTCGTCCGTTCCATTCTTTCCT
>CM034538.1:1081876-1112269 GCA_020002185.1 Paraescarpia echinospica | reverse complement strand
ACTAGGTTACACCCACCCATGAACAAACAATCAGTAATATTACCCACTAGTTTACACACACCCATGAACAAACAATCAGTAATATTACCCACTAGGTTACACCCACCCATGAACAAACAATCAGTAATATTACCCACTAGTTTACACACACCCATGAACAAACAATCAGTAATATTACCCACTAGGTTACACCCACCCATGAACAAACAATCAGTAATATTACCCACTAGTTTACACACACCCATGAACAAACAATCAGTAATATTACCCACTAGGTTACACCCACCCATGAACAAACAATCAGTAATATTACCCACTAGTTTACACACACCCATGAACAAACAATCAGTAATATTACCCACTAGGTTACACCCACCCATGAACAAACAATCAGTAATATTACCCACTAGTTTACACACACCCATGAACAAACAATCAGTAATATTACCCACTAGGTTACACCCACCCATGAACAAACAATCAGTAATATTACCCACTAGCTTACACCCACCCACAAACCAACCATCATTAATATTACCCACTAGCTTACACCCACCCATGGACCAACAATCAGTAATATTACCCACTAGTTTACACCTACTCACGGACCAACAATCAGTAACATTACCCACTAGCTTACACCCACCTACCCACCCACCCACCCACGGACTAACAATCAATAATATTACCCACTAGTTTACACCCACCCACGGACTAACAATCAGTAATATTACCCACAAGTTTACACCCACACACGGACCAACAATCCGTAATATTACCCACTAGCTTACACCCACCCACCGACCAACAATCAGTAATATTACCCACTAGCTTACACCCACCCATGGACCAACAATCAGTAATATTACCCACTAGCTTACACCCACCCACCGACCAACAATCAGTAATATTACCCACTAGCTTACACCCACCCACGGACCAACAATCAGTAATATTACCCACTAGCTTACACCCACCCACCGACCAACAATCAGTAATATTACCCACTAGCTTACACCCACCCACGGACCAACAATCAGTAATATTACCCACTAGCTTACACCCACCCACCGACCAACAATCAGTAATATTACCCACTAGCTTACACCCACCCACGGACCAACAATCAGTAATATTACCCACTAGCTTACACCCACCCACCGACCAACAATCAGTAATATTACCCACTAGCTTACACCCACCCATGGACCAACAATCAGTAATATTACCCACTAGCTTACACCCACCCATGGACCAACAATCAGTAATATTACCCACTAGCTTACACCCACCCACCGACCAACAATCAGTAATATTACCCACTAGTTTACACCCACCCACGGACCAACAATCAGTAATATTACCCACTAGCTTACACCCACCCACCGACCAACAATCAGTAATATTACCCACTAGCTTACACCCACCCACGGGCCAACAATCAGTAATATTACCCACTAGTTTACACCCACCCAGTATGGTTCATCTCTCAATTTATCTTTTCGAAAAAACCCAACTAGAGAAGCATACGTAAGTAAATAATAGTAAATACCTATATCTGCGTTTTCTTAAATACATCACCAGTTAGTAGATGAAATGTCAATGGTAGACTAGTAGGAAAGGAATCAACGTAGACAGAGATTGGTAGATGAAATGTCAATGGTAGACTAGTAGGAAAGGAATCAACGTAGACAGAGACTGATAGATCAAATGTCAATGGTAGACTAGTAGGAAAGGAATCAACGTAGACAGAGATTGGTAGATGAAATGTCAATGGTAGACTAGTAGGAAACGAATCAACGTAGACAGAGACTGATAGATCAAATGTCAATGGTAGACTAGTAGGAAAGGAATCAACGTAGACATATATTGGTAGATGAAATGTCAATGGTAGACTAGTAGGAAACGAATCAACGTAGACGGAGATTGGTAGACCAAATGTCAATGGTAGACTAGTAGGAAAGGAATCAACGTAGACTGAGATTGGTAGATGAAATGTCAATGGTAGACTAGTAGGAAAGGAATCATCGTAAACAGAGATTGGTAGATGAAAAGTCAATGGTAGACTAGTAGGAAAGGAATCAACGTAGACAGAGATTGGTAGATGAAATGTCAATGGTAGACTAGTAGGAGACGAATCAACGTAGACAGAGATTGGTAGATGAAATGTCAATGGTAGACTAGTAGGAGACGAATCAACGTAGACAGATATTGGTAGATGAAATGTCAATGGTAGACTAGTAGGAGACGAATCAACGTAGACAGAGATTGGTAGATGAAATGTCAATGGTAGACTAGTAGGAAATGAATCAATGTAGACTGAGATTGGTAGATGAAATGTCAATGGTAGACTAGTAGGAAATGAATCAACGTAGACAGAGATTGGTAGATGAAATGTCAATGGTAGACTAGTAGGAAATTAATCAACTTAGACAGAGATTACTAGACTTTGGGAACTCGGAGGAGATACTGGTACAATGATCAAAATGTAGCGTATAAATATGATGGTTGCATTCAAGTAATCATGGCCGAATCATAACACAACGGACGTAGATAACTGCGACCACAACTGTTAAATGTCGATACGCATGCGCACTGGTGACTGTTGCTGTCGGCTGCTGTGCACAGAGCGCTGTTTACTTTCCGATTGGTGGCTATGTTACGTTTTGTTAGACTACAAGAAAACTGTGCGTGAGAATATTCAGAAATTCCGTGTGATTAATGTGCTGATCACAATTCGTCAAAATCACATGCTTCCATCTCTCCCTTAAAAGGTCTGCATGTACGGTGCCCAGTACTATTTACCAAAATAACCATGTTTTTCTGCACACACGTGTTCTATGTGAAATAAAAAGGCAAACAAACCACTCCGCCAACTACACACTTCTAAATGTGTGCCATTTCACTGCCTATACATGCTAGTACTCAACCTGCTAGTGTGCCTGATCTACTGCACTCTTTTCCCATAAAACAGGTTTATTTCAAATGTCCAATATAATCAGGTAGGCCTACTATATTACTCGGAGACTAACTGTGGTCTGACCTCTGCTCCAGTCGCCGCATCCCGGAAGTGATCAACGTTTAAGCTGACTGCGCGAGTGACTAACATTTGTGTGGAACGTTGCATGTCGATGTGACAATCGAATGTCCTCCAGGCAATTGGCAACTTTCCTATTTGAAACACCGGCTAATTGGAGGCTACTGCATATTAGGAACATGTAGATTGAACATGTGAACGCGGTGCTCGAAGCTTTTGATGGCTGGTCAGCATGCAATCACAGACACTAACGCTAATCACAGAACACGGCAATGATTTATTTTGGTAGTAACGATCATGCTAACATTTTTATTGGTGTTCGCAAATTCTCCTCGACATTTTCTTAACATTATCACCACAGTCGTCATCATCGTCGTCGTCGCCGCCGTCTGCGTCGTTCTCATCATCAACATCACCACCACCCGTTGTTATCATCAACATCACCACCACCCATTGCCGTCATCAACATCACCACCATCCGTTGTCATCATCAACATCACCACCACCCGTTGTCATCATCAACATCACCACCACCCGTTGTCGTCATCAACATCACCACCACCCGTTGTCATCATCAACATCACCACCACCCGTTGTCATCATCAACACCACCACCACCCGTTGTCGTCATCAACATCACCACCACCCGTTGCCATCATCAACATCACCACCACCTGTTGTCATCATCAACATCACCACCACCTGTTGTCGTCATCAACATCACCACCACCCGTTGCCATCATCAACATCACCACCACATGTTGTCATCATCAACATCACCACCACCTGTTGTCGTCATCAACACCACCACCACCCGTTGTCGTCATCAACATCATCACCACCCGTTGTCGTCATCAACATCACCACCACCTGTTGTCATCATCAACATCACCACCACCCGTTGTCATCATCAACATCACCACCACCCGTTGTCGTCATCAACATCATCACCACTCGTTGTCGTCATCAACATCACCACCATGCTATGTCTTTAGAATGAATGGATTCAACAACGTGGTCTCCCACAGTTGCTTGTGTTGCATCAGTTGGGTGACCTGAGCTCGCTCAAGATCTACCTTTGTGTCGAGTAGACCAGTGTACACCAGGGCTTAACTGTTCAGCCGAGTTGGTGTAAAAAGTACGATTTGGTCCAATGGTTCTTCAATCTGTCTGACATACAACGCGAGCAACAGAAGCTGTGACACATTAATGCTATCCCGTCTATGTTGACATGAAGATTATTTTTAAAACTTGTCCAATTCTGTTTTATCCGCAGAATATTAAAAGAAATATACCTCCATCACCCTATCCGTATACTGTTTGTGTCCATTCTACGATCGAAACAGTTATTAAATGGATGTCCAATGAAAGCGACTGGATTTGGAAGTTTACCACTGTTCGAGATTGGCGGCTAGTATTGGGGAACCGACGGTTATTACTACTGCCACCAGGTCAGCCTGTTGAGTCTGTGACATCGAACAGCTCATCATAGAGGTTTGTCTTCGTCTGCTCGACAGAAGTTAATAGGAAGTGACTAAAGAACCTTTCTAGAAAGGCCTTTTAATCTTCAGACTAAGCAACCTTTCCGAAACGGACAGGTTCTTTGACCGTGATAATAGACAACGCGAAAGAACCTTCCGAACATATATCACTAATTAAATCACTTGACTATACCGTATTACAGTAATGTGACCTTATTTGCTCTACAATTCTACATGCATGCAAATGTTTCGTTTAATGTACACATTAACTCTAAATGGAGTGGCCGTGGCATCTACAGTACAATTTGAGCATACTATAGCTTAATATCACGGCATGGTCAGAATTAACAGATAATTGATTCGACTGCAAGGCTAGATGTCGAACATACCAGGGGACATATAAACGGCCATTCTTTCCAGATTCATAGCATGGAAAGCAGTGACATTTATTGACATGCATATGTTCAGATTTGCATGATTATTTTCTCTAAACTCGCTGGTGATTGATAATAGTGGCTGACACTCTGGTCACTAAGTAGCCGCGTCTTGGCTCTTCCACCGCTGCTTATAAACTGGTGGAGAGGTGGCTAGGAAAGATGTCGTGTATTAAGATCGGTTCCGGGTTATATGCATGATACCAACGACCTATCAGCAGAGCAGTTCGTTCAAAGGTGATTTTGTCATATCAACAGTTTCCTGAAGAAATGAGGAACTTGGCCCGATCATCGTTACCTTATTTAGAATCACTGATACTTTTTGCATTATATGCATGTTGCAGTTTTTTCGGTGCTTGCTCAAATTGTTTGTATTATGAAAGATGTATGACACGTGTATCCTTCGCACTTGTGCAGATGTCTATGCAATTGTTTGCCGATACCTGCGTTAAATATGTATAAAAGATGAAGCACCAGAATACATTTGTTCCAAAAAGTAAAATAAAAGTGTTTACCAGTAAACCGGAAGTAAATGATGGTTTCGCCAAATGTGTAATAACGCAGAGAAGATTGTGTTACGTTTAAGGCGGTTTGCGCTATACTAAATAGTGAAAGGTGACTTATTTATTTTGCGCTTTATTCCACGCCATTTAGTCAGTATATCAAGGTAACGGGACTCGTAGGAACACTAGTTCACGCCAAGACGGAGCCGGAGGGAGATAATAAACAACAGATACAAATAGCTATGATCCGTCGTCCGTCATGTCGATGAGAATGGCATTTGGTCAGCCATTATGCACTAGTTAACGCAAACGCGTTCTGCAGCAGCCCCGCTGTGTCGCCGTATAGCGGCTAGCGAGGTGACAGCGACACGATTTGTGGCTATTTTCTTTGTTTGCCGCTCTCTCCCTCCCTGTCTCTATCCATCCCTTTCTCTATCACTCGTCCGTATATCCTCTGCCTCTCCCCTCCCAATTCTAACTCCTCGACAATATATCCTTCGCACCGTATCTGTCTCCGCTTCTTTCTCATTTGCCTCTCCTCTTCTAATCACTCCCACGTCTTCCCCCAGTTCCGTCACATGTCACTGACATAATCTGTTGCCATTGTTACACGTTAAGTCACATTACGATAATGTGCATCAAAGTATACATTATTATTATTTGACGTGCCTAACATTGCCATGGCATCTGTACACAAGAGGCAGTCCTTTGAAATATAATAATATATATATGAACCTTTCCATTGTGTCCAGTCTGTCGTACCCTGCAATGGGCGGTCCCTTCGTTAGTCGACAGACCGCTCCCCAATTAACTCTGCAATTACATAATTAGTGAACGTATTTCTATGTCGAGGCGGATACCGGAACCAACATCTACAATACGTATTATCGTGTTGCGACGGAAGTGTTGTGTGTTTAAGAAACGCAGTGTGCTGCTATAGACAATCTGAGCAACATGCTGCGTAGCAAACCCGTCTGTTCTATTACGGTAACGAACTGGATCTGTTGAACATCTGAAAAAGTAACTACTGAATTATTTTGTGTTCGACAGTTTCTCAGTATCCCTGGGCAGTTTAATTACTCAGTATCTCGGCTATTATGATTATCAAGACCGTCGTGTAATTAGCTGCCTACATAATATGACAGCCTTTTTACAATGATATCATTGAATTCTTTATAAAATTGCCTATAATTAACATCGTATCCCACTAATATCTGTCATATTTATATTAATTTATGTGCGACGCGGTGTTTTGTGACATTGCACAAACAAAATTATATTTTAGTTGGCAATAGCCAGAGGCCTCACTGTAGTCGCAGATAGTATCATCACTGACCGTCGTTTGTGGTTGCAGGAATCATGAAGAACGTGAATGCGCTGTGTCTGTTCGTCGTGGTGTCGATCGTCGGCACGACAGTGGCGATGGTGAAGCCGGCGGTCTCTCTGAAGGACCTTGATCCCATCGACGGTTGTCTCTTCGCCTGCAACATGTGCTTCTACGAGGAGGTACGTGGTCCCTGTTAAATCTATACGATGTGTCGTGTAGTTTGTGCGGTATACTATGTGCCATATACTGTGTAGTCTATGCTATATACTATGTGCCATGTACTCTGTAGTCTGTGCTATATACTATGTGCCATGTACTCCGTAGTCTGTGCTATATACTATGTGCCATGTATTCTGCAGTCTGTGCTATATACTATGTGTCATGTACTCTGTAGTCTGTGCTATATACTACGTGCCATGTACTCCGTAGTCTGTGCTATATACTATGTGTCATGTACTCTGTAGTCTGTGCTATATACTATGTGTCATGTACTCTGTAGTCTGTGCTATATACTATGTGCCATGTACTCTGTAGTCTGTGCTATATACTATGTGTCATGTACTCTGTAGTCTGTGCTATATACTACGTGCCATGTACTCTGTAGTCTGTGCTGTATATTATGTGTCATGTACTCTGTAGTCTGTGCTGTATACTATGTGTCATGTACTCTGTAGTCTGTGCTGTATACTATGTGTCATGTACTCTGTAACTTGTGCTGTATACTACGTACCATGTACTCTGTAGTCTGTGCTGTATATTATGTGTCATGTACTCTGTAGTCTGTGCTGTATATTATGTGTCATGTACTCTGTAGTCTGTGCTGTATACTATGTGTCATGTACTCTGTAGTCTGTGCTCTATACTATGTGCCATGTATTCTGCAGTCTGTGCTATATACTATGTGTCATGTACTCTGTAGTCTGTGCTGTATACTATGTGTCATGTACTCTGTAGTCTGTGCTATATACTATGTGCCATGTATTCTGCAGTCTGTGCTATATATTATGTGTCATGTACTCTGTAGTCTGTGCTGTATACTATGTGTCATGTACTCTGTAGTCTGTGCTATATACTATGTGCCATGTATTCTGCAGTCTGTGCTATATACTATGTGTCATGTACTCTGTAGTCTGTGCTATATACTACGTGCCATGTACTCTGTAGTCTGTGCTATATACTATGTGTCATGTACTCTGTAGTCTGTGCTATATACTACGTGCCATGTACTCTGTAGTCTGTGCTATATACTATGTGCCATGTATTCTGCAGTCTGTGCTATATACTATGTGTCATGTACTCTGTAGTCTGTGCTGTATATTATGTGTCATGTACTCTGTAGTCTGTGCTGTATATTATGTGCCATGTACTCTGTAGTCTGTGCTGTATATTATGTGTCATGTACTCTGTAGTCTGTGCTGTATATTATGTGTCATGTACTCTGTAGTCTGTGCTGTATATTATGTGTCATGTACTCTGTAGTCTGTGCTGTATACTATGTGTCATGTACTCTGTAGTCTGTGCTGTATACTATGTGTCATGTACTCTGTAACTTGTGCTATATACTACGTACCATGTACTCTGTAGTATGTGCTATATACTACGTGCCATGTACTCTGTAGTCTGTGCTGTATATTATGTGTCATGTACTCTGTAGTCTGTGCTGTATACTATGTGTCATGTACTCTGTAGTCTGTGCTGTATATTATGTGTCATGTACTCTGTAACTTGTGCTATATACTACGTACCATGTACTCTGTAGTATGTGCTGTATATTATGTGTCATGTACTCTGTAGTCTGTGCTATATATTATGTGTCATGTACTCTGTAACTTGTGCTATATACTACGTACCATGTACTCTGTAGTATGTGCTGTATATTATGTGTCATGTACTCTGTAGTCTGTGCTGTATATTATGTGTCATGTACTCTGTAACTTGTGCTATATACTACGTACCATGTACTCTGTAGTATGTGCTGTATATTATGTGTCATGTACTCTGTAGTCTGTGCTGTATATTATGTGTCATGTACTCTGTAGTCTGTGCTGTATATTATGTGTCATGTACTCTGTAACTTGTGCTATATACTACGTACCATGTACTCTGTAGTATGTGCTATATACTACGTGCCATGTACTCTGTAGTCTGTGCTACATACTATGTGCCATGTCCAATGTGGGGCGAGACTAACACTTTTGTCGTTGCAGACGAAGCTTGAGAAGAATGTGTTGCTGGAGTGTGCCAACCAAGTCTGTCTGAAGGACCTCCCGTCGGGCAACCCGATCGACAAGGTGTGGCTCAAGGCGTGTCCCGGCCTCATGATGTTCGCGCGCCGGAAGTGAGCAGCAACAACACTGACTGACCATCGCACAGGACTGGTCAACATGCGGAGTGTAATCGCTCTATATCGTGTCAAATATTAACGTTTTCGCGAGTCGTTGCAGTCGTTGGACAGTTTACGTAAAATGCAAATAGAATTGTATAACGCTGCAGGAATATGCTGCAGGGCATCGTGTGGTTGCTGACGAATTACCTTCAAGCACTCGAGGAAGAAGTAGTTAAAGTGTTAGTGCATTCCATCTAATTGACGCATTGCTGTAGGTCAAAGTATATTTGAAAATTGCACATGTTTTTGTCAATGTCCACTTGTAGTTCTCGGTTCGTGTCAACATTTTCGTCATGTTTCAGAAGTCTAACAATAATTAGGAAGAAGCAACGGATATTTATTAACTACTTGTATATCGAAAACGTTATTCGCAAATGTACATAGCGATATTTGTTTGTTCTGCAAATAAATTCCACGTCATCTGGACGCAGCGGCGAAGAAAACAATGTCGTGTTCAGCACCGCATACCACACCACGTATGCACGCACGCAAGTACGCACGCACACACGCACTTACGCACGCGCACACACACACTGTATATTATTACATCTAGCACTGGACGCAAGACGCAATGTATTCTATTTATCAGTGTTGTAATATAAGCAGCAAATCTTTATAACATGCAATATTCAAACTTTCGAGGTAGCCTATTGCCACTCCAAGTAGCGTTCGTGTAGCGTGAAGTAGCAGTCGAGACTTTCCATTCTGGCATCTGAACAAACAGTCTACAGCTGATCTACCCAATGCAAGGCTGTGTAAGGCCAAGTTAAGTCTACAGCTGATCTAACCAATGCAAGGCTGTGTAAGGCCAAGTTAAGTCTACAGCTGATCTACCCAATGCAAGGCTGTGTAAGGCCAAGTTAAGTCTATAGCTGATCTACCCAATGCAAGGCTGTGTAAGGCCAAGTTAAGTCTCGAAATCGTCGACTTAATACGATCAGTATTATAAATTGTGATTTAAAAGTCAAGCGCTTTTATGTAAACTCATCAACACTACACACGACTTCTACACAGACATAATCATGCTGCCACAAATAACTAGATATCCTTATTTGTTTTGCTATTGCCGATCGATATGTTTACTTGTGCTTTCGTAATTTTCTACAGGACACATTCATTGTTGAAGCCGTATAAGCTGTCAGTAGTAAGTAGAAATAATTAATTTTAGACCGAAATGCAAACAAATGCAACAGTAGGACTTAAGTCATGATGCGAACAACACCTAGAAGTGTTTTGTTAAACTCTGTCGCGCCAAATCACTAAATGTAAACACATACACAAGTACTTCGCGCGACGCTATCCGTCGAAGAGGGACTTTGCCCTAATACTTGGGTATATACATTATACTTGTACACGGTGTTTTAAAATGATTAATAAACGTCATACTAATTCAATAGAAACTATCAGTAATTTTATCCGGACAAATTATTACAACAACACTTCTTTACTAGTTACATCTAACCAGATTTAGACCATTTATCTTGGTTAGAAACATTAACAAATACCTTTAGGCGTTTATTTAAAAATTACGATAGGCAAAGGAGCTGCACAAAATTACATGTCTTCTCATGCAAATACACAAAACCGGCTCATCTAACAAAACAGCAGCACTACTGTATAAATCGTACTGTAATCGAATCTCGTTTTGTGATCACACAGCCAAGTCACCACACCCTAGGATAGTCTCTCATGTTACATTTGTAACATGAGAGACTATCTCATGTTACAAATGTAAAATATTGAAAATTATTAGTCATACTGATATGGTCACTTGAGGTTCCACTGTGTGCATCTTCATTGTAATGCGCAATTGCCTCTTCGTTGACATCGAAGTAGCAGTCCTTCCACCGACGACGCCAGGAAGTAGGACCCGTCACGTATACGTTGCTTCCGCCCGTCACCCCGACACGGTCATACGCACGAACGATGCACGAACAAGTCGCACGACCAGTCAAGCCTGGCTGCCGGGGTGGGTCAGACCCCGGCATTGCTGAGGCTGCAACGAGCGAGGCAGGTCCGCTGCCACATCGTACACGTTTCCTCGCAAGACGTCCTCATTTTCGGACAGCTGTTCGTCAGCTCACAGTTCTTCACGCACTTGTCGAAGCTGAGCCTACACTTGATCGTACATATCCTGAAGGAAAGGTTGAAGATGGAATGGGCAGTGGTCGAGTGTAGCACCAGCAGCAGCACCACGATTGTCAGCAGCATCTACAGGACAACACCAGCTGACGGACGGACGGACGGACGGACGGACGGACCGACGGACCGACCGACCGACCGACCGACAAACCGACAGACAAACACACAGACAGACAGACAGACAGACAGACAGACAGACTGTCAGGCCGTCGGACAGACAAACAGACAGGCAAACACTCTAACACGCAACAAATACTCTCCTATGCACACGCACATATATTCTTAAACTACATTTTACAAGACGGACAATAGAAGACGACATTCTGGTTGGGTGGGTGGTGTAAAGAGATATTTCGAGGGATTGGGAGAGGATTGGAGAAGGAGAGGGAAAGATAGAGGGGAGTGGAGGTAGTTGGTGGAGACAACAGTGCAGGAAAGCGAGGCGGAAGAAAAAGAATAGTAAAGAGAAATCAAGGATCTGTATCGAGGCGGCCTCACTCCGGACATTCAGGGAAATAAGAGGAAGACAACAGGTCATTAAATATATCATAATTATGCTAAATTCTTAGATTAACCTTCGTTGTGGAAGATATATCACGAACCGTCACAATCTTCCGAATTAACCAGCAAGGTGCATATAGTGGCAGGGAATGTAGAAAAACAGAAAGTAATATTTGGTTAGTAAATGGATTGTCTCAGTAACAATTGACGGCAATCTGACGGCGACCTTCTTGTTGCCGTCGTAACAACTTACTGTACATGGCCTCATAGCGCGACCAGACTCGATGGAATCTAAAAGAAAATACACGTCTTGTTGAAATACGTATTGGAAACAAAGGCGACTTCAAAATAATCAAAATTAGTAATCATCTCGGGTATGCAACTTCACAGATTGTGTTCACCCAATACCATCGTTCGTTAAAATAGCAAATGTATGAAATATATGCCGTTTAATTTATAATTGTTCATCAACAATAGTTCATGCACTCGTTACTGTTACCTCGAACATATCAAACAGCAACTCCTGCATGTGTGTGTGTGTGTGCATGCTTGCGTGCGTGTGCGTGCGTGCGTGCGTGCGTGCGTGCGTGCGTGCGTGCATGCATTCTAGCTATATTTCACCCTATTAGGACCACTAACGTAGCAAGTTATCGATCCGTATTCAATGCAATATTTGACTATTTCTATATAGGTCAACACGACACCAAACATAAAATCAGACGAAGTCCATCAAGTTAGACGGTTCATGATAAGTACCTGGGGCGATAATACGAAGGTAAATGTGCTGGCGTTGCGCTGGTGGCCACTTCACGTCCACTCCTACATGTAACTTTGCTAGACAATCTTCACAACTTACCCGAACCGCGTCTCGCAAACAGAATCAAGCCAGCTAACAAGACAGCTTTATGCAGACTGCAATAGGTTGCCAAAGGCGTTCGGTTGCACGTTGTCTTGTACGCACTTCAACGAGTACTCGAATTCCACACGCAACTGAAGCATGCCGTACATTGGTGAACTAATAACAACCACTGGTATCACGTCAAGTTACTAGTATCATGCCGTGCCATTGCTATCATGACAGGTCACTGATAGTATGCTTTGTCATAGGCATCATGCCGCACCACTGCCTCACTGGTATCAAATTATAATTAGTATGCCACAAGCAGCCACATTGTTTCACGAAATGGATATCACACTTACTTATTTATTTACCTGCTTATGTCATTCACTTAACGTGCTGACAAGATCAGTTCTTTGCAGTGGTATCGGTGTGACATGATGTTGATTAATACCAGTCCCACTGAGAATGATCATTTGTTATCTGATTTGAGTCAAAATATTTGATATGTGAAAAAATACGTATTTTAGAAGCAATCATTATAAAGATAGTCCACCCGTATTCTTCCTGCCTAGCCTCCACGAGGCATACACTAAACTGGCCAACCCACCAGCCCGTAGCAAAAAAACGCTTCAACATAGTAAATAAATGCTATGTATGAACCGTTTCAATATACTCGGGGTATCGACCCACGGTATCCCGACCTTGCAAAAGAAACATTAGGAAGACTAACAAGATCGGTTGTGACATTTCTATCCACCGTATACAACAGGGTCTGCGGCAAGGTGTCGTTTCCGGCGCCACATCACCGAGTAGAACATCTCGAGAAGTGACGTCTACAACCATATTGGGCTCTCTTTACGCCAGGCTTTGAACAACGTCATCTCTGAACAATGAAAACATGCCGCGCCTCTAGTCCCCTTCCGTCCTTCCCTCCTTATCTTCCGTCAGCCCACTTCAACCGCACTATTGCACTTCTTCTCTGCTTCATTTTGACAATCCCGCCTAAACGACTGAAATCTTCAATAAAATTAAGCTGGCCACTAAACAAAACAAACATTAGTTTGTACATAGTTACCATGTTGTTGTGGAGTCATCCGTTATAATTAATACTATATTTCAATTGTGGAAAACAATAGCGTCCGTACATCTCAGTGTGTGTGTAATTATATTGCAGCTACCTTTCTGGATTTAATGCCTGCTCAGATCTATCGATTACAGGGTGTGAGGAGCTTATTTTGAAGTCAATACAGGTTGTAACTTCTGTATAGTAGACACTTCCAATTGGTCTGCCCTTTGTGTGTTAAGAATGTGTGAAGGCTACAATCTGCTTCCTGACACGGGCGGTAATTGGCTTACTAATCGCTCATTGTTTCGACGAGGTACAATTTTCTGAAGTCGTACAATTACCTGTTTACATGTTATTTGAATAATGGCTTAGCAATTTTCTGCTTATATTCCTGATTACAAAACAATATTTATACTTTCGTGATCTATTTCTGTCTATAAAATGATGTAAAACACTGTTGCTTAATTGTTGTTAGAAATGACTGCCGACCCGGACACCCCAGATGACAACCTTTTAAGTCGAACAGCTAATTTTACTAAGTTGAAGGTCCGATTAACCACTAACGTTTTGGCTAAAGTTTCGGACATTAATTTAGATGAAAATTGAGATCGAAAACTTTAGAGAATGAGGAGCATTTTAATTATACGAAACCCACTATCAGTTCAACAAGATTTAACAAGATTGCCATCCAGAGAATTAACTCTAGATGGCAGGTGGACAAGGAAGCCCTTTGGCTTATCGAGAGTCCAACCCTTTTATCTACACATATCCAGCCCTTCTGAGGTATGTGTCGATTTTAGTTTTAAACATATTCACACTACTAGCACCCACACAATCATTAGATAATCTGTTCCATACATTCACAGTCCTTTGTGAAAATGAAAACTTTCTTACGTCTAATCTACACTGTTCCTTTACTAATGTAACTTCATGTCCTCTAGTCTTTCTATCTTTCTTAACTGAAAAAAACATATTTCTATCAATATTTTCATAACCATTCAATATTTTAAACACTTCTATCTGATCTCCTCTCAATCTCCTGGTCTCTAGTGTTGTTAAACCACATTCTTTTAGGCGTTTTTCATAACTAAGATCCCTCAGTTTTGGTATCATTTTAGTCGCTCTCCTCTGTACTCTTTCTAGCATATCTATGTCCTTCTTGCGGTATGGCCTCCATGCTTGTATACATATTCTAAATGAGGCCTAACTATTGTTTTGTACAGCTGTATTATTAGTTCTTTTTCTTTATATGCTATATTTCGCCTAATCAATCCAAGGATTTGATTTCCCTTTGAAGCTGCAATTCCACACTGCTCTGAAACCTTCATGTCAGCACTAATTGTCAGCCCTAAGTCTTTTTCTTTTACAGTAGTACTTAGTACAGTTCCCCCCCATTGTATATTCTACATATTCGTTCCCATGTCCTGTGTGAAGACATTTACATTTCCCAAAATTGAACAACATTTGCCACTTTTCAGACCATTTGATCAACCTGTCAAGATCATCTTGTAAATGCTGTCTATTTCCATCATTTTTAATCCTTCTAAACACTTTTGTATCATCTGCAAATTTCAACACCTTGCTAGCTATATCATCGTCCAAATCGTTTATATATATTAAGAATAATATAGGTCCCAGTACTGATCCCTGTGGAACCCCACTCAAAACTGATTTTCAGTTTGAAGCCTCCCCATCAACAACTACCCGCTGTCTTCTGTCAATCAGCCATTTTTCTATCCAGTTAATTATACCATTTCCTATGCCATGGGCCTTTTGTTTAAGTAGTAATCTCTGATGTGGCACTTTGTCGAAAGCTTTTTGAAAATCTAAGTAGATGATATCTACTGGTGATCCATCATCTACCCACTTAGTGATATCTTCCAAAAAACATAACATATTTGTTAAGCATGACCTCGCTTTTAGAAACCTATGTTGAGATGGGTTTATCAAGTTATGTTTAACAAGAAAATCCACCATGTGATCTTTAGTTAGTCTTTCTAATAATTTACAAATCACTGATGTTAAACTCACTGGTCTATAGTTCTCTGACTTGTTTCTCGAACCTTTTTTAAATAACGGTATAATGTTTGCTTCTTTCCATTCTAAAGGAACCACTCCCTCTTCTAATGACAAGTTGAAAACTGTTGCAAGCGGTATGCTAATTTGTTCTACAATTTCCACTAGTAGTTTGGGTGGAATACCATCCACTCCAGGTGATTTATTATCCTTCATAGCCCTGATTTTCTTAGCTACCATTTCTGGGGTTACAATTAACTGTCTTAAATAGTCTGATTCTGCCCCCTTGAACTTAGCCTCTGGTACTGGCAGTGAACTAGTGTCTTCTCTGGTAAACACTGAACTAAAATACTCATTTAGGTCTTCTGCCATTAAGAATCCTTCTGATATTATATTTCCAGCACTATCTTCTAGAGGACCGACCTTATCCTGAACTTTCTGTTTGCTTCGAACATACGCATAAAAACTCTTGCTGTCATGTTTTATATTACAAGCTAATTTATGTTCATAGCTTCTCTTTGATTTTCTAATTTCAGCTGTAGCTTGGTTTAGTGCTTCTTTATAAATGTTGTAGTCTTCGTCATTTCCAGTACGTCTATATGACTTCCACATCATTTGTTTATAATTAATTTTTATAATGGCTTCTTTCGATAAGTGTTTCTTTTTGGACCGTTTCCCGTGTTTTTTTAAGGGAACAATTTGACGATGATGCTTCAATTCACTCTTTAAGATATTCCAGCATTCTGTTGCTGTCTTATTCTTCAGTGTGTTATTCCAGTCTATCTTTGCTAAAAATTTCCTTATGTCCTTATATTTTCCTTTGTGGAAATTTCTCCTGTACTGCTTTTTACTATTCCTTTCTGATTTTACTTTGATGGTAAAATGTATCTGGTTGTGATCACTATTCCCCAGTGGCTCACATACCCTGACATTGTCAACTAATTCATTCTGTGAGGACAAAACTATGTCTAACACATTCTCTCCCCTGGTTGGTTCTAGCACATGTTGAGAAAGGAAACTATCTTGTACTAAAACTAAAAACTTGTGGTCCTCACTACCCATACTCTGTAGAGATTTCCATTTTATATGCCCATGGTTAAAATCCCCCATAATAACACAGTCCCGTTTGCTCACTTCCCTTATAGCGTTTTGTATTTTTTCATTCTCTTCTATGCTTATGTTTGGACTTCGATAAACTAATCCAACCGTTAACGTTGAGTTTCCTGTAACTATGTTACACCAAACAGCTTCTTCGCAATCTGCTTCTCTGTCTAATTTTATTTCATAAGCCTGGATAGATTCTTTAATATATAAAATAACTCCACCTCCCCTTCTTCCTATTCTATCTTTCCTAAATATTACATATCCTGTCAGTCCCAATTCGGCATCTGATATATCGGTGGTTGCCCATGATTCGGTTATACCTATTATGTGAGGGTCAATATCTTCTACCATAATGTTTAGTTCATTTCTTTTGTTTACTATACTCCTTGCATTTAAACAAACACATTTATATCCAGCTTCAGAACAGTTTTCCAGATTGTTCTTTGCTGAATTATTTTTGCTGTCTTTATCTATGCCTCCAGTTTCAGGCTTCTCTGCGAGTCGCTTCTGCGAATTTAGTTTAAATAGATGCAACCTGTCCCACTGTCAAAAGATCTCAGCAGATTCTCTGAGAATACTGCTGCCCCCTTTCCACTTAGATGGAGGCCATCTCTCATGTACATATCTTCTCTCCCAACAAAGTACCCCCATAAATCTATGAATCCCACGCCCTCTTCTTCACACATCTGCTCAACTAGTGCGTTGATCGCCATCCTCTTACAGTTTCTGTATGATGCCCCCCTTCCTCCCATTACTGGCAAAATTCCTGAGAGAACAACCTGTTCCAATCTTGTCTTCTTTAGCTTCCTTACTAGATGTCTGTACTTCTGAACTATCCCAGTTCTTCCCTCCTTGTCTGCATTGTTTGTCCCAACGTGTACTAGTATAGACCCTCCCTTTCCATTCCCCAATACCTTCTCTACCCTTTCAGTCACATGCTCTATTCTAGCCCCCGGTAGACATGCAACAACGTCCTTCCCCTCGCATATAGTCTTGTCTGTTTTTCTAAGAATTGAATCGCCCATAAACACTCTCTCTTTTCTCCTAGCCCCATCAATCACTGCCTCGGAGTAGCTCCTCCTGTTTGCATATGTCTGGTTGTTGTCTTTTCCTCTTGCCATCTTCTCTCCTGTCACATTCCCTTCCATTCCCTTCTTTCCTGTCGCGTTTTCTCTTGTCCCCTTTCCTCCTGTCATCTTCTCTTCTAGCACATTTACTCTCACTTCCTTTCGTCCCTTCATCTTTCCTCCCATCACATTTTCTTCTCTCCTCTCCCGTCCCTTTTCCCCGGTTACCTCCTTCACTACGGTCACTTTTCCCCCTGTCACCTTCACGCCTGTCATGTTTTCTGTTTTTTGCTGAACACTCTGTCTTCTTCCATCAGTCTTCTGTCTCACAGTCTTTCTAACTGCCTCTGTGGTATCTACCTCTTCACCACCTGTATCGCTGTCGGTTGATCAAACCGTTCAAGAAATTAGACTTTGACGAAGACACCTGTCGTTAGAACCTGCAAATATATATAAACTCACATACGCACGCACGCACGCACGCACATATATATATATATATATATATATATATATATATATGTGCGTGTGCGTGCGCGTGCGTATATATAAAGTTCTACGGCACGCCAAATTCCTAATCTGGCGTGCCGTAGACCTTTTTGAATGGACCCACATGACGGTGCCCCCCTGGAGCTTTGGAAATGTGCCCCCGTTCAGGTTACAATAAGGTGAAGTTATGCCGGCGCGGTGGCGAACAATTTTCAACCTTGAAATTCAACGCCATGGACATACATGCATACATACATACTTACATAGGTACATTCGTACATATTTACAAATACAGTGGTGCTATTGAACCGGTTATATTTCACGTTCAATAACATTTGACCTTGAAATTAAAGGTCAAGGACATATAATCTGACATGGAGCCCTCTCTAATCGGATTCGCCGGCAAATTTTACATATATGGTCCAATTTCCATGCTTTTATCCGACAAGTAACGGATCGGCCAAAAATTAGCCTTAACAAACCAGACTCACCATGGTTTATTAAAATAGCCTTAATCAAATGTTTGAATAATTACAGCAGATATTTTTAATTACATGAGAGATCAACACTCGTACATGAACTTGTGAAGGAATGATCAATGTTTCATTTTTATCGAGTTTTATTATGAACGCTTGTAACATAACTAATGAAAACGCTTCACTTATCGTAAGTTGCTCTTCAGGATATGTAAACACATTTTGCAGCATTTGGACACTTAACCCAAAACCCTAGATCATTTAGTGTTGGGGGACGCGTGTAAATCTTGTATATTCATTTAAAAATGCCAGTTGTTTAACCACGTCGGTTAGTTATGTCCAGGATAATCCTGACGGAACAGTATTATCTGCAGCGGTTCTTCAGCGCCGCCACTGAACTATAGGTTCTGGCAGACACGGTAATGGATCGGGCGTCCGCGGTTCCCATGCTTGTTGTTCGGCAGACCACGGGGACGTGGTGAAGCTACTCAACATCTCAACTACATTCTGTCGAGCCGTGTCGTGCAGACAAATATAGACGGACAAGAGAACACAACGCTATTTCGCACAGGTCGACCACTTGTTGTACTCAAGTGGTACGAACTATGGCAAGCATCTGTGATTTTTAGAGCATTCCTTCAGTGTTCGCTATTTGTGATTACGTAGCGGGGTATTATGTATTCAGCACTGGCATATGAAGGATCTTTCATAAGATTTATTCTGGAAGAGCCAGCGCTTTGATCAGCACTGTGTTTGTGAGCACAATATTGGCGAAGTACAAGACTACTTGTTATTCCCTGTATGAAATAGCAAAACACATTGAGCTTAGTTTCTATCATACTCAAATCTACCCATGATAAACAACTATAAATCATGACGGATGGCGTGTTGTACGGGTTTGGTTGGTACTAATACTACTTTGCATCGCATGATGTAATTCCGCTATACACTATTTAGGCGTGTATGCTTGTATACATTGGTAAAATTGTAAGTATTTAAGTATTGCTTTTACATTTTTATTTCATCGTCCAAACTATCTATAACCGTATAGTTCGTTTTATCATAGGAATACATGTAAAGATCCTTGCACGGCCAGCTTTAGCACACGTGCGACTCGCTGCACAAGGCCTGGCGCTATTGCATGGGCTTCACAGAAGCTCCCGGCACGCCTTGGTAGCTTCAGAAGCGTTCACAAAATCATCTCCCATCCTCGAACTTTCACCCAAAATCCTTTGGGGACGACACATCCGGCCGAGCCATTCAAGCCAAAGACAATAGTATGCTTGTCTGATGGGTGCTGTGCATAGCATGTTTCAGCATTGCATCCTGTGTTGATGGCAGACTATCGAAGGCGTAGTTTTTATTCGTGAAAAAGTCTTGTCTTGCCTCATTATTGCTGCTCTAGATTGTCATAAATTATGATGACGAACCCCAGTAACTTTAGTTTAGGTCTAGCGACGTCTAACTCTGCAAACGATGACCTCGCAATGGTTGCAAATGCCTGTGTCACAAATTGTAGTACATAGCATATGCGGTACATAGATCAGTAATCTTTATGTACCTGTCCGTGCACAGGATGCGAAATACACTGTATAGATTGTCTGTGCACAGTGACAATCCCTGTGAATTAATAAATTTGGATCGCCCATTACCAACCTACTCAATAGTTGGTGTAACTTTAAACAAACAGAGAAAGAGCTGCATCAACAATTCTGTAACACATGTCATCATATATACCATCACATATATGTCATCATATCAGGGGGTACCGAGCGGAAATAGCACACGAAATTAATGTTTGCCCTTCAGGATGGAAAGCTTTTTTGTGTAACAACGTAGCGAGCACCTAGCGTATAAGCTAGGTGGTAAAAACAACCTCTAATACTGCACACCCCTTTAAATCGCCCCAGCGTTTAATTAAGCTGGTCCAGAATGCTAATTAAACCGCGTCACCTGAGCGGCACGCGATTAGCCAGCTGCGCGTGCGCGAGAAAATGTTTGCAGTAGGAGCAGACAATCGTGGTTCTCGTTCAGTTCGATTCGCATTGCCGTACAGAACACTTCGCCTTCAATTATCACCAACATTTTGATTCCCTCCCACCCTCCCAGTGTGTCTCTGGTGTACATGCATTGTTTTTCATATTATATCTGCAATTTAGCAGGGTCAATATCAGATCACTAGATAGACATGTTCCATGAATATTGTCAAGGGGTGGGGGTTGGGGGTTCGAGCCCCCCCCCACTTTTGTATATAGCAAATTGCGGTAAATAATCTAGCTAGTATGCACACAGGTATCTTTTTCCATTGAATTGATATATTGTAAATATGTGACAGTTCGTGTGCTGTAAATATGTATAACAGCATTCAAGGTTTTTTTTCAGTCACTAACTAGCTAGAATGAACAATTATTATATAAATGTACAAATTGTAGTACAATTTGTAATGTTAAATTACCAAACACTGTGGGTGATGTACATGGCAGCCAGAACATAAGTGGAATGTGGCAAGAACACTACAGTCAAATTTTTAATGTAGTTAGAGGAAGTTGCAGCAAGGAATTTCTTGCTGATCTGTGTCAGGAGCATGCTGTCTTTGACCAAGGTATGAGGGTGACTGTTAATGAAATTAGTGAAATTATCAAAGATTTATCTTACAATAAGTCACCTGGTTTAGACGGCATTACTAGCGAGCACATGAAGTGGGCAGATCGACAGCTGCCAGTTTTATTGGCTATATTGATGTCGGCTATACTTACACATGGTTACGTACCGGGAAATATGCAAAAATCTGTCATTGTTCCCATTATTAAGGATAAAAATAAACGTGTCAGCGACAGAGATAACTATAGACCGATATGTCTGTCTAATGTATTCACAAAAATAGTGGAAAAAATACTGTATAATAGGATGCAAAGTCATCTACGAACTACAAGTAATCAATTTGGGTTCAAACCCAAACATGGGACAGAAATGTGTGTATTTGTGTTGAAGGAGCTCCTTCGATATTACACTAATCATGGGTCATGCATGTATGTTGCCTTCCTTGATGCCTCCAAGGCATTTGACAGGGTGAATCACACAACATTATTTAGGAAGCTACTTAAGCTTGGAGTGTCTAAATATTTAATTAAAGTGATATGTCAGTGGTACTGTAATCAGACTATGTGTGTTAAATGGGGTTCGGTATTTTCCAACTTCTTCTCTGTGACTAATGGAGTTAAACAAGGGGGTATGCTATCTCCTTTCTTATTTAATTTATACATGAATGATTTGAGTTTGCTACTGATGAAACTACCCATCGGATGCTATTGTGGTGATACAACTGTTAATCACCTCATGTATGCTGATGACATTGTACTACTGGCTCCATCGGCTAAGGGGTTAGTAGTATGTAGGCGTTTTTGGATGAGCATCCTGCGGTGTTTAAGCGATAATCGGGAGGTTTCGAAAGCCTCCCCCCTGAGCAAAGTGAGCCTCCTCCTGAGCAAAGTGAGCAGTCACGTGACCTGCGCCTCCTAGCGGAAAGAAGTGTACCTAAGCGTCCGTAGTGCCATCTAGTGCTAAGCAGCCGTAGTACTATCTATATCTAGCGACTCGGTCTTTAAAACATGTGATGTATGTATGTATGTATGAAGAATTAGTACTAAGGGAATAACTAGTAACAACCACAGTTTGAAAGTTGATTAGGTTGTTAATGATAACGAGGCGTGTAGAGAGGTATTAGTTGTGCATGAATGTACGTGTATGAGAGGAGAGAGAGGATGTGCGTGTGTGAAAGAACTAACGAAACACAAGAGTATATACGAGTATACATGTATTTTATTAATGAATGATACAGAATTAAATTAACGATCGATCATCTCGGCATCCCAGTCTTCGATCTCGGCATCCCAGTCTTCCTCCATCAGGGAAGGAACAGGGTCTGCGTCAAAGGGAGGTCGTGTCTCCAGAAGCTCACGTAGCACGTGGCAGAATAAGTAGGAATGATTATCACGGAGCTCTTCCTCTCTGAAAACATATATGAAATGTTTGATATATATATATATATATATATATATATTTATATATATATATATATATATATATATATATATATATATATATATATATATATATATATATATATATATATATATATATATCAGCCGGGTGGGATAAGCCAGTGATGTAACCAAACACTGCATAAGGAATCGACATACGATAAAAGGGCAAGCTAGATCAACGGACTATGATACAATACGTAATGGAGACGTCTGCTGACGTAATCGGTAATCAAACACCGCATACCTAGTCGAAACGACAACGAGGTAAGAGAAAACATAAATAAGGTAGTAAAATATTGTTGTAATCATTGAACACTCACGTGCACTCCTCATCATCATCCTCATTGCTGGAGTCACTGACACTTCCTGTCAGACTCCCGGTAGCAGCAGGACCATCGGTGATACAGCCAGCCCTGAAAGGTAATATAGATAACCGTGACACATAAAGAACGTGAGCATAAGGAATAATAGAGGTGAGACGTCACAGGTAGTTTACGTGAAGAACACTGTGATGATTATAGTATGATATGTATAGGATATCTATCTTATGAAACAGAGAATAAAAGTACTTACAGTTCGAGCTCACGCCATACCAAGTCAGCCGCAATTTCGGTGAAACGGTCAGCATCGATGATACCGACAGACCTGAAAGGTAATATAGATAACCGTGACACATAACGATCGTAAGCATAAGGAATAATAGAGGTGAGACATCACAGGTAGTTTATGTGAAGAACACTGTGATAATTATAGTATGTTGTATAGGATATCTATTGAATGAAACAAAGAATGATATTAATAATAATAATAATAATAATAAAAGTACTTACATTTCGAGATCACGCCATTCAGCGCGCAGTTGGGACCAAGGGATCGACGACATAGTTGCGAATGAGATGATGTGAAGAATGTAACAAACGAGCTAGTATATATAGGATAGAGCATATGCATGCAGATAGGAAGACAACTTGTAAGACACACTGTAGCAATGGAAAAATACCAGTGTATGAAAAGCTGAAGACCCAGGGACGTATGACATCATCATCTAGGGTTGTCACGTGACCGATACTAGAGTGGAAAAATACCGGTGTATGAAAAGCTGAAGACCCAGGGACGTATGATATCATCATCTAGGGATGGCACGTGACCGATGCCTGGGTATGTAGCCAGCCATGTGACGTTATGGAAAATTTCACTGTAGTAAACCGATATCAGTCATAGGACCCTGCGATAAGCGCACGAGCGCATGATGTGCGAAGTGCGACTAGGACAATGCGACTTATCAGAACGCTAACAATACAGACGGGAGAAAAGAACTCTGTGAGTGGTCAGCGATGAAACATATGGCGGTCAAGAGCTTGGATATACAATTCAGGGGTGCTGGACACTTCCTATCTAATTTCCATCCATGTAATATACACATATGGGGCGAAGACTTTTCTTGTGCAGAAGCAGCCTATCAGTTTAAAAAAGCCAGACATTTTCACGATGAGAACACAGCGAGAAAGATTCAGACTGCACGCAGTGGAATACAGGCGAAATACTGGAGTAAAAACATTCGGTGGACACCGGATCGAACTGCTACATGGTTAACACAACGTCGAGCCGTGATGCGCGCTATAGTAGCCGTGAAGTTTCGCGCCTCTAAACTACGGCAACGCTTGCTGGATACAGGTGACGCACGACTTATTGAGAATGTACCCAGTGCGGAAGGGTATTGGGGTAAGAGTTCAAAGCGTAACGAAGCAGGTAAGAATATACTCGGTGTGATTCTTATGCAGGTGAGAGACTTCGTTAGGCAGTGCTAAGGCGGCCATTACACAAAAAACAGACAGTCATCCACACGGTGACAGAGTACGAGAGAGAGAGAGAGATAAAGTCACGCGCCTGATAAGACGCGAACACCCATGGGCGCGTGATGTCATTGTTTACGGTACACGTGATCGATGCCTGGAGGGGATGATTATGTATATAAACCCAGGGTAAATCCAACAGGACAAACATTCTCTCTCCGTCTCGCTGCTGCCGCTCTCGACTACTTCACCACTCTACCGCTCTCGACTTCGCTACTCACCAAGATAGCGACGCCCAATATCTCTGAGGAAATGCTGCTCTCAGAACTCGAACAAGTAAGTGACGGAACGTACGCATTTGTTCGTCCACTGACACTAGTAACATGTGCTATGACAGATAAATATGTATGCTACCCGGCGTGCCGTATATGTAATCGGAAAGTCCTTCGTCTTGAAATGACGAAGGGGAACCGCCATTGCGTCAGTACATGTGCTGTACACGGCCGTCAGTCGGGTAACCCCGTTTACAAGTATGCTATGGGTATGCTTTTTGCCGATCACAAGGGGAATGAAGCGTGGGCCACAGGATTTGATCGTATAGTTCAGGGGGCCGTGGGGGGAATGACAGCAAGCGACTATATGACGCTTAAACCCGGCCAAGAACGCTACGAGGCACTGAATGTCCTACGTGGCAAACGGGCTAGGGTGACAATTAGAAAGGAGACAAAGGAGGGCTATCGTAACTACACCTTGATTGCACTGGAAATAATCCAGTCGGACAAGGTTCCTGACAGCGACTTACTGGAAATATTCCAGACGGAGGTGACGGCACCTGACAATGACGTTCTGGAAATAATATTCCAGTCGGAAGAGGCAGCACCTGACAGTGACGAATGAATGATGTGGCGCCACCTGCCAGCGATGTATTTGACACTTGCTTCTGTCGTGTGTTGTAGACTCCTCCTCCTTGGACAACCCCTAGCGTACGAGGGGTGAAACGTCGCCTGTTGGAGGACAGCGACGATAATGAGGATAAGGCAAGTGTCATCTATGTGGGGTCGTGTGCGTGGTCTAGTGATGATGATGATGATGAGGAGATTGCTAATGATGGTGATATTGATACTGATTGGGCCACTGATATCGACCATGACGAGGATAGGAGACGTAATGAATTACAGGAAACAGTAGAGAAGGTGAATGGCATTGAGAAGCGTGCAGACGAAATGATAGATGACGGTCTATTTATGGCCACAATAACCGCTGCTTGCACTCGCCAGGCGGCCGAATCACTGAGTCGTCACTATGCGAACGTTCACGAAGACATGTACAAAGTAGATCCTATACGTATATATAATAGCTTTGATATGGTAGTATCCGAGCTGGTATGCGTAGCGCGCACACCGTGGTTTGCTCGTGATGTCATAGCACGGGTGAAAGCGAGTCTCCATGCCCGCGGTATAACCGTGTCGGATGCGAAGGAAGACGAACCACTCACACCGAAGGAGTCACTGCCCTGGGACGAACAAGACGACGGAGGGGACGACAGGCAGATCTGGTACACCGAGCTGTGTGCAGTAGCACTCGATGCTATCGTTCGTTTTATAAGCAACGGACTGTGGCGCCTGTTCGAAGGTGAGTCAAACGTCATCTACCTGGTGCGTAGTGACCTGATCCACGACAATTTGAGATATGCAGTGCAGCATTACAGGTTTATGGCGAGCACACCGGAGTGGTCACGTGACATCGTATCACGTGTACAAGCCATCCTGCGTACACGTGGTATTCCAATGATGGATGTAAAAACACCCTGCTAATGTTGTTGTTGTTGTGTTGCTAACAGGTCACCGATGCTCCCTCTAGTGGGCTGGAGATGATTCGGCTCTCGTATCAACAGAACCCGATAGAGTGGGCTCCCCAAAAACGTCGCCGCCACCGTACCCCCATGCCGCTGCGACAGGCCCTCCTTACCCAGCTACATGAGCGACACAACTCATCACTGGAGTTGACATGTGAAGACATGTCACCTTCACCTTCACCTTCAACTCCAGCCGAATCACCACTGGAGTTGACATGTGACGATGATGACTATGACGTCACCATGACCGCCACGGAATACGAGACGCTCAGAAGGGATGCATCAACGCTCGACCTGGCATACAACGGCCATATCATTTGGTCCAAAACGGACACGTCGATCCCGTGGGCGTTCTCGGCCCCATTTAACAGTGTGAAACACCTTGAACTGAACATAGAATCCCTAGCGGGGATACACTTTGCGACACAAAAATGCAGCTTAGACGTGGCCGTGCGCACAATATGCGAGGAGATCGCACGAAATGTTGTGCGCGACGACCACGTCTCATACATAGTGAACAATCTTCAGAAGCGCCTGCAGTGACGACAAGAGGAAATGCGCCCCTACGCTATAGCTGGGGTTATAGGCGCCGCTTGTCTGTTACTGCAGGTGCTTAGCCTTAGCTTTCATATATACCCGCTTTATTACTCGCTTTGATTGTAATTAATAAAGATGATATGTAATCCAGGATTCTGGTGTCTGTTGTTCTTGTTACCTTCATAGCTCGTTGTGATCGGTGAATACATACATACACGCCCACTCATACAAGACACACCTCTTATGACGTCACACACACACACAGTGTAGGATATATAGACACGTGCAAGGATCTCCCATCCTTCAGTTGTAGGTACGATGAAACAGCACACGTGTCGACACTGCGGGCTCGTGCTCGATACACATGCCGACATACAACGTCATATAGACCAAACACATTCATCATCAACAACAACACACGACGATCATGCCTACAGTAAATCGCCGTCACGAGTGGCGCCATCTAGCGCTACACTGCATCGTTGTGAGAGATGTGCACGTGAGTTCACGAGACGTGACAACCTGTTACGTCATATGAAGTCGGTATGTATGGAAGCGAACGACTCACCCCTACGCAAACGAGCGAGACGCACAGAGCGACCACGTGTGAGCGTTGCGAAGTCGGTATGTATGGAAGCGAACGACCCACCCCTATCCAAACGTGCGAGACGCACAGAGCGACCCCGTGTGAGTGTTGCTGACGACAACGACGACGACGACGACCCGATACAACCACCACCCCGACTTCCCTTCGCTGATACTCTATCGAGGGAACTACAAGACGTCGTCCGAGATCACTGGTCGACCATCCGAACCCACACGGCTAGAGGACCTGTACAATCCAGGTACAATTACAGAGTGTCGACACCGGACACGAGTGCCCTAGAACCGTCACTGAAACGCATGTTCCGCGAACAGACGCACGCGTTTAAGATTAATCTTAGTTATGGGTTTGTGTTAAGAAACAAGACCACGAACAGGTACAGGTATTATCATTCGTCCTGTAACTGTTGCGGTCGTTACCTTGACGAACCGTGTCTGATCACAAACACTGCAGACTTTGATGCGTTTCTGGAACGTATCCGAGAAACAGACGTGCTGCAGTGGGTCATCAACCAGCGTCCGGACAGTCAATGGGTATGTGAGGTGGTCACGAATGTTACCTTCTTCGTCAATCACATCGTACATCATCCGATAGGATGTGTGGACATCACACTGCCGAGGTACATCAAACGAATCAAAGCCGTCATCGGATTGGAAAGAGACTCCGTCCACAACACAAAGTACACCGACAATCTGTGTCTCTTCCGATGTCTGGCTCTGCATCGTGGATGCGACCGATCCCACCTGGAACCCACTGTGCGGGTACTCTACGCGAAGTACGACCGTGACGGGGTGGCAATGAAAGACTTTGACGGGGTGACGATGGACGATCTCTATCGCATCGAGACCACCTTTGAGACCAACGTGTGCGTCTACACGCTCGTCGAACCGGAAGAAGGGGGAAAGGCGACTGCTGAACTAGTACGCCGTTCCTTGTGTCACTATCCTGAAACGATGTACATCAATCTTCACGAGACACACTTTTCCTACATACAAGACGTGAACATGTACTGTCATTCGTATCGATGTAGGAAGTGTGGCGATGCACTATGGAGTGGCGTATTCGAACTAGAACGACACGAGCGCAGGTGTACGGGAGGTGTGAGAAAGATCTATTCCGGTGGCGTCTACCATCCGTCGCCGACAGTCTTCCAACGATTGGACGACGAAAACATTCACGTTGCCGAATGGTTGCGTTACTATCCGTATCGTGCCACCTTCGACTTCGAGTCCTGGTTCGATACATCGCACCTTCCGTCGGACAGTGCCAAGTTCCATTGGGTGGCTCGTCACGTACCGTTGAGTGTGTCCCTGGCGAGTAACGTACCCGGATTCGAACAGGTGCAATGTCTCATCACGGATGGTGACAGCAACAAGTTGGTATCCAACATGATGACCATCCTTCAGAACATGAGCGAAGCAGCCTACGAAGTTATCGTAGACAGGTACGAGGGCATCCTACACGAACTCACAGAGGCTATCAGAACGTGGAACGAACAGGAAGCGTCCGCCGTGGAGGTGGCGGGGGACAACGAGTCACAGCGACAACCGACCAATCCCTACAAAACTCTCATGGGACAATTGTACGGTTGGCTTCATCAGTTGCCCGTCATCGGTTTCAACTCGGGCAGATACGATCTGAACGTCGTCAAACAGTTCCTGGTACCCTACTTCCTGTCCGAAAAGAAAGCAACAGAGGACGGAGAGGAGGAGGAGGAGGAGGAGGAGAAGGAGGAGGAGGAGACGTTTCACGTGATCAAACGTGGCAACACGTTTATGTGTCTATCGACGGACAACCTCAAATTCCTCGATATGACTCATTACATTGCCCCGGGATTCTCGTACGACAAGTACCTGAAAGCGTACGGTTGTACAGTCACGAAAGGTCACTTCCCGTACGAATACATGGACAGCATGGAGAGACTCGACGACACCGTTCTACCTCCCAAAGAGGCCTTCTTCAGTTGTCTGAAGAACGAAGGTATATCCGACGACGACTACACACGATGTCGGAAGGTGTGGCGAGACAACGACATGGAGACTTTGCGAGACTTTCTCGTCTGGTATAACAACAGAGACGTCGTACCGTTCTTGGAGGCCATCACCAAACAGTTCGACTTCTATCAACACCGTGGTCTCGACATGTTCAAACAAGGGATCAGTATACCTGGTTTGACCTTGTCCTACCTGTTCACCTACGTACCGGAGAGGACGTTCTTTACACTCTTCAACGAGACGAACAAGGACGTCCACCAGCTCGTCAGAGAGAACATCGTCGGAGGGCCGTCACTCATCTTCACCAGACATCACGAGAAGGGGGTCACGAAGATACGTCGTAACGACTACGGTGATGCGGCTCGAACGTGTCAGTCCATTGTGGGCTACGATGCGAATGCATTGTATCTGTGGTCGATATCACAAGAGATGCCGACTGGATGGTACACGCGGCGACGGGAAGAGAAGGAGTTCCGACCCGAAGTGGCACAGCCCACAGGTCAGATGGCTGTCGAATGGCTTACGTGGGAGTCCGAAAGCACGGGACTCGCCATACGTCATCAGTCCAACGGTCGAGAGAAGCGCATCGGTAAACTGTCGGTGGACGGTTGGTGCAGTGAAACGAAGACGGCCTATCAGTTTCACGGATGCTACTACCACGGGTGTCCGTGCACCGGACGCGAGTTCAACGAGGTCA
>CM034538.1:1060461-1080876 GCA_020002185.1 Paraescarpia echinospica | reverse complement strand
GAAAAATGTTGAAAACAACACACTTTATAGGCACCAATGTTACAAGCACTCTGCAATTTTAATTTTGGTAATCCCTCCAGGTGTTTGTGTTTTATGTACATTTCAAAGATGCCACCAAACTTGGCAAGGCACCAAAAAAATCACCACTTCGCTGTTGGACAATTTGTAATCCAGCACAACGTTCTCAGGTGGCACTATGAACTCCTGATACAGTTTTCCAGAAAGTCCAATAAGTGTTTTATAAGAAAATTAAATACAGGCAGTTGTTACGTTACATTCAAATGTATATCGATTTTTTTTACCTTGTGCCCTATTTACAAAGGTAAACATCAACAAAAAGTCACCTTAGGGTGTGAAATCCTCAAAGGCCAGATGTCTCAAGCAGTTCAATTACATAATATTACACAGCTTAATTAGCAGACATTCAGAAAACAATGCCACTTGCTTAATTGGCCAAAAGGTCCAGTCAGTAGACAGATCTGATAACAGGCTCCGGCTATGGCCTACTCCAGCTAATCACTGTCATCAGACTTCATTAGGGTCAATGACAACATATTCACTTGTGTTTAATTGGCTGAAGTAAACAAAAAACGATTGATGAATCACCCTGCTGCAATGTTATTGGTTCATTTTCATTCAGGTTTTCAAATTGAGGCTTAACTACTGGCATACGCACCCCACCCCCCTTATAAGACATGTGTTCCGTCACTGTGATTTTGACTTGCAGACTGATGGTGAGTCTAGCTTCAATATCCAAAACAGTTTGTCCCATTCCAACTGTAGTTTTGCCATACACGTATTTTCAGTAATTGTTTCAAGATATTTGAATTAAAACCTCCTCCTGCGACATTGTGCAGCTGACTATGGCGCGATGCTTTCGATTTGAGCTCTCTCTACAAATAGTCATGCGGTGATTTTGGAGAAAATGTTGAAATAACACGCTTTATAGGCACCAATGTTACAGAAGCGCTCTGCAATTTTAATTTTTGTAATCCCTCCAGGTGTTTGTGTTTTATGTACATTTCAAAGATGCCACCAAACTTGGCAAGGCACCAGAAAAATCAGCGCTTCGCTGTTGGACAATTTGTAATCCAGCACAACGTTCTCAGGTGGCACTATGAACTCCTGATACAGTTTTCCAGAAAGTCCAATAAGTGTTTTATAAGAAAATTAAATACAGGCAGTTGTTACGTTACATTCAAATGTATATCGATTGTTTTACCTTGTGCCCTATTTACAAAGGTAAACATCAACAAAAAGTCACCTTAGGGTGTGAAATCCTCAAAGGCCAGATGTCTCAAGCAGTTCAATTACATAATATTACACAGCTTAATTAGCAGACATTCAGAAAACAATGCCACTTGCTTAATTGGCCAAAAGGTCCAGTCAGTAGACAGATCTGATAACAGGCTCCGGCTATGGCCTACTCCAGCTAATCACTGTCCTCAGACTTCATTAGGGTCAATGACAACATATTCACTTGTGTTTAATTAGCTGAAGTAAACAAAAAACGATTGATGAATCACCCTGCTGCAATGTTATTGGTTCATTTTCATTCAGATTTTCAAATTGAGGCTTAACTACTGGCATACGCACCCCACCCCCCTTATAAGACATGTGTTCCGTCACTGTGATTTTGACTTGCAGACTGATGAGAAGTCTGTAATATCCAAAAACGGTTTGTCCCATTCAACTGTAGTTTTGCCATACACGTATTTTCAGTAATTGTTTCAAGATATTTGAAGTAAAACGCATCCTCCGACATTGTGCAATGACTATAGCGTGCTTTCGTTGCCAGGCTCTCTACAAATAGGCATGGTGATTTTGGAGAAAAATGTTGAAAACAACACACTTTATAGGCACCAATGTTACAAGCACTCTGCAATTTTAATTTTTGTAATCCCTCCAGGTGTTTGTGTTTTATGTACATTTCAAAGATGCCACCAAACTTGGCAAGGCACCAGAAAAATCAACACTTCGCTGTTGGACAATTTGTAATCCAGCACAACGTTCTCAGGTGGCACTATGAACTCCTGATACAGTTTTCCAGAAAGTCCAATAAGTGTTTTATAAGAAAATTAAATACAGGCAGTTGTTACGTTACATTCAAATGTATATCGATTTTTTTACCTTGTGCCCTATTTACAAAGGTAAACATCAACAAAAAGTCACCTTAGGGTGTGAAATCCTCAAAGGCCAGATGTCTCAAGCAGTTCAATTACATAATATTACACAGCTTAATTAGCAGACATTCAGAAAACAATGCCACTTGCTTAATTGGCCAAAAGGTCCAGTCAGTAGACAGATCTGATAACAAGCTCTGGCTATGGCCTACTCCAGCTAATCACTGTCCTCAGACTTCATTAGGGTCAATGACAACATATTCACTTGTGTTTAATTAGCTGAAGTAAACAAAAAACGATTGATGAATCACCCTGCTGCAATGTTATTGGTTCATTTTCATTCAGATTTTCAAATTGAGGCTTAACTACTGGCATACGCACCCCACCCCCCTTATAAGACATGTGTTCCGTCACTGTGATTTTGACTTGCAGACTGATGAGAAGTCTGTAATATCCAAAAACGGTTTGTCCCATTCAACTGTAGTTTTGCCGTACACGTATTTTCAGTAATTGTTTCAAGATATTTGAAGTAAAACGCATCCTCCGACATTGTGCAATGACTATAGCGTGCTTTCGTTGCCAGGCTCTCTACTTGGGCTCAGCACACTGTCAGTTTTCCCATTGGCGACCATGTTAATGTTTTGTGTGATTATAAGAAAACGTGACCTATAAAGTTTCTTAAACTTCCCACCTGCTGTTATTATCATCTCATTGACATGCTGGTCGATTATGGTCAAAATCTAATATCTCTAGCTCTTGCAAAATGCCTGTATGTATGACACCCGTCAATATTTACAAATGCATGCAGGCAGTAATCCGGCTAAAGTGTCAACTAGCCAAATTGCTGCCAGATACCCTTCCGCTTAGTAAAATCAGCTAAAAAGACACCATTTTACTGTCAACAGCTGCTACAATCACATCTAGAAATCTGACTACTCAAATGCACTTATGTCAGAGCAAGTGAACATTGTAAAAAATCATTTCTCAAAAATATAATGCACTTTTTTTCGTCTGTAATCAAGCAGGAAGTTCAACAGTGTGCTAACCCCAAATAGGCATGGTGATTTTGGAGAAAAATGTTGAAAACAACACACTTTATAGGCACCAATGTTACAAGCACTCTGCAATTTTAATTTTTGTAATCCCTCCAGGTGTTTGTGTTTTATGTACATTTCAAAGATGCCACCAAACTTGGCAAGGCACCAGAAAAATCAGCACTTCGCTGTTGGACAATTTGTAATCCAGCACAACGTTCTCAGGTGGCACTATGAACTCCTGATACAGTTTTCCAGAAAGTCCAATAAGTGTTTTATAAGAAAATTAAATACAGGCAGTTGTTACGTTACATTCAAATGTATATCGATTTTTTTACCTTGTGCCCTATTTACAAAGGTAAACATCAACAAAAAGTCACCTTAGGGTGTGAAATCCTCAAAGGCCAGACGTCTCAAGCAGTTCAATTACATAATATTACACAGCTTAATTAGCAGACATTCAGAAAACAATGCCACTTGCTTAATTGGCCAAAAGGTCCAGTCAGTAGACAGATCTGATAACAGGCTCCGGCTATGGCCTACTCCAGCTAATCACTGTCCTCAGACTTCATTAGGGTCAATGACAACATATTCACTTGTGTTTAATTAGCTGAAGTAAACAAAAAACGATTGATGAATCACCCTGCTGCAATGTTATTGGTTCATTTTCATTCAGATTTTCAAATTGAGGCTTAACTACTGGCATACGCACCCCACCCCCCTTATAAGACATGTGTTCCGTCACTGTGATTTTGACTTGCAGACTGATGAGAAGTCTGTAATATCCAAAAACGGTTTGTCCCATTCAACTGTAGTTTTGCCATACACGTATTTTCAGAAATTGTTTCAAGATATTTGAAGTAAAACGCGTCCTCCGTGATTGTGCAATGACTATAGCGTGCTTTCGTTGCCAGGCTCTCAATAGGCTGGTGATTTTTGAGAATTTTTTTGAAAACAACACACTTTATAGGCACCAATGGTACAAGCACTCTGCAATTTTATTTTTTGTAATCCCTCCAGGTGTTTGTGTTTTATGCACATTTCAAAGGTGCCACCAAACTTGGCAAGGCACCAGAAAAATCAGCACTTCGCTTTTGAACAATTTGTAATCCAGCACAATGTTCTCAGGTGACACTATGAACTCCTGATACAGTTTTCCAGAAAGTCCAATATGTGTTTTATAAGAAAATTCAATACAGCCAGTTGTTACGTTACATTCATATTTGTATTTATTTGTTGACCTTGTGCCCTATTTACAAAGGTAAACATAAACAAAAGTCACCTTAGGGTGTGAATTCCTCAAAGGCCAGACGTCTCGAGCAGTTCAATTACATAATATTACACAGCCTAATTAGCAGACATTCAGAAAACAATGCCACTTGCTTGATTGGCCAGAAGGTCCAGTCAGTAGACAGATCTGATAACAGGCTCCGGCTATGGCTGACTCCAGCTAATCTCTATCCTCAGACTTCATTAGGGTCAATGACAACATATTCACTTGTGTTTAATTAGCTGAAGTAAACAAAAAACGATTGATGAATCACCCTGCTGCAATGTTATTGGTTCATTTTCATTCAGATTTTCAAATTGAGGCTTAACTACTGGCATACGCACCCCACCCCCCTTATAAGACATGTGTTCCGTCACTGTGATTTTGACTTGCAGACTGATGAGAAGTCTGTAATATCCAAAAACGGTTTGTCCCATTCAACTGTAGTTTTGCCATACACGTATTTTCAGTAATTGTTTCAAGATATTTGAAGTAAAACGCATCCTCCGACATTGTGCAATGACTATAGCGTGCTTTCGTTGCCAGGCTCTCTACTAAATAGGCATGGTGATTTTGGAGAAAAATGTTGAAAACAACACACTTTATAGGCACCAATGTTACAAGCACTCTGCAATTTTAATTTTTGTAATCCCTCCAGGTGTTTGTGTTTTATGTACATTTCAAATATGCCACCAAACTTGGCAAGGCACCAGAAAAATCAGCACTTTGCTGTTGGACAATTTGTAATCCAGCACAACGTTCTCAGGTGGCACTATGAACTCCTGATACAGTTTTCCAGAAAGTCCAATAAGTGTTTTATAAGAAAATTCAATACAGGCAGTTGTTACGTTACATTCAAATGTATATTTATTTTTTTACCTTGTGCCCTATTTATAAAGGTAAACATCAACAAAAAGTTACCTTAGGGTGTGAAATCCTCAAAGGCAAGACGTCTCAAGCAGTTCAATTACATAATATTACACAGCTTAATTAGCAGACATTCAGAAAACAATGCCACTCGCTTAATTGGCCAAAAGGTCCAGTCAGTAGACAGATCTGATGACAGACTCCGGCTATGGCCTACTCCAGCTAATCACTGTCCTCAGACTTCATTAGGGTCAATGACAACATATTCACTTGTGTTTAATTAGCTGAAGTAAACAAAAAACGATTGATGAATCACCCTGCTGCAACGTTATTGGTTCAATTTCATTCAGATTTTCAAATTGAGGCTTATCTACTGGCATACGCACCCCACCCCCCCTTATAAGACATGTGTTCCGTCACTGTGATTTTGACTTGCAGACTGATGAGAAGTCTGTAATATCCTAAAGCGGTTTGTCCCATTCAACTGTAGTTTTGCCATACACGTATTTTCAGTAATTGTTTCAAGATATTTGAAGTAAAACGCATCCTCCGACATTGTGCAATGACTATAGCGTGCTTTCGTTGCCAGGCTCTCTACTTGGGCTCAGCACACTGTCAGTTTTCCCATTGGCGACCATGTTAATGTTTTGTGTGATTATAAGAAAACGTGACCTGTAAAGTTTCTTAAACTTCCCACCTGCTGTTATTATCATCTCATTGACATGCTGGTCGATTTTAGTCAAAATCTAATATCTCTAGCTCTTGCAAAATGCCTGTATGTATGACACCCGTCAATATTTACAAATGCATGCAGGCAGTAATCCGGCTAAAGTGTCAACTAGCCAAATTGCTGCCAGATACCCTTCCGCTTAGTAAAATCAGCTAAAAAGACACCATTTTACTGTCAACAGCTGCTAAAATCACATCTAGAAATCTGACTACTCAAATGCACTTATGTCAGAGCAAGTGAACATTGTAACAAAATCTTTTCTCAAAAATATAATGCACTTTTTTTCGTCTGTAATCAAGCAGGAAGTTCAATAGTGTGCTGACCCCAAAAAGGCATGGTGATTTTGGAGAAAAATGTTGAAAACAACACACTTTATAGGCACCAATGTTACAAGCACTCTACAATTTTATTTTTTGTAATCCCTCCAGGTGTTTGTGTTTTATGTACATTTCAAAGATGCCACCAAACTTGGCAAGGCACCAGAAAAATCAGCACTTCGCTGTTGGACAATTTGTAATCCAGCACAACGTTCTCAGGTGGCACTATGAACTCTTGATACAGTTTTCCAGAAAGTCCAATAAGTGTTTTATAAGAAAATTCAATACAGGCAGTTGTTACTTTACATTCAAATGTATATTGATTTTTTTACCTTGTGCCCTATTTACAAAGGTAAACATCAACAAAAAGTCACCTTAGGGTGTGAAATCCTCAAAGGCCAGACGTCTCAAGCAGTTCAATTACATATTATTACACAGCTTAATTAGCAGACATTCAGAAAACAATGCCACTTGCTTAATTGGCCAAAAGGTCCAGTCAGTAGACAGATCTGATGACAGACTCCGGCTATGGCCTACTCCAGCTAATCACTGTCCTCAGACTTCATTAGGGTCAATGACAACATATTCACTTGTGTTTAATTAGCTGATGTAAACAAAAAACGATTGATGAATCACCCTGCTGCAACGTTATTGGTTCAATCTCATTCAGATTTTCAAATTGAGGCTTAACTACTGGCATACGCACCCCACCCCCCTTATAAGACATGTGTTCCGTCACAGTGATTTTGACTTGCAGACTGATGAGAAGTCTGTAATATCCAAAAACGGTTTGTCCCATTCAACTGTAGTTTTGCCATACACGTATTTTCAGTAATTGTTTCAAGATATTTGAAGTAAAACGCATCCTCCGACATTGTGCAATGACTATAGCGTGCTTTCGTTGCCAGGCTCTCTACTTAGGCATGGTGATTTTGGAGAAAAATGTTGAAAACAACACACTTTATAGGCACCAATGTTACAAGCACTCTACAATTTTATTTTTTGTAATCCCTCCAGGTGTTTGTGTTTTATGTACATTTCAAAGATGCCACCAAACTTGGCAAGGCACCAGAAAAATCAGCACTTCGCTGTTGGACAATTTGTAATCCAGCACAACGTTCTCAGGTGGCACTATGAACTCCTGATACAGTTTTCCAGAAAGTCCAATAAGTGTTTTATAAGAAAATTCAATACAGGCAGTTGTTACTTTACATTCAAATGTATATTGATTTTTTTACCTTGTGCCCTATTTACAAAGGTAAACATCAACAAAAAGTCACCTTAGGGTGTGAAATCCTCAAAGGCCAGACGTCTCAAGCAGTTCAATTACATATTATTACACAGCTTAATTAGCAGACATTCAGAAAACAATGCCACTTGCTTAATTGGCCAAAAGGTCCAGTCAGTAGACAGATCTGATGACAGACTCCGGCTATGGCCTACTCCAGCTAATCACTGTCCTCAGACTTCATTAGGGTCAATGACAACATATTCACTTGCGTTTAATTAGCTGAAGTAAACAAAAAACGATTGATGAATCACCCTGCTGCAACGTTATTGGTTCAATCTCATTCAGATTTTCAAATTGAGGCTTAACTACTGGCATACGCACCCCACCCCCCTTATAAGACATGTGTTCCGTCACTGTGATTTTGACTTGCAGACTGATGAGAAGTCTGTAATATCCAAAAGCGGTTTGTCCCATTCAACTGTAGTTTTGCCATACACGTATTTTCAGTAATTGTTTCAAGATATTTGAAGTAAAACGCATCCTCCGACATTGTGCAATGACTATAGCGTGCTTTCGTTGCCAGGCTCTCTACTTGGGCTCAGCACACTGTCAGTTTTCCCATTGGCGACCATGTTAATGTTTTGTGTGATTATAAGAAAACGTGACCTATAAAGTTTCTTATACTTCCCACCTGCCGTTATTATCATCTCATTGACATGCTGGTCGATTTTAGTCAAAATCTAATATCTCTTGCTCTTGCAAAATGCCTGTATGTATGACACCCGTCAATATTTACAAATGCATGCAGGCAGTAATCCGGCTAAAGTGTCAACTAGCCAAATTGCTGCCAGATACCCTTCCGCTTAGTAAAATCAGCTAAAAAGACACCATTTTACTGTCAACAGCTGCTAAAATCACATCTAGAAATCTGACTACTCAAATGCACTTATGTCAGAGCAAGTGAACATTGTAAAAAAATCATTTCTCAAAAATATAATGCACTTTTTTTCGTCTGTAATCAAGTAGGAAGTTCAACAGTGTGCTGACCCCTAATGTCATTACCTGGGTCACCGCGAACGGGTTACAACGAACATGGCCAGCCTGCAGGACGGCATGCACGACAATGTTTCGTATAGCAACTAACCCATCTTGTCAATATTTTGTCTATACAATCCAAGTATATAAATGGTGTCGCAGGCACAATACTATGCGTAAGACGGACTTATTTGTAGTACAGGAGGCCACGAAGCATGGATGGTGGGTGACTGCTTAACACAGACCGTGCACAGCGTGTTGTCCGGTCGATGTCAATTCTTGCAGTCTCTTCTTCCAGTTTATTGGCTTCACAGAGGTATATATTGGGGTGATGCTGCGCACCCACACCCGGAACACAGTGTGACACATAACGATACAATAAACCGTACCGCACCCAGCGACAATGGATACAATTGTCACCAATCCTATCGGCTATCGAATTACGAGAGTTTAAATCGACATACACGTGAGGGGCTGGTAGATTTAAATATAAATAAAAGGCAACTTTTTGGTGTTATGCATCTAACAGAGTTAATATAAACTAAACAAATACTATCACATTTAACGCCATTAGTTTATTAGGAAAAAGGTTTGAACACATTTCATGGAGAGCGCTATTTTGGCCGGTAAGGCTGTAACGAAAATTGCGTCATACGTTTGTCCTTCAATAATAACATTTTGTTGTTGGAAAACGAATGTTCTGTTTGATTAACTAAAGACAAACAACGAAGAAAGCAATCACAACTGTACATTCATTTCACATTAACCATGGAATGTTATAAAACACACCTCACACCACACACCACACACAACACACCACACACACCACACACACCACACACACACACATTCGCGCGCGCACATACACCACCCACACCACACACACCACACACACCACACACACCACACACACCACACACACCACACACACCACACACACCAAACACACCACACACACTACACACCACACACACCACACACACCGCACACACCACACACACCACACACTCCACACACTCCACACACACCACACACGCACCACACACCACACACCACACACCAATACACACACTCGCGCACACACACACCACACTTACACACACGCACACACACACGCAGACACACACAGACACACACACATATACACACACACACACGCAGACACACACACACCACACACCGCACACCACACACCACACACCACACACACATGCACACACACACCACACACTCACACACACACACACTCACACACTCACACACACACACACACACACACACTCACATTGGGGTATAAGAGTGTTATCAAATATGTATTAAACTGAGATTAAACGTGTATGCGAAACTGTCCTGATAATAGTAATAGAATATTTAGTAAGAACAAGCGAAAAAGTGGGGGAGGCTGAGAAATGTTATATAATTATTAAAGAATGTGTGTGTATGCGCGCGCGTGCACCTTATTATTTTTTATATTATATTTTGCCATTTTTCTATTTGAAAATAACCCACATTTGTCATTATGATTTAATAAATTGTGATAATCAAGTATCACAATGCAACAACAACGGGGACATCCGAAAGAAAGTAATGTTTTCTATGTAAACAACCGCATTATGTAAATAACAAACATGACTGATCTCAGATTTATTGCTATTTATTACTAATATTTATAATAACACGCTCTTGTTCTTTCAAATATAGATCAAAATAATCTAGAGTTTCACTATATAGGTACTACACTGGGGTCTCACTGGTGTAGTGTCAACCTTTTGGGGCCGGTCACGCTATAAGCATAACATAAGTTATTATATTAGAATAACTTCTGATTACTACATTCTTGAAGGAAAAGCATATACATGCCGCGATTAAATTATATTAGTTATGCAACTTCCTGAGCGGGCATACGTGTTGTACGTGGCGACAGTGACCGCCAAGGCCACTAGGGCTGATCACATCCTATTAGAGACTAATCCAATAACAGCGTGAGACGCATGTTTTGATCACCTGTGCGAGTGAGAGTTCGAGGCGGGTCACTCACATAAACGACAGACCGGACCATCGAGCGCTGTCTCCAGAAGACGTCGCACTCTAAACAAGCAAACGAACGTCACTTACGTCGCAACAACAGTGGAAGAACGTTTGCATTTTATCGTGGCTTTCTTGGCAAGATACTGTGTGAGACGATTAATACATCATTTGAATACATCATAGTAACTCAACCAAGCTGCCACGCCAAGAAAGATATTATTTAACAACGCCAAGAAAATAGCAAAGACGTCGCCTTGAGTCTGGGTACGGACGTGACGGTGGGGCAATCTTGACCGTTGGTTGGAGTGTTAAGACGCGGACCATTCGCAGATTCGTCCAACAGACTTACAAACGATAGAAGACACTTCCCGTTCGATCGTTCTTCTACTTCTGCGTTGACCTGCGCCAATGGGTTGCTGTGTAGCGACACCGATCTCGTCCGCGGCGGTCACGAAGTGTACCTTTCCGCCACCCTTCTGTGTTCCCCGGCGCGTCGTGCCGCGCTCCGCCAGTCAGATCATCGACAAGAAGGATTGGCTCGTCGCTCCCATGTGTTGTCTCGGCGGCTGCTTCGACGGCGAGGCGTGTAAGGTCGTCTCGTTCGTGCAGGGCAAGAAGCAGCGACTGAACATCCCGCTGACGGAGAAAGAAGTCTTTACCATCATGAGGAGTTGGAAGAACATCCAGGGCAAGATCGTCGAGACGGGGATCCTCATGTTCCTCAGGTCAGTTGCACAGGCAGCAGGCACAACGCAGCTTCCGTTACTGCTACGATAAGCAGGGGTTCGCAGGATTTGTCTCTCATTAATGTACTTTTTATTAACAGCTTAAATATGATAAAGATACAAATTAAACGGAAACATTGTGTATTTTCTTTCAATATAAAAACAATTAATACAGTTTATTAAGTGTTCACGTTGTTTGGCGTTTGTACGTCAGTTGTATTGATAGGTATGCCCTTTTGGTCAAAAGCGTATATATGACGCACCATGCTTTATTGTAAATCAGGGAGTCAGAAACAACGATGTATCTTCAACAAAGACAAGAACACAAATCAATAACGAATTATAGTTTCAACAAAGATTTTGTCGAATTAACTACAGGCGATAGTGATAGAATTGTCCAATGATATTCGTATTGTTATGCTTGTGGCACGAGGGTAGATATAAGCATCATTGTGTCTGCGTATACTCCATGGTGCCAGGTCTATGAGGCAAGAGCCGTTTTCCAGAAGTTTTCGCATCGCGCGCATGGTTGCTGCAATTAACTTATCCATCACGTGACGTGTTGCCTGGCAAAAAAAACCACCAAGCCACCAGAAAACACGTGGTGGATTTGGATATTCCGTTTAATATTTTTTGTTGAAAGTCTGGTCACAAAAGTGTTTCTCTATGACAAAAACATAAGGCAATGTTTTTAAAGTCAAAACTGTATGCGGGAATGTTTGATTTATGAGATGTCATACAGCAATAGTAATGTATTTCACTATAATATTATAACCGTTATAACCAAAGCTTGACGGAGTCACGCGTAAAAATTCGTTTGTGACGTAGGGAAACCGCGCCATACTGGGTACACAAATTGTTAGGTTACGGTTTACGCATTACGCGCACATTACGTTTTACGTATTACGTGCGCAGTACATTCTATGTTCCGAACCGAATTGATTTACTCCATAACCCAAACCCCGGTTTGTGTGGTAAAACGTTCACCCTTACGGCTTAAAAATAAGAATTTCGAGATAGCCAGAGGGAACAGTATGCAGTTCTTAACATTCAGTTAGAATACGGTCTCAGCAAACAAAATACACACAAATATATACAAGACTGTGAAGAAGAAGAAGAAGAAGAAGACGAAGAAAAAGAAGAAGAAGAAGAAGAAGAAGAAGACGAAGAAAAAGAAGAAGAAGAAGAAGAAGAAGAAGAAGATGAAGAAGAAGAAGAAGAAGAAGAAGATGAAGAAGAAGAAGAAGAAGAAGATGAAGAAGAAGAAGAAGAAGAAGAAGAAGAAGAGTGTTTGCAGTTATTTTTTCTCATTTCCACATTATAATTTTTTTAGATGATCAAAACAAAAGAGGCTTCGTGGGAATTATAATAATAATAAGAAGAAGAAGAAGAAGAACTCTTATTTAGCGCCATAAATCTAGATAAATCCATTCGGAGGCGCTTAAAATGCATAATTATATATATAAAATGTATAAATTATGTAAAACTAATAATAATAAATTAATTAAAATGTATGGGTATATATTAAAATAAAAAAGTTATATAAAGATAATCATTAAATATATAATTATAATAAATGTATAAAGACAAGGAAATAAAATTTATATAAAAACATTTACAAGACAATAATAATAATAAAAGTTAAATAAACTAAGTGTCGGTGCCTATGGCGTAAGCAACCCTGAAGAGATGAAGTTTTGAAAAGTCTTTTTAAAGACACAAGGCAAGAGGTTGTCTTCATCTCGCTTGGTAAGTGCGTTCAACGTTCGTGGAACAGAAACCAAGAACGTTCTGTTGTCGTACAGGCTGCCAGATGGGGCACATACAAGTCATTGTTTGAAGCCGAACGCACCACTGTAGAAGCTCTTTGTTCATGGAGTAGGTCGGTGATGCAAGCAGGTGCCAGTTGAGAAGTATATGTCATTAGTAGAATTGCACAATGAATGCGTTGCTTCAGGGGAAACCAGAATTAACGGTAGAAAAAAAAGCATTGCATTTACACAATAGACAGAAGAAGAAGAAGAAGAAGAAGAAGAAGAAGAAGAAGAAGAAGAACATAAACAACTTGTACAGTTATATTCTTTCGCAGTTAACTCTCACGGTCTCTGTTTTAGAGGCATTAACGTACGTAGAGTCCAATTTCGTTTGCATTGCTTGCCAAACTAGTCGTATTACGTTGCATGTCTTCAATGCAACTGCTTCACAAACAAATATCGTCAACAAAGTCCGGGTCTCCTTCAGTCGTAAGCACTTGCTCTGCTATATATGCAATTAAATATATTGACTGTTTATCTCCCGTTTTCAAAGATCACATTTTCATCAGAGTTTGTACACACTTATACAGTTAGTTTTATTCGAAATGACGGTCCTATAGAATAATAATAATTATACCAATAATTATACTGCTAAAACAAGAGTCTAGCAAATAGCGCAGAAATATGTATATATATATTTCTTCTGTCATCCCATTCATTGGATATCTTTCTGTCACTCAGTTGTTCTCTTCTCGTTATAAATGTTGTTATGTAATGTTATATGAAATAAACACAAAGAAATGCCATGCATTCATGATTCACAAATATGAAGTTGCAAATGTAGACTTTATTTTAGACTATATATGAAGCGCCATCTCATCTACATCGGCATTACTCCAACTACAAGAAGACTTTACACGTAACACCTAAACTTGCCGCCATTGGAAAATACATCCAGGCTTCAAAGTCAAAAATTGTTCTGCTAAGTTAAGCGTGACCAACGAGATTGGAAACCGACATCGATTATTTCACGATTCTTTTGTAGAAGACGGTTTCTTGTTGTCACGACGTACCCGGACTTAATAAAGTCTTAATGACATCGCGGTGAAACCAATAAGGTGAATCATTCTATGGCCGACGCTGTCTGACCATTGACGGATCATGCGGAAATGGAGTCAAATCGCACAAATAACATCGCGGATGAAACGATTCGCGGCACGACATAACTTTGCACGCACATACAACGAAGAGAACAGAGAAGATCAAACGCGTGTTTCTCCGTCGTGATGTCGCCAAGACTAGTTGTTGTTATATAACACTGGTATATAGACATTCTTTTAATCGTATGTTGGCTTTAATTTGCTTCGACTTTCAGGGCAGTGCATATTCTCTCTTAATGTTCTGGTTATTTTTGTTAAGCTAGGTGTACTTATCTCCCATAGTAAACGAGACATTTAATTCAAAGAGGAGGATAGAAAGGATATTATGCTAATTGCACAATATATCTTGCGATATAACTGGTGTCTTGTTATCACATCATTGATAGGTCTAAATAATTTCGGGATGTAACACGAACATAATATTCTGGTAGCAAGACACCACATATGATGTCTCAATAAATTTGATGCATATGTTGTTATAACAAATCGCCAATTATACGAATGTTTCTTGTTGTAACAAGAAACGTTTTTGTTATGCATGGAAACGTGTTATAACGATACACCAGTTACTAAACACATTTTGCAGTTGGCATTATGCTATATCTACATTTCCTTAACATCTTCAGTTTGTATTATTATCAAACGACATCCCCTTGCCAGAACAAAACAGAACATAACTGGACAAAACAGATAATGATAATAAATATGTCCTATTATACCGAAGTACAAATTTGGGACATATGGGCTAGATGTTTGGGCAAGCGAGTTGCAACATGTTCGAGAACAACCGGAGTGTAACGTCGATAGATCGTCTTGTAGACGTTGTTTATCTGTTGCAGCACGTTCTAGAAAAACCCGAATGTGAAGCCTAGGTCGTCTTGTAGGTATTATTTGTTTATTGCAGCATGTTCGAGAACAACCCGAGTCGTGTGTGAAGTGTAGCTTGTCTTGTATCATGTTATTTACCTATTACAGCATGTTCGAGAACAACCCGAGTGTGAAGTCTAGATCGTCTTGTATATGTTGTTTATCTATTACAGCATGTTCGAGAACAATCCGAGTGTGAAGTCGATGTCGTCTTGTATATGTTATTTATCTATTACAGCATGTTCGAGAACAACCCGAGTGTGAAGTCTATATCGTCTTGTATATGTTGTTTATCTATTACAGCATGTTCGAGAACAACCCGAGTATGGAGTCGATATCGTCTTGTATATGTTGTTTATATATTACAGCATGTTCGCGAACAACCCGAGTGTGAAGTCTATAACGTCTTGTATATGTTGTTTATCTATTACAGCATGTTCGAGAACAACCCGAGTGTGAAGTCTATATCGTCTTGTATATGTTGTTTATCTATTACAGCATGTTCGAGAACAACCCGAGTGTGAAGTCTATATCGTCTTGTATATGTTATTTATCTATTACAGCATGTTCGAGAACAACCCGAGTGTGAAGTCGATATCGTCTTGTATATGTTATTTATCTATTACAGCATGTTCGAGAACAACCCGAATGTGAAGTCTATATCGTCTTGTATATGTTATTTATCTATTACAGCATGTTCGAGAACAACCCGAGTGTGAAGTCTATATCGTCTTGTATATGTTATTTATCTATTACAGCATGTTCGAGAACAACCCGAGTGTGAAGTCGATATCGTCTTGTATATGTTATTTATCTATTACAGCATGTTCGAGAACAACCCGAATGTGAAGTCTATATCGTCTTGTATATGTTATTTATCTATTACAGCATGTTCGAGAACAACCCGAGTGTGAAGTCTATATCGTCTTGTATATGTTATTTATCTATTACAGCATGTTCGAGAACAACCCGAGTGTGAAGTCGATATCGTCTTGTATATGTTATTTATCTATTACAGCATGTTCGAGAACAACCCGAATGTGAAGTCTATATCGTCTTGTATATGTTATTTATCTATTACAGCATGTTCGAGAACAACCCGAGTGTGAAGTCTATATCGTCTTGTATATGTTGTTTGTCTATTACAGCATGTTCGAGAACAACCCGAGTGTGAAGTCTATATCGTCTTGTATATGTTGTTTATCTATTACAGCATGTTCGAGAACAACCCGAGTGTGGAGTCGATATCGTCTTGTATATGTTGTTTATATATTACAGCATGTTCGAGAACAACCCGAGTGTGAAGTCTATAACGTCTTGTATATGTTGTTTATCTATTACAGCATGTTCGAGAACAACCCGAGTGTGGAGTCTATATCGTCTTGTATATGTTGTTTATCTATTACAGCATGTTCGAGAACAACCCGAGTGTGAAGTCTATATCGTCTTGTATATGTTATTTATCTATTACAGCATGTTCGAGAACAACCCGAGTGTGAAGTCTATATCGTCTTGTATATGTTGTTTGTCTATTACAGCATGTTCGAGAAAAACCCGAGTGTGAAGTAGATATCGTCTTGTATATGTTATTTATCTATTACAGCATGTTCGAGAACAACCCGAATGTGAAGTCTATATCGTCTTGTATATGTTGTTTGTCTATTACAGCATGTTCGAGAACAACCCGAGTGTGAAGTCTATATCGTCTTGTATATGTTGTTTGTCTATTACAGCATGTTCGAGAACAACCCGAGTGTGAAGTCTATATCGTCTTGTATATGTTGTTTGTCTATTACAGCATGTTCGAGAACAACCCGAGTGTGAAGTCGATATCGTCTTGTAGATGTTGTTTATCTATTACAGCATGTTCGAGAACAACCCGAGTGTGAAGTCTATATCGTCTTGTATACGTTATTTATCTATTACAGCATGTTCGAGAACAACCCGAGTGTGAAGTCGACGTTCGAGAAGTTCCGGACCCTCGACAACAACGAGGAGTTGTGGGAGAACTCGGTCCTGATGACGCACGGCCTCGGCGTGATGAGTGCCATCGATGAGATTATCACCAACTTGGATGACGAGGACACGGTCTACGAACTCATCCTTGAGCAGGGCCGCTCTCACGTCCGCTTTGGCGACGACCTCACACACGACGTTTTCTGGGTACGTTAATGGCGCCATTCCTTCATCGATGTACTTTGTCAACTAATGTTGTACTTCAAAATGTCACGTACATATTATTACCAGCCACGCTATTATATATATATATATATATATACAAACATAGAGATGGGGAAAACAGCTATTGATAGGAAATATTCGAAGAACAAAAGTGTCCAACAAGCAAAGAATAGAACATTCGAATAGTCTAAACAAATGGCTTGATGACAACCCAGTGGCATCCAACTGTTGACAACTACAAAGTGCATTATGAGTGATGGGCCATCAATGCAGACGTGGCACCTAAGAAGATGGTGACGTAATCAAAGATAAATCACAAATTGGTTAACCGGAGTGGCAAAAAAAAAACATAGGATACCAGAACATTTTCGGCAATCAATGCACACAAGAACAGACCACAGCGAAATTATATCCATTGTTTAAAGGCTGTCTGTGACGTGCAACGGTGTGTTAGCCTTGCTAGTCTAAATGGATCAATTTAGTAAACTGACTATAAATCTCGCACGCAAGTATCGATGACTGCTTTTTATGAGGGAAGGCGACCACTTAACATTAATGGAATACAGCTTTAGCTCTTTCAAACAATCGTACATCATTATAAAAGTGGCCGTACAGATGTTATGTTTCGGTATTATTGACTGGATCCTAAATCAATGTCACAGCTGTGTCCTAGATACGTGATGTGTTTCGGTCTGAATATACATCAGTTCAACTGAGTTGAGTTTGTTGTTAATTAAGATTAGTCAGTGTCCGTTTGACTGCGTACGTACATACATACGTACATACGTACTTACGTACATGCGTACATGCGTACATGCGTACATGCGTACATGCGTACATGCGTACATGCGTACATAAATACATACGTACATACATACATACATACATACATACTTACATAAATACATGCATACAGTGGAAGCTTGCCTTACGGTCTCCTCGGTAAGTAAGTTAAGGTCACCATAGGATAGTCCCAAATTATTATGGGATATTAGTCCCACTAATACGGTCACCTCACCATCCAGGCCACCCCAGGGTAACCTTATCACACACACACTCACACACACACACACACACACTCACACACACACACACACACTCACACACACACACACAAACACTCACACACACACACACACACACCACACACACACAATACACACACACACACACACACACACACACACACACACACACACACACACACACACACACACACACACATTGCTCATGGTGGTCGACATGAGGAATACGCTGTTTTTGCTACGGTTGACTGCGCCCTGTGCTTGCAATGTCACTCACCCAGAAATTTAAGTGCGCAATGACAACCCCACCAATGTCGCAGCGTCTCCATCAGGAACGGAATAAGATGAACGTAGGCACCAACATATTTTAATTGGGCACTTGCTTGAGTGCGCGACTCGTTGGCATCTATAATTTCCAGCAGGTCTGACCGACCAATCCACCGAATCAAATTAAGAACGTGCACTAACTCCGAGTCTGCCGCATCGCAGCATTTACAGTTTGCACCTGCGTACACTTCGAAAGGTCATTAATTAGACTAATTTCCGACAGACATATTATAGCTAGTACTACAATGACCTCTTCTATTTTAATAAAATTGGCGTCCTGGGTTATTGATAATCTACAGATAATTCGTAATAATGTTGTTGTTGAAGACAATTTTCAAAACTGCGCGGAGTTAACAGAAACGATTTTTCATCTTGTTTATATTGATACGCCACTATTTTAAATGTTTAATTGTTTATTTTGAAGGTATATGTTTGAATTCTGAATGAATAATGTTAGTTCTCGTGAACTGGGCGATTTATTAGTCGTGTGTTAATTGCTCGAATGAAAACGTTTTACTTGATCTGACGCCGTGGTATTACACAGTTTGTGCGTAGGTAAAACAATTTAAATGAAGTTGGATGACCGGCCGTAATATTATAGCAATCGGGTTCTCAATCCCCGGTGTGGCCCACGTCATCATGAGTAAGAACGTGGGAAGAAACAATATTTAGAAAGAAGGCAAGTGCACTGGGAGAACGTTATGTAGTATTGATAGTTCAATGTAATCTATCAGCCAAGCCTACAAATAGGCTATTGACGTTGGCCACACAAAAATTGAGAGACTAATTCCCACTACGATTTTCAGTTACAGCAATGTCTGAGGTGTCCGAAAATGAGCAATGGACATTTCAGAAGGTTAGCTTTTTGGACGCCATCTTTAATCAGGGCTATCATTTTCAAGAGTTTTGTTTTAATAGTTGTTGTACATGTCCGGTTGCAGGCGATCGAGAAACCGTTCCTGGCGGCCGTCAAGAAGATGTTCGGCAGCCGCTACACGCCAAAGCTCGAGACGCTGTACACCGTCACCATCCACTACATCATCTCGCTCCTCACCCACGGCTTCTCGTCCAAGATGGCCGAGCAGCCTCGCGACGCCTTCTTCACCAGATAGATTCAGCTGCAGCCATAACAACCAAGCTCCGTTGTGGAGAATTCGAGGTCTGTGAAATACTGCAAAAGATTCCAACTCTGGTTATATAATAAACGTGTGTGAATGTAAACTGCCGTCCAAAGCGGGCCAATCCTCCAGGCGAGGCGAGGCGAGGCGAGGTGAGACGAGGAGAGGAGAGGTGAGGCGAGACGGAACGGGACGGGACGGGATGGGACGAGACGAGACGAGATGAGACGGGACGAGACGAGACGAGACGAGACGAGGCGAGGTGAGACGAGGTGAGAAGAGGTGAGGCGAGACGGGACGGGACGGGACGAGACGAGGCGGGACGAGACGAGACAGGACGAGACGAGACGAGGCGGGACGAGACGAGGCGCGGCGAGACGGGACGACACGAGACGAGGCGGGGCGAGACGAGGCGGGACGAGACGGGACTGGAAGAGACGAGGCGGGACGAGACGAGGCGAGGCGAGACGGGACGACACGAGACGAGGCGGGGCGGCGCGAGACGAGACGGGACGGGACGATACGGGACGAGACGAGACATGACAAGGCTGGACGAGACGGGACGGGACGAGACGGGACGAGACGAGACATGACAAGGCTGGACGAGACGAGACGAGACGAGA